>CM060673.1:1098862-1141938 GCA_030686955.1 Odontamblyopus rebecca | reverse complement strand
AAACAAGACACAAAAAGTGTTCATGTGCATAAAGCGAAAATAATTACAATTTAAAATAGAAAATACAAAATGAATAAATAATATAAAACAGGCCTAAAAAAGAGAATAAATAAAGTGTTAAACTGCATAAAACTGAAAATGAATCAAAAATGAATTAAAAAAAATCTAATAAAAATTAAAATGCATGAAGCTGCAAAGGACTGGGTGCCCGTGGGAGCTCATGGGTGCCCGTGGGTGCTCATGGGTGCCCGTGGGTGCTCATGGGTGCTGGTGGGTGCTCCGTGAGGGTTTGTGGGTGGGGTGCCCGTGGGTGCTCATGGGTGCCCGTGGGTGCTCATGGGTGCTGGTGGGTGCTCCGTGAGGGTTTGTGGGTGCTCTGTAGGTGCTCATAGATGTTCGTGGATGTTCGGGGATGTTCGTGGGTTCTCGTAGGCTCGTGTCGTGTTTGTTTTGGCGGTGGCTCGCGCGCTCTCCCGGTCACGGAGGAGAGACAGAACCACCCACGGGCCCCGGCCCCGCGCGTCACGTCACGGCAGGTGGAGCTCCTCGCGCTCAGGTCCGCCTCGCGCTCACACACCGGAGCTGCGCGAGACCAGAGCGCGAGACCAGAGCGCGAGAGCGGAGTTCAGCCCGAGACCGAGACCGACGCTCCTCTCCCGGACACTCTCCTCCGCCGCACCTCGGTGTGTCTCCCCGCTCTCCGCGCTCCTCTCCCGGACACTCTCCCGGAGCCTCTCGGTCTCTCCCCGCTCTCCGCGCTCCTCTCCCGGACACTCTCCCGGAGCCTCTCGGTCTCTCCCCGCTCTCCGCGCTCCTCTCCCGGACACTCTCCTCCCGGAGCCGCGGTGATGCTGCGGTGACAGGAGCCGGAGCCGAGGCTGCCTGGGGCTCCTCCGGCGGCGGCTCCGGTGAGTGTCTGCGGGGGCATGAAGCGCGTGTGTCGGCGGCTGGCGGTGGCCGTGGCGCTGCTCGTGTGGCTCGGGGCGCTGGTTTATCTGCTGGTGCTGAGCCGGAGGAGGCTCCCGGAGCTCGGCGGGACCGCGGGAGCAGCGCAGCCCGGGAACAGGCAGGTAAGGGCGGCTCCGGGGAAGAGCAAAAACCTGAAATTTAGAGAAAACTTCTTCTGTTTTCAAGTGGTTTTAAAATAAACACATTTTTGCGGCGCTCAGAACAGAAAGATAAAGAGAGTTTGACATTTCGTTCACATTTGACACTCAAAAACATTCGGAGATTCTGCGTTTCTTAAGTCTGATATTTGACTAAACTGAAAAACTCATGAATACATCAGTTTTCTGTGAGTTTTGTTCAAGAGGCTGAAGCAGTTTGTGTACTTTTACTTCAGTGTGTGTACTTTTACTTCAGTGTGTGTACTTTTACTTCAGTGTGTGTACTTTTACTTCAGTGTGTGTACTTTTACTTCAGTGTGTATAGTTTTACTTCAGTGTGTGTACTTTTACTTCAGTGTGTGTACTTTTACTTCAGTGTGTGTAGTTTTACTTCAGTGTGTGTACTTTTACTTCAGTGTGTGTACTTTTACTTCAGTGTGTGTACTTTTACTTCAGTGTGTATAGTTTTACTTCAGTGTGTGTACTTTTACTTCAGTGTGTGTACTTTTACTTCAGTGTGTGTAGTTTTACTTCAGTGTGTGTACTTTTACTTCAGTGTGTGTAGTTTTACTTCAGTGTGTGTACTTTTACTTCAGTGTGTGTAGTTTTACTTCAGTGTGTGTAGTTTTACTTCAGTGTGTGTACTTTTACTTCAGTTTGTGTAGTTTTACTTCAGTGTGTGTACTTTTACTTCAGTGTGTGTAGTTTTACTTCAGTGTGTGTACTTTTACTTCAGTGTGTGTAGTTTTACTTCAGTGTGTGTACTTTTACTTCAGTGTGTGTACTTTTACTTCAGTGTGTGTAGTTTTACTTCAGTGTGTGTACTTTTACTTCAGTGTGTGTAGTTTTACTTCAGTGTGTGTACTTTTACTTCAGTGTGTGTACTTTTACTTCAGTTTGTGTAGTTTTACTTCAGTGTGTGTAGTTTTACTTCAGTGTGTGTACTTTTACTTCAGTGTGTGTAGTTTTACTTCAGTGTGTGTACTTTTACTTCAGTGTGTGTACTTTTACTTCAGTGTGTGTAGTTTTACTTCAGTGTGTGTACTTTTACTTCAGTGTGTGTACTTTTACTTCAGTGTGTGTAGTTTTACTTCAGTGTGTGTACTTTTACTTCAGTGTGTGTAGTTTTACTTCAGTGTGTAGTTTTACTTCAGTGTGTAGTTTTACTTCAGTGTGTGTAGTTTTACTTCAGTGTGTGTAGTTTTACTTCAGTGTGTGTACTTTTACTTCAGTGTGTGTACTTTTACTTCAGTGTGTGTACTTTTACTTCAGTGTGTGTAGTTTTACTTCAGTGTGTGTAGTTTTACTTCAGTGTGTGTACTTTTACTTCAGTGTGTGTACTTTTACTTCAGTGTGTGTACTTTTACTTCAGTGTGTGTACTTTTACTTCAGTGTGTGTAGTTTTACTTCAGTGTGTGTACTTTTACTTCAGTGTGTAGTTTTACTTCAGTGTGTGTAGTTTTACTTCAGTGTGTGTACTTTTACTTCAGTGTGTGTAGTTTTACTTCAGTGTGTGTAGTTTTAATTCAGTGTGTGTAGTTTTACTTCAGTGTGTGTACTTTTACTTCAGTGTGTGTAGTTTTACTTCAGTGTGTGTAGTTTTACTTCAGTGTGTGTAGTTTTACTTCAGTGTGTGTAGTTTTACTTCAGTGTGTGTAGTTTTACTTCAGTGTGTAGTTTTACTTCAGTGTGTGTACTTTTACTTCAGTGTGTGTAGTTTTACTTCAGTGTGTGTAGTTTTACTTCAGTGTGTGTAGTTTTACTTCAGTGTGTGTACTTTTACTTCAGTGTGTGTACTTTTACTTCAGTGTGTGTAGTTTTACTTCAGTGTGTGTAGTTTTACTTCAGTGTGTAGTTTTACTTCAGTGTGTGTAGTTTTACTTCAGTGTGTGTACTTTTACTTCAGTGTGTGTAGTTTTACTTCAGTGTGTAGTTTTACTTCAGTGTGTGTAGTTTTACTTCAGTGTGTGTAGTTTTACTTCAGTGTGTGTACTTTTACTTCAGTGTGTGTACTTTTACTTCAGTGTGTGTAGTTTTACTTCAGTGTGTGTACTTTTACTTCAGTGTGTGTACTTTTACTTCAGTGTGTGTAGTTTTACTTCAGTGTGTGTAGTTTTACTTCAGTGTGTGTACTTTTACTTCAGTGTGTGTAGTTTTACTTCAGTGTGTGTACTTTTACTTCAGTGTGTGTACTTTTACTTCAGTGTGTGTAGTTTTACTTCAGTGTGTGTACTTTTACTTCAGTGTGTGTAGTTTTACTTCAGTGTGTGTACTTTTACTTCAGTGTGTGTAGTTTTACTTCAGTGTGTGTAGTTTTACTTCAGTGTGTGTAGTTTTACTTCAGTGTGTGTACTTTTACTTCAGTGTGTGTACTTTTACTTCAGTGTGTGTAGTTTTACTTCAGTGTGTGTACTTTTACTTCAGTGTGTGTAGTTTTACTTCAGTGTGTGTAGTTTTACTTCAGTGTGTGTACTTTTACTTCAGTGTGTGTAGTTTTACTTCAGTGTGTGTACTTTTACTTCAGTGTGTGTACTTTTACTTCAGTGTGTGTAGTTTTACTTCAGTGTGTGTAGTTTTACTTCAGTGTGTGTACTTTTACTTCAGTGTGTGTACTTTTACTTCAGTGTGTGTACTTTTACTTCAGTGTGTGTAGTTTTACTTCAGTGTGTGTAGTTTTACTTCAGTGTGTAGTTTTACTTCAGTGTGTGTACTTTTACTTCAGTGTGTGTAGTTTTACTTCAGTGTGTGTAGTTTTACTTCAGTGTGTGTACTTTTACTTCAGTGTGTGTAGTTTTACTTCAGTGTGTGTAGTTTTACTTCAGTGTGTGTAGTTTTACTTCAGTGTGTGTAGTTTTACTTCAGTGTGTGTACTTTTACTTCAGTGTGTGTACTTTTACTTCAGTGTGTGTAGTTTTACTTCAGTGTGTGTACTTTTACTTCAGTGTGTGTACTTTTACTTCAGTGTGTGTAGTTTTACTTCAGTGTGTGTAGTTTTACTTCAGTGTGTGTAGTTTTACTTCAGTGTGTGTAGTTTTACTTCAGTGTGTGTACTTTTACTTCAGTGTGTGTAGTTTTACTTCAGTGTGTGTAGTTTTACTTCAGTGTGTGTAGTTTTACTTCAGTGTGTGTAGTTTTACTTCAGTGTGTGTACTTTTACTTCAGTGTGTGTAGTTTTACTTCAGTGTGTGTAGTTTTACTTCAGTGTGTGTACTTTTACTTCAGTTTGTGTAGTTTTACTTCAGTGTGTGTACTTTTACTTCAGTGTGTGTAGTTTTACTTCAGTGTGTGTACTTTTACTTCAGTGTGTGTAGTTTTACTTCAGTGTGTGTACTTTTACTTCAGTGTGTGTACTTTTACTTCAGTGTGTGTAGTTTTACTTCAGTGTGTGTACTTTTACTTCAGTGTGTGTAGTTTTACTTCAGTGTGTGTAGTTTTACTTCAGTGTGTGTACTTTTACTTCAGTGTGTGTACTTTTACTTCAGTGTGTGTAGTTTTACTTCAGTGTGTGTACTTTTACTTCAGTGTGTGTAGTTTACTTCAGTGTGTGTAGTTTTACTTCAGTGTGTGTACTTTTACTTCAGTGTGTGTACTTTTACTTCAGTGTGTGTACTTTTACTTCAGTGTGTGTAGTTTTACTTCAGTGTGTCTAGTTTTACTTCAGTGTGTGTACTTTTACTTCAGTGTGTGTACTTTTACTTCAGTGTGTGTACTTTTACTTCAGTGTGTGTACTTTTACTTCAGTGTGTGTAGTTTTACTTCAGTGTGTGTAGTTTTACTTCAGTGTGTGTACTTTTACTTCAGTGTGTGTACTTTTACTTCAGTGTGTGTACTTTTACTTCAGTGTGTGTAGTTTTACTTCAGTGTGTAGTTTTACTTCAGTGTGTGTAGTTTTACTTCAGTGTGTGTAGTTTTACTTCAGTGTGTGTAGTTTTACTTCAGTGTGTGTAGTTTTACTTCAGTGTGTGTACTTTTACTTCAGTGTGTGTACTTTTACTTCAGTGTGTGTAGTTTTACTTCAGTGTGTGTAGTTTTACTTCAGTGTGTGTACTTTTACTTCAGTGTGTGTACTTTTACTTCAGTGTGTGTACTTTTACTTCAGTGTGTGTAGTTTTACTTCAGTGTGTGTAGTTTTACTTCAGTGTGTAGTTTTACTTCAGTGTGTGTACTTTTACTTCAGTGTGTGTACTTTTACTTCAGTGTGTGTACTTTTACTTCAGTGTGTGTAGTTTTACTTCAGTGTGTGTAGTTTTACTTCAGTGTGTGTACTTTTACTTCAGTGTGTGTAGTTTTACTTCAGTGTGTAGTTTTACTTCAGTGTGTGTACTTTTACTTCAGTGTGTGTACTTTTACTTCAGTGTGTGTACTTTTACTTCAGTGTGTGTACTTTTACTTCAGTGTGTGTAGTTTTACTTCAGTGTGTGTAGTTTTACTTCAGTGTGTGTAGTTTTACTTCAGTGTGTACTTTTACTTCAGTGTGTGTAGTTTTACTTCAGTGTGTGTACTTTTACTTCAGTGTGTGTAGTTTTACTTCAGTGTGTGTAGTTTTACTTCAGTGTGTAGTTTTACTTCAGTGTGTGTACTTTTACTTCAGTGTGTGTACTTTTACTTCAGTGTGTGTAGTTTTACTTCAGTGTGTGTAGTTTTACTTCAGTGTGTGTACTTTTACTTCAGTGTGTGTACTTTTACTTCAGTGTGTGTACTTTTACTTCAGTGTGTGTACTTTTACTTCAGTGTGTGTAGTTTTACTTCAGTGTGTGTAGTTTTACTTCAGTGTGTGTAGTTTTACTTCAGTGTGTGTACTTTTACTTCAGTGTGTGTACTTTTACTTCAGTGTGTGTAGTTTTACTTCAGTGTGTGTACTTTTACTTCAGTGTGTGTAGTTTTACTTCAGTGTGTGTACTTTTACTTCAGTGTGTGTAGTTTTACTTCAGTGTGTGTAGTTTTACTTCAGTGTGTGTACTTTTACTTCAGTGTGTAGTTTTACTTCAGTGTGTGTAGTTTTACTTCAGTGTGTGTAGTTTTACTTCAGTGTGTGTACTTTTACTTCAGTGTGTGTACTTTTACTTCAGTGTGTGTAGTTTTACTTCAGTGTGTGTAGTTTTACTTCAGTGTGTGTAGTTTTACTTCAGTGTGTGTACTTTTACTTCAGTGTGTGTACTTTTACTTCAGTGTGTGTACTTTTACTTCAGTGTGTGTAGTTTTACTTCAGTGTGTGTACTTTTACTTCAGTGTGTGTAGTTTTACTTCAGTGTGTGTACTTTTACTTCAGTGTGTGTAGTTTTACTTCAGTGTGTGTACTTTTACTTCAGTGTGTGTACTTTTACTTCAGTGTGTGTAGTTTTACTTCAGTGTGTGTACTTTTACTTCAGTGTGTGTAGTTTTACTTCAGTGTGTGTACTTTTACTTCAGTGTGTGTAGTTTTACTTCAGTGTGTGTACTTTTACTTCAGTGTGTGTACTTTTACTTCAGTGTGTGTAGTTTTACTTCAGTGTGTGTACTTTTACTTCAGTGTGTGTAGTTTTACTTCAGTGTGTGTACTTTTACTTCAGTGTGTGTAGTTTTACTTCAGTGTGTGTAGTTTTACTTCAGTGTGTGTAGTTTTACTTCAGTGTGTGTAGTTTTACTTCAGTGTGTGTACTTTTACTTCAGTGTGTGTACTTTTACTTCAGTGTGTGTAGTTTTACTTCAGTGTGTGTACTTTTACTTCAGTGTGTGTACTTTTACTTCAGTGTGTGTACTTTTACTTCAGTGTGTGTAGTTTTACTTCAGTGTGTGTACTTTTACTTCAGTGTGTGTACTTTTACTTCAGTGTGTGTAGTTTTACTTCAGTGTGTGTACTTTTACTTCAGTGTGTGTACTTTTACTTCAGTGTGTGTACTTTTACTTCAGTGTGTGTAGTTTTACTTCAGTGTGTGTAGTTTTACTTCAGTGTGTGTAGTTTTACTTCAGTGTGTGTACTTTTACTTCAGTGTGTGTAGTTTTACTTCAGTGTGTGTACTTTTACTTCAGTGTGTGTAGTTTTACTTCAGTGTGTGTACTTTTACTTCAGTGTGTGTACTTTTACTTCAGTGTGTGTAGTTTTACTTCAGTGTGTGTACTTTTACTTCAGTGTGTGTAGTTTTACTTCAGTGTGTGTACTTTTACTTCAGTGTGTGTACTTTTACTTCAGTGTGTGTAGTTTTACTTCAGTGTGTGTACTTTTACTTCAGTGTGTGTAGTTTTACTTCAGTGTGTGTAGTTTTACTTCAGTGTGTGTACTTTTACTTCAGTGTGTGTAGTTTTACTTCAGTGTGTGTAGTTTTACTTCAGTGTGTGTAGTTTTACTTCAGTGTGTGTAGTTTTACTTCAGTGTGTGTAGTTTTACTTCAGTGTGTGTAGTTTTACTTCAGTGTGTGTACTTTTACTTCCAGTGTGTGTAGTTTTACTTCAGTGTGTGTACTTTTACTTCAGTGTGTGTAGTTTTACTTCAGTGTGTGTACTTTTACTTCAGTGTGTGTACTTTTACTTCAGTGTGTGTAGTTTTACTTCAGTGTGTGTACTTTTACTTCAGTGTGTGTAGTTTTACTTCAGTGTGTGTACTTTTACTTCAGTGTGTGTACTTTTACTTCAGTGTGTGTAGTTTTACTTCAGTGTGTGTACTTTTACTTCAGTGTGTGTAGTTTTACTTCAGTGTGTGTAGTTTTACTTCAGTGTGTGTACTTTTACTTCAGTGTGTGTACTTTTACTTCAGTGTGTGTACTTTTACTTCAGTGTGTGTACTTTTACTTCAGTGTGTGTACTTTTACTTCAGTGTGTGTACTTTTACTTCAGTGTGTGTACTTTTACTTCAGTGTGTGTAGTTTTACTTCAGTGTGTGTAGTTTTACTTCAGTGTGTGTACTTTTACTTCAGTGTGTGTACTTTTACTTCAGTGTGTGTAGTTTTACTTCAGTGTGTGTAGTTTTACTTCAGTGTGTGTACTTGTACTTCAGTGTGTGTACTTTTACTTCAGTGTGTGTAGTTTTACTTCAGTGTGTGTACTTTTACTTCAGTGTGTGTAGTTTTACTTCAGTGTGTGTAGTTTTACTTCAGTGTGTGTACTTTTACTTCAGTGTGTGTAGTTTTACTTCAGTGTGTGTAGTTTTACTTCAGTGTGTGTACTTTTACTTCAGTGTGTGTAGTTTTACTTCAGTGTGTGTACTTTTACTTCAGTGTGTGTAGTTTTACTTCAGTGTGTGTAGTTTTACTTCAGTGTGTGTAGTTTTACTTCAGTGTGTGTAGTTTTACTTCAGTGTGTGTAGTTTTACTTCAGTGTGTGTACTTTTACTTCAGTGTGTGTAGTTTTACTTCAGTGTGTGTACTTTTACTTCAGTGTGTGTACTTTTACTTCAGTGTGTGTACTTTTACTTCAGTGTGTGTAGTTTTACTTCAGTGTGTGTACTTTTACTTCAGTTTGTGTAGTTTTACTTCAGTGTGTGTAGTTTTACTTCAGTGTGTGTAGTTTTACTTCAGTGTGTGTAGTTTTACTTCAGTGTGTGTAGTTTTACTTAAGTGTGTGTAGTTTTAATTCAGTGTGTAGTTTTACTTCAGTGTGTGTACTTTTACTTCAGTGTGTGTAGTTTTACTTCAGTGTGTGTACTTTTACTTCAGTGTGTGTAGTTTTACTTCAGTGTGTGTACTTTTACTTCAGTGTGTGTACTTTTACTTCAGTGTGTGTAGTTTTACTTCAGTGTGTGTAGTTTTACTTCAGTGTGTGTAGTTTTACTTCAGTGTGTAGTTTTACTTCAGTGTGTGTAGTTTTACTTCAGTGTGTGTACTTTTACTTCAGTGTGTGTACTTTTACTTCAGTGTGTGTAGTTTTACTTCAGTGTGTGTAGTTTTACTTCAGTGTGTGTAGTTTTACTTCAGTGTGTGTAGTTTTACTTCAGTGTGTGTACTTTTACTTCAGTGTGTGTACTTTTACTTCAGTTTGTGTAGTTTTACTTCAGTGTGTGTAGTTTTACTTCAGTTTGTGTAGTTTTACTTCAGTGTGTGTACTTTTACTTCAGTGTGTGTACTTTTACTTCAGTGTGTGTAGTTTTACTTCAGTGTGTGTACTTTTACTTCAGTGTGTGTACTTTTACTTCAGTGTGTGTACTTTTACTTCAGTGTGTGTAGTTTTACTTCAGTGTGTGTAGTTTTACTTCAGTGTGTGTACTTTTACTTCAGTTTGTGTAGTTTTACTTCAGTGTGTGTACTTTTACTTCAGTTTGTGTAGTTTTACTTCAGTGTGTGTACTTTTACTTCAGTGTGTGTAGTTTTACTTCAGTTTGTGTAGTTTTACTTCAGTGTGTGTACTTTTACTTCAGTGTGTGTACTTTTACTTCAGTGTATGTAGTTTTACTTCAGTGTGTGTACTTTTACTTCAGTGTGTGTAGTTTTACTTCAGTGTGTGTAGTTTTACTTCAGTGTGTGTACTTTTACTTCAGTGTGTGTACTTTTACTTCAGTGTTTGTAGTTTTACTTCAGTGTGTGTACTTTTACTTCAGTGTGTGTAGTTTTACTTCAGTGTGTGTAGTTTTACTTCAGTGTGTGTACTTTTACTTCAGTGTGTGTACTTTTACTTCAGTGTGTGTAGTTTTACTTCAGTGTGTGTAGTTTTACTTCAGTGTGTGTAGTTTTACTTCAGTGTGTGTACTTTTACTTCAGTGTGTGTACTTTTACTTCAGTGTGTGTACTTTTACTTCAGTGTGTGTACTTTTACTTCAGTGTGTAGTTTTACTTCAGTGTGTGTAGTTTTACTTCAGTGTGTGTACTTTTACTTCAGTGTGTGTACTTTTACTTCAGTGTGTGTACTTTTACTTCAGTGTGTGTACTTTTACTTCAGTGTGTGTACTTTTACTTCAGTGTGTAGTTTTACTTCAGTGTGTACTTTTACTTCAGTGTGTGTACTTTTACTTCAGTGTGTGTAGTTTTACTTCAGTGTGTGTAGTTTTACTTCAGTGTGTGTAGTTTTACTTCAGTGTGTGTACTTTTACTTCAGTGTGTGTAGTTTTACTTCAGTGTGTGTAGTTTTACTTCAGTGTGTGTACTTTTACTTCAGTGTGTGTACTTTTACTTCAGTGTGTGTACTTTTACTTCAGTGTGTGTAGTTTTACTTCAGTGTGTGTAGTTTTACTTCAGTGTGTGTACTTTTACTTCAGTTTGTGTAGTTTTACTTCAGTGTGTGTAGTTTTACTTCAGTGTGTGTAGTTTTACTTCAGTGTGTGTACTTTTACTTCAGTGTGTGTACTTTTACTTCAGTGTGTGTAGTTTTACTTCAGTGTGTGTACTTTTACTTCAGTGTGTGTAGTTTTACTTCAGTTTGTGTAGTTTTACTTCAGTGTGTGTACTTTTACTTCAGTGTGTGTACTTTTACTTCAGTGTGTGTAGTTTTACTTCAGTGTGTGTACTTTTACTTCAGTGTGTGTACTTTTACTTCAGTTTGTGTACTTTTACTTCAGTGTGTGTACTTTTACTTCAGTTTGTGTAGTTTTACTTCAGTGTGTGTAGTGTGTACTTCAGTGTGTGTACTTTTACTTCGGTGTGTGTACTTTTACTTCAGTGTGTGTACTTTTACTTCAGTGTGTGTACTTTTACTTCAGTGTGTGTAGTTTTACTTCAGTGTGTGTAGTTTTACTTCAGTGTGTGTACTTTTACTTCAGTGTGTGTACTTTTACTTCAGTGTGTGTACTTTTACTTCAGTGTGTGTAGTTTTACTTCAGTGTGTGTACTTTTACTTCAGTGTGTAGTTTTACTTCAGTGTGTGTACTTTTACTTCAGTGTGTGTACTTTTACTTCAGTGTGTGTACTTTTACTTCACTTGGTGCTGTAGTGGCTCAGCCTCAGGCTCAGGCTCTGGAAGGTTGTGGGTTCGATCCCCGGGTCACGCTGGCTTTTCCCTGTGCAGTTTGCATGTTCTTTTTTCCCTGTGCAGTTTGCATGTTCTTTTTTCCCTGTGCAGTTTGCATGTTCTTTTTTCCCTGTGCAGTTTGCGTGTTCTTTTTTCCCTGTGGAGTTTGCATGTTCTTTTTTCCCTGTGGAGTTTGCATGTTCTTTTTTCCCTGTGCAGTTTGCATGTTCTTTTTTCCCTGTGGAGTTTGCGTGTTCTTTTTTCCCTGTGGAGTTTGCATGTTCTTTTTTCCCTGTGGAGTTTGCATGTTCTTTTTTGCCTGTGGAGTTTGCGTGTTCTTTTTTCCCTGTGGAGTTTGCGTGTTCTTTTTTCCCTGTGCAGTTTGCATGTTCTTTTTTCCCTGTGCAGTTTGCATGTTCTTTTTTCCCTGTGGAGTTTGCGTGTTCTTTTTTCCCTGTGGAGTTTGCATGTTCTTTTTTCCCTGTGGAGTTTGCGTGTTCTTTTTTCCCTGTGGAGTTTGCGTGTTCTTTTTTCCCTGTGGAGTTTGCATGTTCTTTTTTCCCTGTGGAGTTTGCATGTTCTTTTTTCCCTGTGGAGTTTGCATGTTCTTTTTTCCCTGTGCAGTTTGCATGTTCTTTTTTCCCTGTGGAGTTTGCATGTTCTTTTTTCCCTGTGGAGTTTGCATGTTCTTTTTTCCCTGTGGAGTTTGCATGTTCTTTTTTCCCTGTGGAGTTTGCATGTTCTTTTTTCCCTGTGGAGTTTGCGTGTTCTTTTTTCCCTGTGGAGTTTGCGTGTTCTTTTTTCCCTGTGGAGTTTGCATGTTCTTTTTTCCCTGTGGAGTTTGCATGTTCTTTTTTCCCTGTGGAGTTTGCGTGTTCTTTTTTCCCTGTGGAGTTTGCATGTTCTTTTTTCCCTGTGGAGTTTGCGTGTTCTTTTTTCTTTTTCCCTGTGGCGTTTGCGTGTTCTTTTTTCCTGTGGAGTTTGCATGTTCTTTTTTCCCTGTGGAGTTTGCGTGTTCTTTTTCCCTGTGGAGTTTGCATGTTCTTTTTTCCCTGTGGAGTTTGCATGTTCTTTTTTCCCTGTGGAGTTTGCGTGTTCTTTTTTCCCTGTGGAGTTTGCATGTTCTTTTTTCCCTGTGGAGTTTGCGTGTTCTTTTTTCCCTGTGGAGTTTGCATGTTCTTTTTTCCCTGTGGAGTTTGCATGTTCTTTTTTCCCTGTGGAGTTTGCATGTTCTTTTTTCCCTGTGGAGTTTGCGTGTTCTTTTTTCCCTGTGGAGTTTGCATGTTCTTTTTTCCCTGGAGAGGGACAAACCCACATCAGTGCTGACGGATCTGTGCTTTTAAAAGAGGTTTTTTTGTTTCTGTTCACAATGTTTGAAAGTTTTTGCATCATTTAAGTTGTGTTGAAGTTTCTTCTGTTCTGTGATTGTTTGAAATGAAAATGACGATTGTCCTGGAGCTGTTTTTCCTTCTGCCCAGCTGTGTGTGTGTGTGTGTGTGTGTGTGTGTGTGTGTGTACATGTGTGTGTGTGTGTGTACATGTGTGTGTGTGTGTGTGTGTGTGTGTGTGTGTGTGTACATGTGTGTGTGTGTGTGTGTGTGTACATGTGTGTGTGTGTGTGTGTACATGTGTGTGTGTGTGTGTGTGTGTGTGTGTGTACATGTGTGTGTGTGTGTGTGTGTGTGTGTGTGTTGTGTGTGTGTGTGTGTGTGTGTGTGTGTGTGTGTGTGTGTGTACATGTGTGTGTGTGTGTGTACATGTGTGTGTGTGTGTGTACATGTGTGTGTGAGTGTGTGTGTGTGTGTGTACGTGTGTGTGTGTGTGTGTGTACATGTGTGTGTGTGTGTGTGTGTGTACATGTGTGTGTGTGTGTGTGTGTGTACATGTGTGTGTGTACATGTGTGTGTGTGTGTGTGTGTGTGTGTGTGTGTACATGTGTGTGTGTGTGTGTGTGTACATGTGTGTGTGTACATGTGTGTGTGTGTGTACATGTGTGTGTGTACATGTGTGTGTGTGTGTGTGTGTACATGTGTGTGTGTACATGTGTGTGTGTGTGTGTGTGTGTGTACATGTGTGTGTGTACATGTGTGTGTGTGTGTGTGTGTACATGTGTGTGTGTGTGTGTGTGTACATGTGTGTGTGTGAGTGTACATGTGTGTGTGTGTACATGTGTGTGTACATGTGTGTGTGTGTGTGTGTGTGTGTACATGTGTGTGTGTGTGTGTTAGTTTTAGTTATTTAAAGGGACATTGCACATTCATGAACACACATTTGTAAATAGGGCAGAATGAGCCCAGAGGCGACTTTCCCTCTGTGGAGCTGCAGGTCACAGAGACACAAATAACAGAGCTGCACACACACTGTGCTCTGAACAGACCTGCACACACACTCTGAACAGAGCTGCACACACACTCTGAACAGAGCTGCACACACACTGTGCTCTGAACAGAGCTGCACACACACTGTGCTCTGAACAGAGCTGCACACACACTGTGCTCTGAACAGAGCTGCACACACACTCTGAACAGAGCTGCACACACACTCTGAACAGAGCTGCACACACACTCTGAACAGAGCTGCACACACACTCTGAACAGAGCTGCACACACACTCTGAACAGAGCTGCACACACACTCTGAACAGAGCTGCACACACACTCTGAACAGAGCTGCACACACACTGTGCTCTGAACAGAGCTGCACACACACTCTGAACAGAGCTGCACACACACTCTGAACAGAGCTGCACACACACTCTGAACAGAGCTGCACACACACTCTGAACAGAGCTGCACACACACTGTGCTCTGAACAGAGCTGCACACACACTCTGAACAGAGCTGCACACACACTGTGTTCTGATGTTCTGATGCTCTGATGCTCTGATGTTCTGATGTTCTGATGTTCTGATGCTCTGATGCTCTGATGTTCTGATGTTCTGATGCTCTGATGCTCTGATGCTCTGATGTTCTGATGTTCTGATGCTCTGATGTTCTGATGTTCTGATGCTCTGATGTTCTGATGCTCTGATGCTCTGATGCTCTGATGCTCTGATGTTCTGATGTTCTGATGCTCTGATGCTCTGTGTGTTTGAGTGTCCTGAAAAAGCACCATATAAAACTGAAGCATTATTATTGTTATTATTCCACTGTCAGCGACACAAGAAAACACAGTCATGACAAACAACAGTGACATTTGAGAATCAGAATCACTTTAGTTCATCCCCGAGGGGAAAGTTTCTTCGTTACAGATGCAACCGACCAAGAGCCTGCAGACAGAATGAAGGTGTCAAAAGTAAGATCACATAAATAGAATCAGATAAAAGATCAAACTAGTTCTTCCATCAGTGACACATTTACATCTGTAAACATGTGTGAGCAGGAAGTGGACGTTACAGGAGTTTGAGCTCATTTACATCAAAGCAGAACATCCGTGAGCTCAGCTCTGGTTTCTCTGGAGCCGTCGTTTCAGATTCTAGTTTCTGCAGAATTCTCTCTTTCTGTTTTTATTTATTTCAGTCCAAATGAACAAATCCAAATGTTAGAAACACCCTGGAAATGCAGAAGTGCTGTGGCTCTGGCCGTGGTCCTGACAGGAGCTGTTTCCAGGCCACATTTGATTTGTATTTATGAGTTTATTTGTCTGAGACTGGACCAAACATCACAAACGTGACGGAGAAAATGTGACGGAGAAAATGTCCATGAGGCTCATTTCCTCTGCTCCTTTACACACGTGAACACAGCAGAAGAACTGTGAGACAGTCACATCCACAGCCTCAGGAACAGTAAGAGCACGAGTTAGGGCATCTGACACAAACCTGAGCACGGCTCGGTCTGGTGGAAAGTCACGGGGCAACTGCACTTTTATTTTGGGGCAATAAGGAGATTTTTAGTTTATTCACAGACCTGAGATTTTGCACTTTTGTAGCTCAGGGCCTAAATTAAACTCTTTTTTCACGTGTATTTCTGCTCCTGGAGCTTTTCTCAGCACACGCCCACAATGCACCTCTGCACACGCCCACAATGCACCTCTGCACACGCCCACAATGCACCTCTGCACACGCCCACAATGCACCTCTGCACACGCCCACAATGCACCTCTGCACACGCCCACAATGCACCTCTGCACACGCCCACAATGCACACCTCTGCACACGCCCACAATGCACCTCTGCACACGCCCACAATGCACCTCTGCACACGCCCACAATGCACCTCTGCACACGCCCACAATGCACCTCTGCACACGCCCACAATGCACCCCTGCACACGCCCACAATGCACCTCTGCACACGCCCACAATGCACCTCTGCACACGCCCACAATGCACCTCTGCACACGCCCACAATGCACCTCTGCACACGCCCACAATGCACCTCTGCACACGCCCACAATGCACCTCTGCACACGCCCACAATGCACCTCTGCACACGCCCACAATGCACCTCTGCACACGCCCACAATGCACCTCTGCACACGCCCACAATGCACCCCGACACACGCCCACAATGCACCTCTGCACACGCCCACAATGCACCTCTGCACACGCCCACAATGCACCCCTGCACACGCCCACAATGCACCTCTGCACACCCCCACAAAGCACCTCTGCACATGCCCACAATGCACCTCTGCACACGCCCACAATGCACCTCTGCACACGCCCACAATGCACCACTGCACACGCCCACAATGCACCTCTGCACACGCCCACAATGCACCTCTGCACATGCCCACAATGCACCTCTGCACATGCCCACACTGCACCTCGTCACACGCCCACAATGCACCTCTGCACACGCCCACAATGCACCTCTGCACACGCCCACAATGCACCTCTGCACACGCCCACAATGCACCTCTGCACACGCCCACAATGCACCCCTGCACACGCCCACAATGCACCTCTGCACACGCCCACAATGCACCTCTGCACACGCCCACAATGCACCTCTGCACACGCCCACAATGCACCTCTGCACACGCCCACAATGCACCTCTGCACACGCCCACAATGCACCTCTGCACACGCCCACAATGCACCCCGACACACGCCCACAATGCACCTCTGCACACGCCCACAATGCACCCCGACACACGCCCACAATGCACCCCTGCACACGCCCACAATGCACCTCTGCACACGCCCACAATGCACCCCGACACACGCCCACAATGCACCTCTGCACACGCCCACAATGCACCCCGACACACGCCCACAATGCACCTCTGCACACGCCCACAATGCACCTCTGCACACGCCCACAATGCACCTCTGCACACGCCCACAATGCACCTCTGCACACGCCCACAATGCACCTCTGCACACGCCCACAATGCACCCCGACACACGCCCACAATGCACCTCTGCACACGCCCACAATGCACCTCTGCACACGCTCACAATGCACCTCTGCACACACCCACAATGCACCTCTGCACACGCCCACAATGCACCTCTGCACACGCCCACAATGCACCTCTGCACACGCGCCGCTCTCACACACTTCACCTTCAGTCGCTCACTACAGGAGGATTTGCTTCTGCTCCGTCAGGTCATAGACACAAAATACAAACTCAGGAAACAGGAAATCACGTTCAGACTTTCTTCCTGTGTAAAGTGGAACATTTAAAGTGCAGCGTCTCATCCACAGAGTTTCTCCTGCGTAAATCCTGCCCCCAGTCCACAGAGCCGCTCCGTGAGGCCAGTTTTCTTGGTTCTTTAAAGTAAAAGTGTGGACAGTTCCTCCGTGTGTCTGTTTCATCCACAGTGACTCTACTTCCTGTGACTTTATCTCCTCTTTTCTGCTTTAAAAACCCTGGATCTGAAGTGTCGCTCCACATTGCAGACAGGAAACAGCTGAGGCCGTCACGGTTTCACATGCTGTGATTCACACTGATCCTGCTGCAGATTTAAAGTCTCCTCAGATCCTCCTCGAGTCTGTGGAGTTTGTGTCCTTTAAAATCCTGTGGTGGAGACTCTGGAGTAAAGAGGAACTGCGGAACATTTAGGGCGGAGGGTCTGTCAGATGTTTGTCTCCGTGGAGATGTCATTGCTTTGCCTGGAGACGCATTTACTCATCACTGTGGAGACCGCTATGGAGACGCGTTTACCCGTCGCTATGGAGACGCTTTTACCCGTCGCTATGGAGACGCGTTTACTCATCACTGTGGAGACCGCTATGGAGACGCGTTTACCCGTCGCTATGGAGACGCTTTTACCCGTCGCTATGGAGACGCGTTTACCCGTCGCTATGGAGACGCTTTTACCCGTCGCTATGGAGACGCGTTTACTCATCACTGTGGAGACCGCCATGGAGACGCGTTTACCCGTCGCTATGGAGACGCATTTACCCGTCGCTATGGAGACGCGTTTACTCATCACTGTGGAGACGCGTTTACCCGTCGCTATGGAGACGCATTTACCCGTCGCTATGGAGACGCGTTTACTCATCACTGTGGAGACGCGTTTACCCGTCGCTATGGAGACGCGTTTACTCATCACTGTGGAGACGCGTTTACCCGTCGCTATGGAGACGCGTTTACTCATCACTGTGGAGACGCGTTTACCCGTCTCTATGGAGACGCATTTACCCGTCGCTATGGAGACGCGTTTACTCATCACTGTGGAGACGCGTTTACCCGTCGCTATGGAGACGCGTTTACTCATCACTGTGGAGACGCGTTTACCCGTCGCTATGGAGACGCGTTTACTCATCACTGTGGAGACGCGATTATCCGTCGCTGTGGAGACGCGTTTACTCATCACTGTGGAGACGCGTTTACCCGTCTCTATGGAGACGCATTTACCCGTCGCTATGGAGACGCGTTTACTCATCACTGTGGAGACGCGTTTACCCGTCGCTATGGAGACGCGTTTACTCATCACTGTGGAGACGCGATTACCCGTTGCTATGGAGACGCGTTTACTCATCACTGTGGAGACGCGATTATCCGTCGCTGTGGAGACGCGTTTACTCATCACTGTGGAGACGCGATTATCCGTCGCTGTGGAGACGCGTTTACTCATCACTGTGGAGACGCGATTATCCGTCGCTGTGGAGACGCGATTATCCGTTGCTGTGGAGACGCGTTTACTCATCACTGTGGAGACGCGATTATCCGTCGCTGTGGAGACGCGTTTACTCATCACTGTGGAGACGCGATTATCCGTCGCTGTGGAGACGCGTTTACTCATCACTGTGGAGACGCGATTATCCGTCGCTGTGGAGACGCGTTTACTCATCACTGTGGAGACGCGATTATCCGTCGCTATGGAGACGCGTTTACTCATCACTGTGGAGACGCGATTATCCGTCGCTATGGAGACGCGTTTACTCATCACTGTGGAGACGCGTTTACCCGTCGCTATGGAGACGCGTTTACTCATCACTGTGGAGACGCGTTAACCCGTCTCTATGGAGACGCATTTACCCGTCGCTATGGAGACGCGTTTACTCATCACTGTGGAGACGCGTTTACCCGTCGCTATGGAGACGCGTTTACTCATCACTGTGGAGACGCGTTAACCCGTCTCTATGGAGACGCATTTACCCGTCGCTATGGAGACGCGTTTACTCATCACTGTGGAGACGCGTTTACCCGTCGCTATGGAGACGCGTTTACCCGTCGCTATGGAGACGCGTTTATTCATCACTGTGGAGACGCGTTTACCCGTCGCTATGGAGACGCGTTTACTCATCACTGTGGAGACGCGATTACCCGTTGCTATGGAGACGCGTTTACTCATCACTGTGGAGACGCGATTATCCGTCGCTGTGGAGACGCGTTTACTCATCACTGTGG
This sequence comes from Odontamblyopus rebecca, assembly GCA_030686955.1. Taxonomy (NCBI): domain Eukaryota; kingdom Metazoa; phylum Chordata; class Actinopteri; order Gobiiformes; family Gobiidae; genus Odontamblyopus; species Odontamblyopus rebecca. The sequence continues at coordinate 1,123,179 of CM060673.1, read as the reverse complement.
AGACGCGATTACCCGTCGCTATGGAGACGCGTTTACTCATCACTGTGGAGACGCGTTTACCCGTCGCTATGGAGACGCGTTTACTCATCACTGTGGAGACGCGATTATCCGTCGCTATGGAGACGCGTTTACTCATCACTGTGGAGACGCGATTATCCGTCGCTGTGGAGACGCGTTTACTCATCACTGTGGAGACGCGATTATCCGTCGCTGTGGAGACGCGATTATCCGTCGCTGTGGAGACGCGTTTACTCATCACTGTGAAGATGCGATTATCCGTCGCTGTGGAGACGCGTTTACTCATCACTGTGGAGACGCGATTATCCGTCGCTGTGGAGACGCGTTTACTCATCACTGTGGAGACGCGATTATCCGTCGCTGTGGAGACGCGTTTACTCATCACTGTGGAGACGCGATTATCCGTCGCTGTGGAGACGCGTTTACTCATCACTGTGGAGACGCGATTATCCGTCGCTGTGGAGACGCGTTTACTCATCACTGTGGAGACGCGATTACCTGTTGCTATGGAGACGCGTTTACTCATCACTATGGAGACGTGTTTACTCGTTGCTATGGTGATGTCAGTGATATGGCACTGTGGTTTGTTGTGTGCGACGTTCACACTGGATAAAATGTTCTTGCCATACCGGCTTGTGTGGCCATACCGGCTTGTCAAAGCCTGATCCCGTCAGATCTCAGAAGCTAAGCAGGGCTGGGTAGTACTTGGATGGGAGACCACTGGGAATTTCAGGTGCCACAGTGGGGCCAGTGGCAAAAACTGTCGTTGTGTCCTCAGGCAAGACACTTCACCCACATTGCCTAGTGTGAAAGTGATGTGTGCATGGCAGGACTCCCTTGAAAAAGAGATTAGTAATCTCAATGGGACTTTCCTGGGTAAATAAAGGTAAAAAAAAAAAAAAAAAAAAGTCATGTGGAGATGGAACCACTGACCTGAGTCTGAAGAAAACCTGAAAGTTCAGAGGAGCAGCTCTGAGTACAGAACCAGGAGGTGCATGTTAGCATGATAGTTGTTTATGGAGAAAACTCCAGACTAAAGACTCCAGACTAAAGACTCCAGACTAAAGACTCCAGACTAAAGACTCCAGACTAAAGACTCCAGACTAAAGACTCCAGACTAAAGACTCCAGACTAAAGACTCCAGACTAAAGACTCCAGACTAAAGACTCCAGACTAAAGACTCCAGATAAAAGACTCCAGACTAAAGACTCCAGACTAAAGACTCCAGACTAAAGACTCCAGACTAAAGACTCCAGACAAAAGAATCCAGACTAAAGACTCCAGACTCCAGACTAAAGACTCCAGACTAAAGACTCCAGACTAAAGACTCCAGACTAAAGACTCCAGACAAAAGACTCCAGACAAAAGACTCCAGACTAAAGACTCCAGACTAAAGACTCCAGACAAAAGACTCCAGACAAAAGAATCCAGACAAAAGAATCCAGACTAAAGACTCCAGACTAAAGACTCCAGACTCCAGACTAAAGACTCCAGACTAAAGACTCCAGACTAAAGACTCCAGACTAAAGACTCCAGACTAAAGACTCCAGACTTCAGACTCCAGACAAAAGACTCCAGACAAAAGACTCCAGACTAAAGACTCCAGACTAAAGACTCCAGACAAAAGACTCCAGACAAAAGAATCCAGACTAAAGACTCCAGACTAAAGACTCCAGACTCCAGACTAAAGACTCCAGACAAAAGACTCCAGACAACAGACTAAAGAGTCCAGACAAAAGACTCCAGACAAAAGACTCCAGACAAAAGACTCCAGACTAAAGACTCCAGACTAAAGACTCCAGACTAAAGACTAAAGACTCCAGACAAAAGACTCCAGACAAAAGACTCCAGACTAAAGACTAAAGACTCCAGACTAAAGACTCCAGACTAAAGACTCCAGACTAAAGACTCAGACTAAAGACTCCAGACTAAAGACTAAAGACTCCAGACTAAAGACTCCAGACTAAAGACTCCAGACTAAAGACTCAGACTAAAGACTCCAGACTAAAGACTAAAGACTCCAGACAAAAGACTCCAGACTAAAGACTCCAGACAAAAGACTCCAGACAAAAGACTAAAGAGTCCAGACTAAAGACTCCAGACAAAAGACTCCAGACAAAAGACTCCAGACTAAAGACTCCAGACTAAAGACTAAAGACTCCAGACTAAAGACTCCAGACTAAAGACTCCAGACAAAAGACTAAAGAGTCCAGACTAAAGACTCCAGACAAAAGACTCCAGACAAAAGACTCCAGACTAAAGACTCCAGACTAAAGACTCCAGACTAAAGACTCCAGACAAAAGACTCCAGACAAAAGACTCCAGACTAAAGACTCCAGACAAAAGACTCCAGACAAAAGACTCCAGACTAAAGACTCCAGACTAAAGACTAAAGACTCCAGACAAAAGACTCCAGACAAAAGACTCCAGACTAAAGACTCCAGACTAAAGACTAAAGACTCCAGACAAAAGACTCCAGACAAAAGACTCCAGACTAAAGACTAAAGACTCCAGACTGAAGACTCCAGACAAAAGACTCCAGACAAAAGAGTCCAGACTAAAGACTCCAGACTAAAGACTCCAGACTTCAGACTAAAGACTTCAGACTCCAGACTCCAGACTCCAGACTAAAGACTCCAGACTAAAGACTCCAGACTCCAGACTCCAGACTAAAGACTCCAGACTTCAGACTTCAGACTAAAGACTCCAGACTCCAGACTAAAGACTCCAGACTAAAGTCTCCAGACTAAAGACTAAAGACTCCAGACTAAAGACTCCAGACTAAAGACTCCAGATAAAAGACTCCAGATAAAAGACTCCAGACTAAAGACTCCAGACTAAAGACTCCAGACTAAAGACTCCAGACTAAAGACTCCAGACTAAAGACTCCAGACTCCAGACTAAAGACTCCAGACTCCAGACTAAAGACTCCAGACTAAAGACTCCAGACTAAAGACTCCAGACAAAAGACTCCAGACAAAAGACTCCAGACTAAAGACTCCAGACAAAAGACTCCAGACTAAAGACTCCAGACAAAAGACTCCGGACAAAAGACTCCAGACTAAAGACTCCAGACAAAAGACTCCAGACAAAAGACTCCAGACTAAAGACTCCAGACTAAAGACTAAAGACTCCAGACAAAAGACTCCAGACAAAAGACTCCAGACTAAAGACTCCAGACTAAAGACTAAAGACTCCAGACTAAAGACTCCAGACTAAAGACTCCAGACAAAAGACTAAAGAGTCCAGACTAAAGACTCCAGACAAAAGACTCCAGACAAAAGACTCCAGACTAAAGACTCCAGACTAAAGACTCCAGACTAAAGACTCCAGACAAAAGACTCCGGACAAAAGACTCCAGACTAAAGACTCCAGACAAAAGACTCCAGACAAAAGACTCCAGACTAAAGACTCCAGACTAAAGACTAAAGACTCCAGACAAAAGACTCCAGACAAAAGACTCCAGACTAAAGACTCCAGACTAAAGACTAAAGACTCCAGACAAAAGACTCCAGACAAAAGACTCCAGACTAAAGACTAAAGACTCCAGACTGAAGACTCCAGACAAAAGACTCCAGACAAAAGAGTCCAGACTAAAGACTCCAGACTAAAGACTCCAGACTTCAGACTAAAGACTTCAGACTCCAGACTCCAGACTCCAGACTAAAGACTCCAGACTAAAGACTCCAGACTCCAGACTCCAGACTAAAGACTCCAGACTTCAGACTTCAGACTAAAGACTCCAGACTCCAGACTAAAGACTCCAGACTAAAGTCTCCAGACTAAAGACTAAAGACTCCAGACTAAAGACTCCAGACTAAAGACTCCAGATAAAAGACTCCAGATAAAAGACTCCAGACTAAAGACTCCAGACTAAAGACTCCAGACTAAAGACTCCAGACTAAAGACTCCAGACTAAAGACTCCAGACTCCAGACTAAAGACTCCAGACTCCAGACTAAAGACTCCAGACTAAAGACTCCAGACTAAAGACTCCAGACAAAAGACTCCAGACAAAAGACTCCAGACTAAAGACTCCAGACAAAAGACTCCAGACTAAAGACTCCAGACAAAAGACTCCGGACAAAAGACTCCAGACAAAAGACTCCAGACAAAAGACTCCAGACTAAAGACTCCAGACTAAAGACTCCAGACTAAAGACTAAAGACTCCAGACAAAAGACTCCAGACAAAAGACTCCAGACTAAAGACTAAAGACTCCAGACAAAAGACTCCAGACAAAAGAGTCCAGACTAAAGACTCCAGACTAAAGACTCCAGACTTCAGACTAAAGACTTCAGACTCCAGACTAAAGACTCCAGACTAAAGACTCCAGACTTCAGACTTCAGACTAAAGACTCCAGACTCCAGACTAAAGACTCCAGACTAAAGTCTCCAGACTAAAGACTAAAGACTCCAGACTAAAGACTCCAGACTAAAGACTCCAGACTAAAGACTCCAGACTAAAGACTCCAGACTAAAGACTCCAGACTAAAGACTCCAGACTAAAGACTCCAGACTAAAGACTCCAGACTAAAGACTCCAGACTCCAGACTAAAGACTCCAGACTAAAGACTCCAGACTAAAGACTCCAGACTAAAGACTCCAGACTAAAGAATCCAGACAAAAGACTCCAGACTAAAGACTCCAGACTCCAGACTAAAGACTCCAGACTCCTGACAAAAACTCCAGACTACAGACTAAAGACTCCAGACTAAAGACTCCAGACTAAAGACTCCAGACTAAAGACTCCAGACTTCAGACTCCAGACAAAAGACTCCAGACTAAAGACTCCAGACTAAAGACTCCAGACAAAAGACTCCAGACTAAAGACTCCAGACAAAAGACTCCAGACAAAAGACTCCAGACTAAAGACTCCAGACAAAAGACTCCAGACTAAAGACTCCAGACTAAAGACTCCAGACAAAAGACTCCAGACAAAAGACTCCAGACTAAAGACTCCAGACAAAAGACTCCAGACAAAAGACTCCAGACAAAAGACTCCAGACAAAAGACTCCAGACAAAAGAGTCCAGACTAAAGACTCCAGACTAAAGACTCCAGACTTCAGACTAAAGACTTCAGACTCCAGACTCCAGACTCCAGACTCCAGACTAAAGACTCCAGACTAAAGACTCCAGACTTCAGACTTCAGACTAAAGACTCCAGACTCCAGACTAAAGACTCCAGACTAAAGACTCCAGACTCCAGACTCCAGACTAAAGACTCCAGACTAAAGACTAAAGACTCCAGACTAAAGACTCCAGACTAAAGACTCCAGACTAAAGACTCCAGACTAAAGACTCCAGACAAAAGACTCCAGACTAAAGACTCCAGACTCCAGACTAAAGACTCCAGACTAAAGACTCCAGACTAAAGACTCCAGACTAAAGACTCCAGACAAAAGACTCCAGACAAAAGACTCCAGACTAAAGACTCCAGACTAAAGACTCCAGACTAAAGACTCCAGACAAAAGAATCCAGACAAAAGAATCCAGACAAAAGACTCCAGACAAAAGACTCCAGACTCCAGACTAAAGACTCCAGACTAAAGACTCCAGACTAAAGACTCCAGACTCCAGACAAAAACTCCAGACAAAAGACTAAAGACTCCAGACTAAAGACTCCAGACTAAAGACTCCAGACTAAAGACTCCAGACTTCAGACTCCAGACTTCAGACTCCAGACAAAAGACTCCAGACTAAAGACTCCAGACTAAAGACTCCAGACAAAAGACTCCAGACAAAAGAATCCAGACTAAAGACTCCAGACTAAAGACTCCAGACTCCAGACTAAAGACTCCAGACAAAAGACTCCAGACAAAAGACTCCAGACAAAAGACTCCAGACAAAAGACTCCAGACAAAAGACTCCAGACTAAAGACTCCAGACTAAAGACTCCAGACAAAAGACTCCAGACTAAAGACTCCAGACAAAAGACTCCAGACAAAAGAATCCAGACTAAAGACTCCAGACAAAGGACTAAAGACTCAGACTAAAGACTCCAGACTAAAGACTCCAGACTAAAGACTAAAGACTCCAGACTAAAGACTCCAGACTAAAGACTCCAGACTAAAGACTCAGACTAAAGACTCCAGACTAAAGACTAAAGACTCCAGACTAAAGACTCCAGACTAAAGACTCCAGACTAAAGACTCAGACTAAAGACTCCAGACTAAAGACTAAAGACTCCAGACAAAAGACTCCAGACTAAAGACTCCAGACTAAAGACTCCAGACAAAAGACTCCAGACAAAAGACTCCAGACAAAAGACTCCAGACTAAAGACTCCAGACTAAAGACTCCAGACTAAAGACTCCAGACTAAAGACTCCAGACTAAAGACTCCAGACAAAAGACTCCAGACAAAAGACTCCAGACTAAAGACTCCAGACAAAAGACTCCAGACTAAAGACTCCAGACAAAAGACTCCGGACAAAAGACTCCAGACTAAAGACTCCAGACAAAAGACTCCAGACAAAAGACTCCAGACTAAAGACTCCAGACTAAAGACTAAAGACTCCAGACAAAAGACTCCAGACAAAAGACTCCAGACTAAAGACTAAAGACTCCAGACTGAAGACTCCAGACAAAAGACTCCAGACAAAAGAGTCCAGACTAAAGACTCCAGACTAAAGACTCCAGACTTCAGACTAAAGACTTCAGACTCCAGACTCCAGACTCCAGACTAAAGACTCCAGACTAAAGACTCCAGACTCCAGACTCCAGACTAAAGACTCCAGACTTCAGACTTCAGACTAAAGACTCCAGACTCCAGACTAAAGACTCCAGACTAAAGTCTCCAGACTAAAGACTAAAGACTCCAGACTAAAGACTCCAGACTAAAGACTCCAGATAAAAGACTCCAGATAAAAGACTCCAGACTAAAGACTCCAGACTAAAGACTCCAGACTAAAGACTCCAGACTAAAGACTCCAGACTCCAGACTAAAGACTCCAGACTCCAGACTAAAGACTCCAGACTAAAGACTCCAGACTAAAGACTCCAGACTAAAGACTCCAGACTAAAGACTCCAGACTAAAGACTCCAGACAAAAGACTCCAGACTAAAGACTCCAGACAAAAGACTCCGGACAAAAGACTCCAGACTAAAGACTCCAGACAAAAGACTCCGGACAAAAGACTCCAGACTAAAGACTCCAGACTAAAGACTAAAGACTCCAGACAAAAGACTCCAGACAAAAGACTCCAGACTAAAGACTCCAGACTAAAGACTAAAGACTCCAGACAAAAGACTCCAGACAAAAGACTCCAGACTAAAGACTAAAGACTCCAGACTGAAGACTCCAGACAAAAGACTCCAGACAAAAGAGTCCAGACTAAAGACTCCAGACTAAAGACTCCAGACTTCAGACTAAAGACTTCAGACTCCAGACTCCAGACTAAAGACTCCAGACTAAAGACTCCAGACTCCAGACTAAAGACTCCAGACTTCAGACTTCAGACTAAAGACTCCAGACTCCAGACTAAAGACTCCAGACTAAAGTCTCCAGACTAAAGACTAAAGACTCCAGACTAAAGACTCCAGACAAAAGACTCCAGACTAAAGACTCCAGACTAAAGACTCCAGACTAAAGACTCCAGATAAAAGACTCCAGATAAAAGACTCCAGACTAAAGACTCCAGACTAAAGACTCCAGACTAAAGACTCCAGACTAAAGACTCCAGACTAAAGACTCCAGACTCCAGACTAAAGACTCCAGACTAAAGACTCCAGACTAAAGACTCCAGACTAAAGACTCCAGACAAAAGAATCCAGACAAAAGAATCCAGACTAAAGACTCCAGACTAAAGACTCCAGACTAAAGACTCCAGACAAAAGAATCCAGACAAAAGACTCCAGACAAAAGACTCCAGACTCCAGACTAAAGACTCCAGACTCCAGACAAAAACTCCAGACAAAAGACTAAAGACTCCAGACTAAAGACTCCAGACTAAAGACTCCAGACTAAAGACTCCAGACTTCAGACTCCAGACAAAAGACTCCAGACAAAAGACTCCAGACTAAAGACTCCAGACTAAAGACTCCAGACAAAAGACTCCAGACTAAAGACTCCAGACAAAAGACTCCAGACAAAAGAATCCAGACTAAAGACTCCAGACTAAAGACTAAAGACTAAAGACTAAAGACTCCAGACTAAAGACTCCAGACTAAAGACTCCAGACTAAAGACTCCAGACTAAAGACTCAGACTAAAGACTCCAGACTAAAGACTAAAGACTAAAGACTCCAGACAAAAGACTCCAGACAAAAGACTCCAGACAAAAGACTCCAGACTAAAGACTCCAGACTAAAGACTCCAGACTAAAGACTAAAGACTCCAGACTAAAGACTCCAGACTAAAGACTCCAGACAAAAGACTAAAGAGTCCAGACTAAAGACTCCAGACAAAAGACTCCAGACAAAAGACTCCAGACTAAAGACTCCAGACAAAAGACTCCAGACTAAAGACTCCAGACTAAAGACTCCAGACAAAAGACTCCAGACAAAAGACTCCAGACTAAAGACTCCAGACAAAAGACTCCAGACAAAAGACTCCAGACAAAAGACTCCAGACAAAAGAGTCCAGACTAAAGACTCCAGACTAAAGACTCCAGACTTCAGACTAAAGACTTCAGACTCCAGACTCCAGACTCCAGACTAAAGACTCCAGACTAAAGACTCCAGACTAAAGACTCCAGACTTCAGACTTCAGACTAAAGACTCCAGACTCCAGACTAAAGACTCCAGACTAAAGACTCCAGACTCCAGACTCCAGACTTCAGACTAAAGACTCCAGACTCTAGACTCCAGACTTCAGACTAAAGACTTCAGACTCCAGACTCCAGACTAAAGACTCCAGACTAAAGACTCCAGACTCCAGACTTCAGACTAAAGACTCCAGACTTCAGACTAAAGACTCCAGACTCCAGACTAAAGACTCCAGACTAAAGACTCCAGACTTCAGACTAAAGACTTCAGACTCCAGACTCCAGACTCCAGACTTCAGACTCCAGACTCCAGACTCCAGACTCCAGACTCCAGACTCCAGACTCCAGACTCCAGACTAAAGACTCCAGACTCCAGACTCCAGACTAAAGACTCCAGACTTCAGACTTCAGACTCCAGACTCCAGACTCCAGACTAAAGACTAAAGACTAAAGACTAAAGACTCCAGACTCCAGACTCCAGACTCCAGACTCCAGAAGACTCCAGACTAAAGACTCCAGACTCCAGACTCCAGACTCCAGACTCCAGACTCCAGACTAAAGACTCCAGACTTCAGACTCCAGACTAAAGACTCCAGACTCCAGACCCCAGACTAAAGACTCCAGACTCCAGACTCCAGACTCCAGACTCCAGACTCCAGACTCCAGACTCCAGACTCCAGACTCCAGACTCCAGACTCCAGACTCCAGACTAAAGACTCCAGACTCCAGACTCCAGACTCCAGACTCCAGACTCCAGACTCCAGACTCCAGACTCCAGACTCCAGACTCCAGACTCCAGACTAAAGACTCCAGACTCCAGACTCCAGACTCCAGACTAAAGACTCCAGACTAAAGACTCCAGACTCCAGACTAAAGACTCCAGACTAAAGACTCCAGACTAAAGACTCTAAACTCTGAGTGAAGAATTTGTGTGAAACGTGACAAACTCTGGACCAAAGTGAATCGAACTCGAGCTTCAGGTTTTCAACTCAAAATACCGACAGAAAAATGACAAGAAATTGCCGACACTCGTCCGCTGAGTCCACAATTCCTCTGTTCTCTCCATCCCGTCACTCCTTCCTCTCTTTGTCTCCTTCTTCCCTCTTTTCCCTGACCTCCTTCTCCTCTTTCTTCTTTATATCCTTTTCTCTCACCTTTGCATCATCCCTTTCTCTCTCTCTCTCTCTCTCCCTCCCTCTCTCCTGTCCTCCTCTTTTGCTTTCTCTCTCTTTTCTCTCTTTCTCCCCTTGATGTGTTCGGATGGAGTGATCCATCACATTTATGGAGACGACGTTGCCGCGGTAACGCCGGGATAATCCACAGACGATAAAGGGAGCGAATGAGGAGAGGAGGAGAGAGGAGAGGAGGAAAGAGGAGAGGAGAGAAGAGAGGAGAAGAGAGAGGAGAGAGGAGAGGAGAGGAGAGAAGAGAGGAGGAGGAGAGGAGAGAGGAGAGGAGGAGAGAGAGGAGAGAAAAGAGGAGAAGAGAGAGGAGAGGAGAGAGGAGAGTGGAGGAGGAGAGAGGAGAGAGGAGAGGAGAGGAGGAGAGAGGAGAGAGGAGAGGAGAGGAGAGAGGAGAGGAGAGAAGAGAGGAGAGAGGAGAGGAGGAGAGAGGAGAGAAGAGAGGAGAGAGGAGAGGAGTGGAGGAGAGAGGAGAGGAGAGGAGAGAGGAGAGGAGAGGAGAGAGGAGAGGAGAGAGGAGAAGAGAGGAGAGAGGAGAGGAGAGAGGAGAAGAGAAGAGAGGAGAGAAGAGAGGAGAGGAGAGAGGAGAGGAGAGAGTAGAAGAGAGGAGAGAGGAGAGGAGAGAGGAGAGAGGAGAAGAGAGGAGAGAGGAGAAGAGAGGAGAGAGGAGAGGAGAGAGGAGAGAGGAGAGTGGAGAGGAGAGAGGAGGGGAGAGGAGGAGAGAGGAGAGAAGAGAGGAGAGAGGAGAGGAGAGAGGAGAGGAGGAGAGGAGGAGAGGAGGAGAGAGGAGAGAGGAGAAGAGAGGAGAGAGGAGAGGAGAGAGGAGAGGAGAGAGGAGAAGAGAGGAGAGGAGAGGAGGAGAGAGAAGAGGAGAGAGGAGAGGAGAGAGGAGAGAGAAGAGGAGAGAGGAGAGGAGAGAGGAGAGAGGAGAGGAGAGAGAGAGGAGAGAGAAGAGAGAGAAGAGAGAGAGAGAGAGAGAGGAGAGAGAGAAGAGAGGAGGAGGAGGAGAGGAGAGAGGAGAGGAGAGAAGAGGAGAGAAGAGGAGAGAAGAGAGGAGAAGAGAGAGGAGAGAGGAGAGGAGAGAAGAGAGGAGGAGGAGAGGAGAGAGGAGAGGAGAGGAGGAGAGAGAGGAGAGAAAAGAGGAGAAGAGAGAGGAGAGGAGAGAGGAGGAGAGAGGAGAGGAGAGGAGAGAGGAGGAGGAGAGAGGAGAGGAGCAAAGAGAGGAGAGGAGAGGAGGAGGAGAGAGGAGAGAAGAGAGGAGAAAAGTGGAGGAGAGAGGAGAGGAGAGAGGAGAGGAGAGAGGAGAGGAGAGAGGAGAAGTGAGGAGAGGAGAGAGGAGAGGAGGAGGAACCAGGACTAAACCAGGACTAAACCCGGATTAAACCCGGTCTGAACCCGGTCTAAACCCGGTCTGAACCCGGTCTAAACCCGGTCTAAACCCGGTCTGAAGCCGGTCTAAACCCGGTCTGAACCCGGTCTAAACCTGGTCTGAACCCGGTCTGAAGCCGGTCTAAACCCGGTCTAAACCCGGTCTGAACCTGGTCTAAAGCCGGTCTAACCCCGGTCTGAAGCCGGTCTGAACCCGGTCTAAACCCGGTCTAAACCCGGTCTGAACCCGGTCTGAACCCGGTCTGAACCCGGTCTGAACCCGGTCTGAACCCGGTCTCAACCCGGTCTCAACCCGGTCTGAACCCGGTCTAAACCTGGTCTCAACCCGGTCTGAACCCGGTCTAAACCCGGTCTGAACCCGGTCTAAACCTGGTCTGAACCCGGTCTGAAGCCGGTCTAAACCCGGTCTAAACCCGGTCTGAACCCGGTCTAAACCCGGTCTAAACCCGGTCTAAACCTGGTCTGAACCCGGTCTAAACCCGGACTAAACCCGGACTAAACCCGGTCTAAACCCGGTCTAAACCCGGACTAAACCAGGACTAAACCCGGACTAAACCCGGTCTAAACCCGGTCTGAAGCCGGTCTAAACCCGGTCTAAACCCGGTCTAAACCCGGTCTAAACCCGGTCTGAACCCGGTCTAAACCTGGTCTGAACCCGGTCTGAAGCCGGTCTAAACCCGGTCTAAACCCGGTCTGAACCCGGTCTAAACTCGGTCTAAACCCGGTCTGAACCCGGTCTAAACCCGGTCTAAACCCGGTCTGAACCTGGTCTGAACCCGGTCTAAACCCGGTCTGAACCCGGTCTGAACCCGGTCTAAACCCGGTCTAAACCCGGTCTAAAGCCAGTCTAAACCCGGTCTGAACCCGGTCTGAAGCCGGTCTAAACCTGGTCTGAACCCGGTCTAAACCCGGTCTAAAGCCGGTCTGAACCCGGTCTAAACCCGGTCTAAACCCGGTCTGAAGCCGGTCTAAACCCGGTCTGAACCCGGTCTAAACCCGGTCTAAAGCCGGTCTGAACCCGGTCTAAACCCGGTCTAAACCCGGTCTGAAGCCGGTCTAAACCCGGTCTAAACCCGGTCTGAAGCCGGTCTAAACCCGGTCTGAACCCGGTCTAAAGCCGGTCTGAACCCGGTCTGAAGCCGGTCTAAACCCGGTCTGAAGCCGGTCTAAACCCGGTCTGAAGCCGGTCTGAACCCGGTCTGAAGCCGGTCTAAACCCGGTCTGAAGCCGGTCTGAACCCGGTCTGAAGCCGGTCTAAACCCGGTCTAAACCCGGTCTAAACCCGGTCTGAAGCCGGTCTAAACCCGGTCTAAACCCGGTCTGAAGCTGGTCTAAACCCGGTCTGAACCCGGTCTAAACCCGGTCTAAAGCCGGTCTGAACCCGGTCTGAACCCGGTCTGAACCCGGTCTGAACCCGGTCTGAACCCGGTATAAACCCGGTCTAAAGCCGGTCTGAACCCGGTCTGAACCCGGTCTAAAGCCGGTGTGAACCCGGTCTAAACCCGGTCTAAAGCCGGTCTAAACCCGGTCTAAACCCGGTCTAAACCCGGTCTAAACCCGGTCTAAACCCGGTCTAAACCCGGTCTAAAGCCGGTCTAAACCCGGTCTAAACCCGGTCTGAACCCGGTCTGAAGCCGGTCTAAACCCGGTCTAAAGCCGGTTTGAACCCGGTCTAAAGCCGGTCTGAACCCGGTCTAAACCCGGTCTGAGGTGCAGATGTGGATCTTGGCTCTGGTTTCAGTCCTGGTCCTTGTGACCCTCTGATAACTAAAGGCTCGGATTCGCTCGGAGCTGCAGGAGCTAATTGGCAAAGTGCAGATAAAGGGATTAGCGGAGAATTATGTAAACCACGTTAGCGAGCGGTGCTGTGTGTGTGTGTGTGTGTGTGTGTGTGTGTGTGTGTGTGTGTGTGTGTGTGTGTGTGTGTGTGTGTGTGTGTGTGTGTGTGTGTGTGTCTGTGTGTGTGTGTGTGTGTGTGTGTCTGTGTGTGAGTGTATGTAGTCTGTCTGTGTGTGTGTGTCAGTGTGAGTGTGTGTGTGTGTGTGTGTGTGTGTGTGTCAGTGTGTGTCAGTGTGTGTGTGTGTGTGTGTGTGTCAGTGTGTGTGTCAGTGTGTCAGTGTGTGTGTCAGTGTGTGTGTGTGTCTGTGTGTGTTAGTGTGTGTGTGTGTGTGTGTGTGTGTGTGTGTGTTAGTGTGTGTGTCTGTGGCATCCCGGATCAGGCAGCACCGCCCGGATAATCCCTCTGTACCTGGGCAGATCGGCCTTTGTGCTCCTCAGGCTCAGACGCAGATGGGAATTTGAATCAGGCGCAAACACTACAGGACGAGTGCAGACCAAGAACCAGGACTAAACCGGGACTAAACCAGGACTAAACCAGGACTAAACCAGGACTAAACCAGGACTAAACCAGGACTAAACCAGGACTAAACCAGGACTAAACCAGGACTAAACCAGGTCTAAACCAGGTCTAAACCAGGACTAAACCAGGTCTAAACCAGGACTAAACCAGGACTAAACCAGGTCTAAACCAGGTCTAAACCAGGACTAAACCGGGACTAAACCGGGACTAAACCGGGACTAAACCAGGACTAAACCAGGACTAAACCAGGACTAAACCAGGTCTAAACCAGGACTAAACCAGGACTAAACCAGGACTAAACCGGGACTAAACCAGGACTAAACCAGGACTAAACCAGGACTAAACCAGGTCTAAACCAGGTCTAAACCAGGACTAAACCAGGACTAAACATGGACATGTTCCATTTTTTATAATATCAGGAGCTCCTTTCAGCAGGAGCAGAAACACAGGATTTGAATTCACTTTTATTAAGTTTCTGTCAGTTTTTTAACCAGTTCTGCTCCAACACAAAAGAATCTCTGACGCTGTCCACAATTTGTCCTTTATATTTACCGGGGCGTTTGTTTGAGACCCGGCGGTGACTGCGGCGATTCCTTCCTCACAAAGATCTCACTCAACGAAACTGGGAAAATCTGGAACTCAAATTCTTTTCACCAGTTTGACGATAATTTCAGCCGTTCTGCACAGACGTGGGTGAGTTCATCTGAGACGTTCCGTCAGAATCTCCCTGGAGCGTTTCAGGAGAGTTTCCACATTTAAAGCGACTCCTGAGTCACAGAAAGTCGCTCAAACCGTCCACAACACGCAGACGTTTCTTCATCCAAACAGACGCAGCGAGTGTGGAGCAGCAGAGCGACAACGTTCACCCACCGCGTCAGGAGGAGCGGCTGCTTTTTTCAGCGCTTATAGTTTACGCAAATGAGCCACATGCTTTAAAGGGACATTCCGGAGTTTTGGACAGTTCCTCGTTTCCTTGTGGAGATGTGGAGAGTTTCTGAAATAACTGGTCCAGTCCTGATATTTGAGTGTGAGTCTGGGCGGACCTGAGCCACAAAGCACCGACGCAAATGTGTTTTTACTGCAGAACATGGAGGGAAACGTCTGCACAGAACCACGTCTGAAGTAAAACTCACCTTGAACCGTCACATGTTCACGGATTATTTCCTCAGCACCGATAATTATTGCACCATCTCTATTGCACAAAGATTTTTGCCGTTATTGCACCATTAAATAAAGTGACTCAGTGACTTTGTTGTGCAGATTTGTTCAGTGCAACAGAACTGGCACAAATGAAAGTTTAAATCTGTTCATCTTGAACTCAGTTTCCCACAATCCCTCTGGCCTGAGCGAGCACAGAATTTTGAAAAACGTCCTGAAGAGAAGGAAACTTCCTGCCAATCACCTTCATGGCCTCATTTCCCAGTTTTCCCACTTTAGTTTTGCACTGGACGGTTAAAGATCCGAACCCGAATCAGACTGTCCACAACAGCAGGATAAAAGCAGCTCAGCCTCAGTCTCCTGAAGAAGTGGAGCCTCTGGGACAGTTTGGACCAAACAAAATGTGGATTATAATCGAGGAACAGCCTTTACCAACTGTGACAATAAAACACACAGGACACAGGTAGAACGGCTCTGTTCCTCTGTTCCTCCTCCTCAGACCTGAGTCTGTCTGTTTCCTTCAGGTTTGACTCTTTATTATTCGTCCGTTACATCTGCAAAGCTCCAAACGCTCTGCTCCACCCTGTGATGTCATCAGGTGGCAGTGGGAGCATCAGAACAGGGAACAGTGTGACCTGTTTGTGAAGAAAGAGGAGCGTGCACGTGGCGGGAGAGCGTGCACGTGGCGGGAGAGCGTGCACGTGCCGGGAGAGCGTGCACGTGGCGGGAGAGCGTACATGAGGACTGTCAGGAGTGTGCACAAGGACTGTCAGGAGCGTGCACGTGGACTGTCAGGAGCGTGCACGTGGACTGTCAGGAGCGTGCACGTGGACTGTCAGGAGTGTGCACGAGGACTGTCAGGAGTGTGCACGTGGACTGTCAGGAGCGTGCACGTGGACTGTCAGGAGTGTGCACGTGGACTGTCAAGAGTGTGCACGAGGACTTCAGGAGCGTGCACGTGGACTGTCAGGAGTGTGCACGAGGACTTCAGGAGCGTGCACGTGGCCGGAAAGCGTGCACGTGACCAGAGAGCGTGCACGGGGCCGGGGAGCGTGCATGTGGCCGGGAGCGTGCACGTGGCCGGGAAGCGTGCACGTGGCCGGGAGCGTGCACGTGGCCGGGAGCGTGCACGTGGCTGGGAGCGTGCACGTGGCCGGGGAGCGTGCACGGGGCCGGGGAGTGTGCACGTGACCAGAGAGCGTGCACGTGGCCGGGAGCGTGCACGGGGCCGGGGAGCGTGCACGGGGCCGGGGAGTGTGCACGTGGCCGGGAGCGTGCACGGGGCCGGGGAGCGTGCACGTGACCAGAGAGCGTGCACGTGGCCGGGAGCGTGCACGTGGCCGGGGAGTGTGCACGTGACCAGAGAGCGTGCACGTGGCCGGGAGCGTGCACGTGGTCACACTCGAGTCGTTCCCGTTGGAGCGTCGAGTCTTTATCGAGGCGAAGCTCCAAATGAGAAAGAAAAGCCCCGATTTCCTCCAGGAATGATTTAAGACTCAGGACCAGACCTGGACTAAACCAGGACTAAACCAGGACTGAACCAGGACCAGACCTGGACTAAACCAGGACTGAACCAGGACCAGACCTGGACTAAACCAGGACTGAACCAGGACCAGACCTGGACTAAACCAGGACTGAACCAGGACCAGACCTGGACTAAACCAGGACTGAACCAGGACTAAATCAGGACTAAAGCAGGACTATTACGACCACAGAGTGTAAACCAGGTCTAAACTAAACCAGGTCTAAACCGGGTCTGTCCTTGGTCTGGAGGTCATCGTGAGTCTGGTGCAGGTGTGAAGTGAGAGGAGCCGACAGCCGCCACAAGGACTCAGACCAGACCTGGGTCTAAACCAGGACTAAGACAGGACTGAAACCAGGATCTGAGCATGGATCTAAAACAGGACTAAGACAGGTCTAAATTCAGAACTAAATCAGGACTAAAGCAGGTCTAAACCAGGTCTAAACCAGGTCTAAACCTGGTTTAGACCGGGTTTAAACCCGGTCTAAACCCAGTCTAAACCCAGTCTAAACCAGGTCTAAACCCAGTCTAAACCTGGTTTAAACCCAGTCTAAACCCAGTCTAAACCCAGTCTAAACCAGGTCTAAACCCAGTCTAAACCTGGTTTAAACCCAGTCTAAACCCAGTCTAAACCCAGTCTAAACCAGGTCTAAACCCAGTCTAAACCCGGTCTAAACTTGGTCCGGCCCCTCTCGGCACAGACACAGGAGCAGTTGGTTCAGTCCAGTTGCATTTATCAGACGTATTTATTTCATCACGATTCCCCAAAACAGCAAAGACTGAACCAGGACTAAACCAGGACTGAACCAGGACTGAACCAGGACTAAACCAGGTCTAAACCAGGACTAAACCAGGACTAAACCAGGACTAAACCAGGACTGAACCAGGACTAAACCAGGACTAAACCAGGACTGAACCAGGACTAAACCAGGACTAAACCAGGTCTAAACCAGGTCTAAACCAGGACTAAACCAGGTCTAAACCAGGACTGAACCAGGACTAAACCAGGACTGAACCAGGACTGAACCAGGACTAAACCAGGACTAAACCAGGTCTAAACCAGGTCTAAACCAGGACTAAACCAGGTCTAAACCAGGACTAAACCAGGACTAAACCAGGACTAAACCAGGTCTAAACCAGGTCTAAACCAGGACTAAACCAGGACTAAACCAGGACTAAACCAGGTCTAAACCAGGTCTAAACCAGGACTAAACCAGGACTAAACCAGGTCTAAACCAGGTCTAAACCAGGTCTAAACCAGGACTAAACCAGGACTGAACCAGGACTGAACCAGGACTAAACCAGGACTAAACCAGGACTAAACCAGGACTGAACCAGGACTAAACCAGGACTGAACCAGGACTGAACCAGGACTAAACCAGGACTGAACCAGGACTGAACCAGGACTAAACCAGGACTAAACCAGGTCTAAACCAGGTCTAAACCAGGTCTAAACCAGGACTAAACCAGGACTGAACCAGGACTAAACCAGGTCTAAACCAGGTCTAAACCAGGTCTAAACCAGGTCTAAACCAGGTCTAAACCAGGTCTAAACCGGGTCTAGAGCAGGTCTAAACCGGGTCTAGAGCAGGTCTAAACCGGGTCTAGAGCAGGTCTAGAGCAGGTCTAGAGCAGGTCTAGAGCAGGTCTAGAGCAGGTCTAAACCGGGTCTAGAGCAGGTCTAAACCAGGTCTAGAGCAGGTCTAGAGCAGGTCTAAACCGGGTCTAGAGCAGGTCTAGAGCAGGTCTAGAGCAGGTCTAGAGCAGGTCTAGAGCAGGTCTAGAGCAGGTCCATACAGGCTCTGGGGTTATTTCTCTGTCAGGACTTGGATTTTTCATAAATCGGCATAAAAATGACACAAACTGGAGCCGTTTGTGTCTGACAAACAAACTCTGTGTTTGTGGAAAATGGAACAGAAACTCTTTATTTGTCGTCGTCACAGAAACAACAAAATTAAGTGTGAAAATGGAGAATGGAAAATGGAGAATGGAAATATCCTGAGCTCCATCTGAAATAACTCGAGTAAACAACTAAGACTCCATGTCCCATAATCCTCTGCTCTGATGCTGTTTTCTCGTTGAGTCGTGTTTTGTTTCATTCAAACGTTTCACACACAAACCCACAAACTGAAAACACTCTGCTCCACCTTGTGATGTCATCATGTGGTGATGCAGGAAGTGCTCCACTGTGTTTTTAACCCTGAAGTCCTACGACATCGTCCACGACTCAGAGGAACATGTTTGTATAACCGCAGAACTTTAACGGTAAAAGACAGAACCGTCCTTTTCCCCTCTGAAAGTGCAGACATAGAGGTTTCCGTACATTTCTGCGGCTTTATCCTACGTCACACTCACGCTGTGTGATGACGGGAGCAAAACGAGTGTCCAACAGGAACTTTGTTTTCCCCAAACTCATGCGCTCCGTCCATTTTGATGGAGCCAAACTTTGCCAAAGAGTGAAGTGAGTCAAGATGGTCGACTCCTCTGACTGTGTGTGTTTATAACGAGGGAAAAAGTCGCTCTAAGTGGAGTTAATTCTCACACACATGGAAAATGACACATCTTGGTGTGTGTAATTGTGCATCTCTTTCTATTTTTATTTAAAGGTTTATTTCAGTCCAAATGAACAAATCCAAATGTAATTTCCACCCTGGAAATGCAGAAGTGCTGTGGCTCTGGCCGTGGTCCTGACAGGAGCTGTTTCCAGGACTGGACCAGGAAAGTCATGGAGCCACTGCACTTTTTTTGTTTTTAGGGCAATAAGGAGATTTTTAATTTACTCACAGACTTGAGATTTTACATTTTTGTAGCTCAGGCCCTAAATTAAGCATTTTTTATGTCCAAAAAGTTGTTTCTACATGTTTGCTGTGGGTTTTGTATAAAAGAGTGAATTTTATTTTCAGTTTTTTTTTTCATCTCCATTTCTGGTCCTGTAGCTTTTCTCACAGCCTCATGACACAACTACAGCAGCAGATTGTGAAATAACAGGTTGGACTGAACAAAAGGAGGTAGAACACTTCATTAGGGGTAAAAGGGGCAGTTTTACACTTCATTAGGGGTAAAAGGGGCAGTTTTACACTTCATTAGGGGTAAAGGGGCAGTTTTACACTTCATTAGGGGGTAAAAGGGGCAGTTTTACACTTCATTAGGGGTAAAAGGGGCAGTTTTACACTTCATCAGGGGTAAAAGGGGCAGTTTTACACTTCATTAGGGGTAAAAGGGGCAGTTTTACACTTCATTAGGGGTAAAAGGGGCAGTTTTACACTTCATTAGGGGGTAAAAGGGGCAGTTTTACACTTCATCAGGGGTAAAAGTGTCAGTTTTAAACTTCATCTGGGGTAAAAGGGGCAGTTTTACACTTCATCAGGGGTAAAAGGGGCAGTTTTACACTTCATCAGGGGTAAAAGGGGCAGTTTTACACTTCATCAGGGGTAAAAGGGGCAGTTTTACACTTCATTAGGGGTAAAAGGGGCAGTTTTACACTTCATCAGGGGTAAAAGGGGCAGTTTTACACTTCATTAGGGGTAAAAGGGGCAGTTTTACACTTCATTAGGGGTAAAAGGGGCAGTTTTAAAGCAACATTAAGACAAAAATCCAGGCGAGGACAAACGTAGTAAAACTGCCCTCAGGTCTTCAGGGTTAAACTCCACACACCTTCAGTAGGATCATGTGGATCGTTTCATTTCGTTGTTCGTCTCACGGGTTTTTCTCTTGTCGTGTTCTGCAGCTGTCGGACTCGGAGTGGGAGGAGCTTCTGGACGGCTTTGACGAGCGCTCGTATTTAAACGCCCGGAAATGGAAACCCGGAGACGACCCGTACACGCTGTACGCCTTCAACCAGCGCGAGAGCGAGAGGATCCCCAGCAACCGCGCCCTGAGGGACACCCGCCACTACAGGTCCCACACTAATACTGTCAGCCATTTTATGCTCTGTACCAACAACGAGCTGTCAATCAAACCTGTTGCTAACGCTAGGGGGAGGGGCCTCGGGGAATGAAGGCGTCTGATTGGTCCGTTATTTCTGTTCAGATCTTGATTTAGGAACAAAACAGAGAAATGCAAAGTTCAGGATCCTGTGTGGCGGCTTCAGACGAACAGTTTAAGTCCAGAATGACGAGGCTCAGAGCAGCAGGTACAGACAGAGGGACGAGAAGATCCTAATGTGAAGGAGCCCCAAGAGCCTCCTGGAGCACTTCCTGTTTGGCACGCCACGGCTGACGGGTTAGCGGCTAACGGGTCAGCGGCTAACGGGTTAGAGGCTAACGGGTCAGCGGCTAACGGGTCAGCGGCTAACGGGTCAGCGGCTAACGGGTCAGCGGCTAACGGGTCAGTGGTTAACAGGTCAGTGGCTAACGGGTCAGTGGTTAACGGGTCAGTGGCTAACGGGTTAGCGGCTAACGGGTCAGCGGCTAACGGGTTAGCGGCTAACGGGTCAGCGACTAACGGGTCAGTGGCTAACGGGTCAGCGGCTGACGGGTCAGCGGCTAACGGGTTAGCGGCTAACGGGTCAGCGGCTAACGGGTTAGCGGCTAACGGGTTAGCGGCTCACGGGTCAGTGGCTAACGGGTTAGCGGCTAACGGGTCAGCGGCTAACGGGTTAGCGGCTAACGGGTCAGCGACTAACGGGTCAGTGGCTAACGGGTCAGCGGCTGACGGGTTAGCTTAGTCCACTCAGATATACGGAGTATGGGTGACACGCGCCCTACAGTGTTGGGAAAGTTCATTTTCTACAGGAACTCGTTCAAAGTTTTTAATTTTTTTAAATTTTATTTATTTATGGGAGTTCTTTGTTTCAATCCGTTGCTGCTGCGAGTGATTATTTTTCAGTAAGTTTGACTAAAGTGGGCAGAGTTTGCTTCTCTCGTCCTGAGTCACATGATGAATCCTCGTTGCTGCAGTCGCTGCTTTTGTGTTTCGTTTCGTTGGTTCATGTGGTGATGCGACTCTGGGGCTCGAGCTGTCGTATTTCTCAGGGTTTTACAGAGGGGGTATTTTTCTGTTTTGTACTTTTGTGTATTGTGGAGAATTGTGTTGTGGGAGTGTGGGGGCGGAGCCTCGTACAGGCTCATAGGAGGGTTTGAATAGGGCCCAGGAGAGATCTCTAGATGACTCAAACAGGAAGGACACGGTGCAGAGACGCAGCGTTTGTAGAATCTCCTCTTTAATCCGGGTTCCTCTGAGCGTCTGTTCCTTCTCGTTAACCACCTCAGGACTTCAGCCTGAGGAGCTTTAACCACCTCAGGACTTCAGCCTGAGGAGCTTTAACCACCTCAGGACTTCAGCCTGAGGAGCTTTAACCACCTCAGGACTTCAGCCTGAGGAGCTTTAACCACCTCAGGACTTCAGCCTGAGGAGCTTTAACCACCTCAGGACTTCAGCCTGAGGAGCTTTAACCACCTCAGGGACTTCAGCCTGAGGAGCTTTAACCACCTCAGGACTTCAGCCTGAGGAGCTTTAACCACCTCAGGACTTCAGCCTGAGGAGCTTTAACCACCTCAGGACTTCAGCCTGAGGAGCTTTAACCACCTCAGGGACTTCAGCCTGAGGAGCTTTAACCACCTCAGGACTTCAGCCTGAGGAGCTTTAACCACCTCAGGACTTCAGCCTGAGGAGCTTTAACCACCTCAGGGACTTCAGCCTGAGGAGCTTTAACCACCTCAGGACTTCAGCCTGAGGAGCTTTAACCACCTCAGGACTTCAGCCTGAGGAGCTTTAACCACCTCAGGACTTCAGCCTGAGGAGCTTTAACCACCTCAGGACTTCAGCCTGAGGAGCTTTAACCACCTCAGGACCTCAGCCTGAGGAGCTTTAACCACCTCAGGACTTCAGCGATGGACGAGTCTGAGTCCTCAGACTCTTCCTCCTCCTGAAGACGGTGGGACTGAGGAGATCCCCAAAGTTTCCTCCCACCGCCCGACACCCTCCCCAGTCACAGCTCTGCCCTGCACCGTCTGATATTCCTCCTCCATGGCCTGAACTCCTCCAGACTCGAGGTTTTGCCTCTGCTCCGCCCGGGCTGCAGTTTGGCCCCGGTGCCGTCAGCTGCCTCAGGAGCCCCCGAGCCCAGGGCCCGACAGGACTCCTGCTCCAGCCTGACGGGGCCCTGACGTCAGGCTCCACCACCGGGTTCCACCATAGACCTCAGGCCACAGCTGCGAGCGGCATCGACAATAGAGGCCGAGAACGAAGCCTCCGGACTCCATGTCCCAGCCTCCCCCGGGGCCCCTGGGACTCCATGTCCCAGCCTCCTCCGGGGCCCCTGGGACTCCATGTCCCAGCCTCCTCCGGGGCCCCTGGGACTCCATGTCCCAGCCTCCCCCGGGGCCCCTGGGACTCCATGTCCCAGCCTCCCCCGGGGCCCCTGTGAGCTGAAGGTCCTGACAGAACCTAACTCTGTGTGGTGCTTCTGAACTCTGAGTCTGACCCAGGACCCGATTTTTAGTCCTGCTTTAGTCCTGGTTTAGTCCTGCTTTAGTCCTGGTTTAGTCCTGGTTTAGTCCTGCTTTAGTCCTGCTTCAGTCCTGCTTTAGTCCTGGTTTAGTCCTGGTTTAGTCCTGGTTCAGTCCTGGTTTAGTCCTGCTTTAGTCCTGGTTTAGTCCTGGTTTAGTCCTGGTTTAGTCCTGCTTCAGTCCTGCTTTAGTCCTGGTTTAGTCCTGGTTTAGTCCTGGTTTAGTCCTGGTTTAGTCCTGGTTCAGTCCTGGTTTAGACCTGGTTTAGACCTGGTTTAGTCCTGGTTTAGACCTGGTTTAGTCCTGGTTTAGACCTGGTTTAGACCTGGTTTAGACCTGGTTTAGTCCTGGTTTAGTCCTGGTTTAGTCCTGGTTTAGACCTGGTTTAGTCCTGGTTTAGTCCTGGTTTAGACCTGGTTTAGTCCTGGTTTAGACCTGGTTTAGACCTGGTTTAGACCTGGTTTAGTCCTGGTTTAGACCTGGTTTAGACCTGGTTTAGTCCTGGTTTAGACCTGGTTTAGACCTGGTTTAGTCCTGGTTTAGTCCTGGTTTAGACCTGGTTTAGACCTGGTTTAGTCCTGGTTTAGTCCTGGTTTAGATCTGGTTTAGTCCTGGTTTAGTCCTGCTTTAGTCCTGGTTTAGTCCTGCTTTAGTCCTGGTTTAGTCCTGGTTTAGTCCTGGTTTAGACCTGGTTTAGACCTTGTTTAGACCTGGTTTAGACCTGGTTTAGTCCTGGTTTATTCCTGGTTTAGTCCTGGTTTAGTCCTGGTTTAGTCCTGGTTTAGACCTGGTTTAGACCTGGTTTAGACCTGGTTTAGTCCTGGTTTAGTCCTGGTTTAGTCCTGGTTTAGACCTGGTTTAGACCTGGTTTAGTCCTGGTTTAGTCCTGGTTTAGTCCTGGTTTAGTCCTGGTTTAGACCTGGTTTAGACCTGCTTTAGTCCTGGTTTAGTCCTGCTTTAGTCCTGGTTTAGTCCTGGTTTAGTCCTGGTTTAGTCCTGGTTTAGACCTGGTTTAGACCTGGTTTAGACCTGGTTTAGTCCTGGTTTAGACCTGGTTTAGACCTGGTTTAGACCTGGTTTAGTCCTGGTTTAGTCCTGGTTTAGTCCTGGTTTAGACCTGGTTTAGACCTGGTTTAGTCCTGGTTTAGTCCTGGTTTAGTCCTGGTTTAGACCTGGTTTAGACCTGGTTTAGACCTGCTTTAGTCCTGGTTTAGTCCTGCTTTAGTCCTGCTTTAGTCCTGGTTTAGTCCTGGTTTAGTCCTGGTTTAGACCTGGTTTAGTCCTGGTTTAGTCCTGGTTTAGTCCTGGTTTAGACCTGGTTTAGTCCTGGTTTAGTCCTGGTTTAGTCCTGGTTTAGACCTGGTTTAGACCTGGTTTAGTCCTGGTTTAGACCTGGTTTAGTCCTGGTTTAGTCCTGGTTTAGACCTGGTTTAGACCTGGTTTAGTCCTGGTTTAGTCCTGGTTTAGACCTGGTTTAGACCTGGTTTAGTCCTGGTTTAGTCCTGGTTTAGACCTGGTTTAGACCTGGTTTAGACCT
>CM060673.1:996362-1093862 GCA_030686955.1 Odontamblyopus rebecca | reverse complement strand
ATCAGGACTAAACCAGGACTAAACCAGGACTGAACCAGGACTGAACCAGGACTAAACCAGGACTAAACCAGGTCTAAACCAGGACTAAACCAGGTCTAATCCTCTGTGTCTTCAGAGCTCAGAGGTTTTGGACTTTTGTTCATAATGAAACCACAGGATCAGTTCCACAAACACAGGTTAATGTTTGATTTGCTGAAGCTGTTTTTCTCCTGCTGAGTCTGAGCTGCAGGAATCACAACTGATGATTTCATTAATTCATGATTAATCGTTGCGTTTATTTCTATATATTTATTCAGTGCCTTTCGTGCCCCCAACGCTCTTCACAGACTCACTCTCTGTTCACTCTGAGGTTAAACTCCTGCAGCCACAGCCGCCCCAGGACAGTCTGCCCCATCGGCCCCTGTGGGTGTGTGGGGGAAGTGTCTTGCCTAAGGACACAGTGACAGTGTGACTGGTGTCTCCTCCATCCAAGTCCTGCCCAGGCCTGTGAGCTCCTGAGGCTTTCACAGGCCTGTCAAAACACACACACTCCAGACTAAAGACTCCAGACTAAAGACTCCAGACTCCAGACTCCAGACTAAAGACTCCAGACTAAAGACTCCAGACTAAAGACTCCAGACTAAAGACTCCAGACTAAAGACTCCAGACTAAAGACTCCAGACTCCAGACTCCAGACTAAAGACTCCAGACTAAAGACTCCAGACTAAAGACTCCAGACTAAAGACTCCAGACTAAAGACTCCAGACTAAAGACTCCAGACTAAAGACTAAAGACTCCAGACTAAAGACTCCAGACTAAAGACTCCAGACTCCAGACTCCAGACTAAAGACTAAAGACTCCAGACTAAAGACTCCAGACTAAAGACTCCAGACTAAAGACTCCAGACTCCAGACTCCAGACTAAAGACTAAAGACTCCAGACTAAAGACTCCAGACTAAAGACTCCAGACTAAAGACTCCAGACTAAAGACTCCAGACTAAAGACTCCAGACTAAAGACTCCAGACTAAAGACTCCAGACTCCAGACTAAAGACTAAAGACTCCAGACTAAAGACTCCAGACTAAAGACTTTAGACTAAAGACTAAAGACTAAAGACTCCAGACTAAAGACTCCAGACTAAAGACTCCAGACTAAAGACTTTAGACTAAAGACTTTAGACTAAAGACTCCAGACTAAAGACTAAAGACTAAAGACTCCAGACTCCAGACTAAAGACTCCAGACTAAAGACTCCAGACTAAAGACTCCAGACTAAAGACTTCAGACTAAAGACTAAAGACTAAAGACTAAAGACTAAAGACTCCAGACTCCAGACTAAAGACTCCAGACTAAAGACTAAAGACTCCAGACTAAAGACTCCAGACTAAAGACTCCAGACTAAAGACTCCAGACTAAAGACTAAAGACTCCAGACTAAAGACTAAAGACTAAAGACTCCAGACTCCAGACTAAAGACTAAAGACTAAAGACTCCAGACTAAAGACTAAAGACTAAAGACTCCAGACTCCAGACTAAAGACTCCAGACTAAAGACTAAAGACTCCAGACTAAAGACTCCAGACTAAAGACTAAAGACTCCAGACTAAAGACTCCAGACTAAAGACTCCAGACTAAAGACTAAAGACTCCAGACTAAAGACTAAAGACTAAAGACTAAAGACTCCAGACTCCAGACTAAAGACTCCAGACTAAAGACTCCAGACTAAAGACTCCAGACTAAAGACTCCAGACTAAAGACTCCAGACTAAAGACTAAAGACTAAAGACTCCAGACTCCAGACTAAAGACTCCAGACTAAAGACTCCAGACTCCAGACTAAAGACTCCAGACTAAAGACTAAAGACTCCAGACTAAAGACTCCAGACTAAAGACTCCAGACTAAAGACTCCAGACTAAAGACTAAAGACTCCAGACTAAAGACTAAAGACTAAAGACTCCAGACTCCAGACTAAAGACTCCAGACTAAAGACTCCAGACTAAAGACTCCAGACTAAAGACTCCAGACTAAAGACTAAAGACTCCAGACTAAAGACTCCAGACTAAAGACTCCAGACTAAAGACTCCAGACTAAAGACTCCAGACTAAAGACTCCAGACTAAAGACTCCAGACTAAAGACTCCAGACTAAAGACTCCAGACTAAAGACTCCAGACTAAAGTTTAGTTTAGTTTAGTTTATTATTTATTTGTCAGGGACCATGTACAAACACATTAATCTTAGAAAAGAGGAGATGTTTTGCACCAGATTTAGCAAAAAAGCTATTTTCCATCTGCAGTCCCTGGGCAGGTGCGCACTAAAAATAACATGTTACAAATAGTAGAACATTCTATAAAACAATGTAAAATCCTACAAACATATTATAAAAAAAACAAAAAAACAACAGAAAACAAAAACAAAACATTAAAATATTTACAAACGCACTAACAGTAACACTGTAAACCACAGAATAAGAAAGTTACTGATTTAACAAGACTGATGCTGACACAGCTGCTTCTCAAGAATAAATTGTTTTAAATTTTGAGAGAAACTGTGCAGATCTACAGACAGCTTCAGACTGGCAGGGAGCTGGTTCCATTGTTTGATAGTTTTGTAGGAAAATGCAGCTTGTGAGAAGGCAGAACTTCTTTTGGGAACGACACAGAGACTCCAGACTAAAGACTAAAGACTCCAGACTAAAGACTCCAGACTAAAGACTCCAGACTAAAGACTCCAGACTCCAGACTAAAGACTCAAGACTAAAGACTCCAGACTAAAGACTCCAGACTCCAGACTAAAGACTCCAGACTAAAGACTAAAGACTAAAGACTAAAGACTCCAGACTAAAGACTCCAGACTAAAGACTCCAGACTAAAGACTCCAGACTAAAGACTCCAGACTAAAGACTCCAGACTAAAGACTAAAGACTCCAGACTAAAGACTCCAGACTAAAGACTCCAGACTAAAGACTCCAGACTAAAGACTCCAGACTAAAGACTCCAGACTAAAGACTCCAGACTAAAGACTCCAGACTCCAGACTAAAGACTCCAGACTAAAGACTCCAGACTCCAGACTAAAGACTCCAGACTAAAGACTCCAGACTAAAGACTCCAGACTCCAGACTAAAGACTCCAGACTAAAGACTCCAGACTAAAGACTCCAGACTAAAGACTCCAGACTAAAGACTAAAGACTAAAGACTAAAGACTCCAGACTAAAGACTCCAGACTAAAGACTCCAGACTAAAGACTCCAGACTAAAGACTCCAGACTAAAGACTCCAGACTAAAGACTAAAGACTCCAGACTAAAGACTCCAGACTAAAGACTCCAGACTAAAGACTCCAGACTAAAGACTCCAGACTAAAGACTCCAGACTCCAGACTAAAGACTCCAGACTAAAGACTCCAGACTCCAGACTAAAGACTCCAGACTAAAGACTCCAGACTAAAGACTCCAGACTCCAGACTAAAGACTCCAGACTAAAGACTCCAGACTAAAGACTAAAGACTCCAGACTAAAGACTCCAGACTAAAGACTCCAGACTAAAGACTCCAGACTAAAGACTCCAGACTAAAGACTCCAGACTAAAGACTAAAGACTCCAGACTAAAGACTCCAGACTAAAGACTCCAGACTAAAGACTCAAGACTAAAGACTCCAGACTAAAGACTCCAGACTAAAGACTCCAGACTAAAGACTCCAGACTAAAGACTCCAGACTCCAGACTAAAGACTCCAGACTAAAGACTCCAGACTCCAGACTAAAGACTCCAGACTAAAGACTCCAGACTAAAGACTCCAGACTCCAGACTAAAGACTCCAGACTAAAGACTCCAGACTAAAGACTCCAGACTAAAGACTCCAGACTCCAGACTAAAGACTCCAGACTAAAGACTCCAGACTAAAGACTAAAGACTCCAGACTAAAGACTCCAGACTAAAGACTCCAGACTAAAGACTAAAGACTCCAGACTAAAGACTCCAGACTAAAGACTCCAGACTAAAGACTAAAGACTCCAGACTAAAGACTCCAGACTAAAGACTCCAGACTAAAGACTCCAGACTCCAGACTAAAGACTCCAGACTAAAGACTCCAGACTCCAGACTAAAGACTCCAGACTAAAGACTCCAGACTAAAGACTCCAGACTCCAGACTAAAGACTCCAGACTAAAGACTCCAGACTAAAGACTCCAGACTAAAGACTAAAGACTCCAGACTAAAGACTCCAGACTAAAGACTCCAGACTAAAGACTCCAGACTAAAGACTCCAGACTCCAGACTAAAGACTCCAGACTAAAGACTCCAGACTAAAGACTCCAGACTAAAGACTCCAGACTAAAGACTCCAGACTCCAGACTCCAGACTAAAGACTAAAGACTCCAGACTAAAGACTCCAGACTAAAGACTCCAGACTCCAGACTAAAGACTCCAGACTAAAGACTCCAGACTAAAGACTCCAGACTCCAGACTCCAGACTAAAGACTAAAGACTCCAGACTAAAGACTCCAGACTAAAGACTCCAGACTCCAGACTAAAGACTCCAGACTAAAGACTCCAGACTAAAGACTCCAGACTAAAGACTCCAGACTAAAGACTCCAGACTAAAGACTCCAGACTCCAGACTAAAGACTCCAGACTAAAGACTCCAGACTAAAGACTCCAGACTAAAGACTCCAGACTAAAGACTCCAGACTAAAGACTCCAGACTCCAGACTAAAGACTAAAGACTCCAGACTAAAGACTCCAGACTAAAGACTCCAGACTAAAGACTCCAGACTCCAGACTAAAGACTAAAGACTCCAGACTCCAGACTAAAGACTAAAGACTCCAGACTAAAGACTCCAGACTAAAGACTAAAGACTCCAGACTAAAGACTCCAGACTAAAGACTTTAGACTAAAGACTTTAGACTAAAGACTAAAGACTAAAGACTCCAGACTCCAGACTAAAGACTCCAGACTAAAGACTAAAGACTCCAGACTAAAGACTCCAGACTAAAGACTCCAGACTAAAGACTAAAGACTCCAGACTAAAGACTCCAGACTAAAGACTCCAGACTAAAGACTAAAGACTCCAGACTAAAGACTAAAGACTAAAGACTCCAGACTCCAGACTAAAGACTAAAGACTCCAGACTAAAGACTAAAGACTCCAGACTAAAGACTAAAGACTAAAGACTAAAGACTCCAGACTCCAGACTAAAGACTCCAGACTAAAGACTAAAGACTCCAGACTAAAGACTCCAGACTAAAGACTAAAGACTCCAGACTAAAGACTCCAGACTAAAGACTAAAGACTCCAGACTAAAGACTCCAGACTAAAGACTAAAGACTCCAGACTAAAGACTCCAGACTAAAGACTCCAGACTAAAGACTCCAGACTAAAGACTAAAGACTAAAGACTCCAGACTAAAGACTCCAGACTAAAGACTAAAGACTCCAGACTAAAGACTCCAGACTAAAGACTAAAGACTCCAGACTAAAGACTCCAGACTAAAGACTAAAGACTCCAGACTAAAGACTCCAGACTAAAGACTCCAGACTAAAGACTCCAGACTAAAGACTAAAGACTCCAGACTAAAGACTCCAGACTAAAGACTCCAGACTCCAGACTAAAGACTCCAGACTAAAGACTAAAGACTCCAGACTAAAGACTCCAGACTCCAGACTAAAGACTCCAGACTAAACACTAAAGACTAAAGACTCCAGACTCCAGACTCCAGACTCCAGACTAAAGACTCAGTGGGACTTTTCCGTGTGCTGAGGAGGGGTTTATATCGGATCAGGAAACTGCAGGAGTCGTTCTTTTGTTGTAAAAACGCAGATTCTTTCAGTTTCTCGTTTCTGTCCCAAACTCGTCCTTGGATAAAAGTAAAAGTCGTTTTTTAAATTTGTTGATGAAGCGTTTTGAGTGTGACCCGAGAGAGAGAGAGCGCCCCCTGCAGAGACTCACAAGCACCACTATACTCCTCCCTCACTCCCTCTCTCCTCTCCTCCTCCCTCGCTCCCTCTCTCCTCTCCTCCTCCCTCGCTCCCTCTCTCCTCTCCTCCTCCCTCGCTCCCTCTCTCCTCTCCTCCTCCCTTGCTCCCTCTCTCCTCTCCTCCTCCCTCGCTCCCTCTCTCCTCTCCTCCTCCCTCGCTCCCTCTCTCCCCCCCTCGCTCCCTCTCTCTCCCTTCCCTCCTCCTCCCTCGCTCCCTCTCTCCTTCCTCTCTCCTCCCTCGCTCCCTCTCTCCTCTCCTCCTCCCTCGCTCCCTCTCTCCTCTCCTCCTCCCTCGCTCCCTCTCTCCTCTCCTCCTCCCTCACTCCCTCTCTCCTCTCCTCCTCCCTCGCTCCCTCTCTCCTCTCCTCCTCCCTCGCTCCCTCTCTCCTCTCCCCCTCCCTCTCTCCTCTCCTCCTCCCTCGCTCCCTCTCTCCTCTCCTCCTCCCTCCCTCGCTCCCTCTCTCCTCTCCTCCTCCCTCGCTCCCTCTCTCCTCTCCTCCTCCCTCGCTCCCTCTCTCCTCTCCTCCTCCCTCGCTCCCTCTCTCCTCTCCTCCTCCCTCGCTCCCTCTCTCCTCTCCCCATCCCTCGCTCCCTCTCTCCTCTCCTCCTCCCTCGCTCCCTCACTCCTCTCCTCCTCCCTCGCTCCCTTTCTCCTCTCCTCCTCCCTCGCTCCCTCTCTCCTCTCCTCCTCCCTCGCTCCCTCTCTCCTCTCCTCCTCCCTCGCTCCCTCTCTCCTCTCCTCCTCCCTCGCTCCCTCTCTCCTCTCCTCCTCCGTCACTCCCTCTCTCTGTTGTGTACTTCATAAATAATCTCTGGTGAATCGGTGTAAACGTCTTTGTGCCACACGCTTCATTTCCTGTTTTCGTCACCACCAAAGCGTCGCCGCGGCAACAACACAACCTGACAATAAACAAACAAACACACAGGACTAAACAAGGACTAAACCAGGACTAAACCAGGACTAAACCAGGACTAAACCAGGACTAAACCAGGACTGAACCAGGACTGAACCAGGACTAAACCAGGACTAAACCAGGACTAAACCAGGACTGAACCAGGACTGAACCAGGACTAAACCAGGACTGAACCAGGACTAAACCAGGACTAAACCAGGACTAAACCAGGACTGAACCAGGACTGAACCAGGATTAAACCAGGACTAAACCAGGACTAAACCAGGACTAAACCAGGACTGAACCAGGACTGAACCAGGACTGAACCAGGACTAAACCAGGACTGAACCAGGACTGAACCAGGACTAGACCAGGACTAAACCAGGACTAAACCAGGACTGAACCAGGACTAAACCAGGACTAAACCAGGACTAAACCAGGACTAAACCAGGACTAAACCAGGACTGAACCAGGACTGAACCAGGATTAAACCAGGACTAAACCAGGACTAAACCAGGACTAAACCAGGACTAAACCAGGACTAAACCAGGACTGAACCAGGACTGAACCAGGACTAAACCAGGACTGAACCAGGACTGAACCAGGACTAGACCAGGACTAAACCAGGACTGAACCAGGACTAAACCAGGACTAAACCAGGACTGAACCAGGACTAAACCAGGACTGAACCAGGACTAAACCAGGACTAGACCAGGACTAAACCAGGACTGAACCAGGACTAAAGCAGGTCTAAACCAGGACTGAACCAGGTCTAAACCAGGACTAAAGCAGGACTAAAGCAGGACTAAACCAGGACTAAACCAGGACTAAACCAGGTCTAAACCAGGACTGAACCAGGACTAAACCAGGACTAAACCAGGACTAAACCAGGACTAGACCAGGACTGAACCAGGACTGAACCAGGTCTAAACCAGGACTAAACCAGGACTGAACCAGGACTAAAGCAGGTCTAAACCAGGACTAAAGCAGGTCTAAACCAGGACTAAAGCAGGTCTAAACCAGGACTAAAGCAGGTCTAAACCAGGACTAAACCAGGACTGAACCAGGACTAAAGCAGGTCTAAACCAGGACTAGACCAGGACTAAACCAGGACTGAACCAGGACTAAACCAGGACTAGACCAGGACTGAACCAGGACTAAACCAGGACTGAACCAGGTCTAAACCAGGACTAAACCAGGACTAAACCAGGTCTAAACCAGGACTAAACCAGGACTAAACCAGTACTAAACCAGGACTAAACCAGGACTAAACCAGGTCTAAACCAGGACTAAACCAGGACTAAACCAGGTCTAAACCAGGTCTAAACCAGGTGTAAAGCAGGACTAAAGCAGGTCTAAACCAGGACTAAACCAGTACTAAACCAGGTCTAAACCAGGTCTAAACCAGGTGTAAAGCAGGACTACACCAGATGCCCTCCCGCACAGGTCTGGAGTCTCTCCCGTCGTTCCCGGGTCGCTCCTCATCAGTATTCCGGGGTTTCCTCTCGTCTTCTCGTGGCTCCATCCATCACGTGTGAAGGCCTCACGTCGCCACATGTTTGTGGAGATTCTGTTTGGAGATGATTGTCCTTGAGTTTTACCTTGAGTTATACACACACTATACACACTATACACACACTATACACACTATACACACTATACACACTATACACACTATACACACTATACACACACTATACACACACTATACACACTATACACACTATACACACTATACACACTATACACACTATACACACACTATACACACTATACACACTATACACACTATACACACTATACACACACTATACAATAATAATTATACACACACTATACACACTATACACACACTATACACACACTATACACACTATACACACACTATACACACACTATACACACACTATACACACTATACACACTATACACACTATACACACACTATACACACTATGCACACTATACACACTATACACACACTATACACACACTATACACACTATACACACTATACACACTATACACACTATACACACACTATACACACTATACACACTATACACACACTATACACACACTATACACACACTATACACACTATACACACTATACACACACACTATACACACACTATACACACACTATACACACTATACACACTATACACACTATACACACACTATACACACTATGCACACTATACACACTATACACACACTATACACACTATACACACTATACACACTATACACACTATACACACACTATACACACACTATACACACACTATACACACACTATACACACTATACACACACACTATACACACTATACACACTATACACACTATACACACACTATACACACTATACACACTATACACACACTATACACACTATACACACACTATACACACTATACACACACTATACACACACACTATACACACTATACACACACACTATACACACTATACACACACTATACACACTATACACACACAATATACACACTATACACACACTATACACACTATACACACACTATACACACTATAATAATAACTATAATAATAATAATAATTATACACACACTATACACACTATACACACACTATACACACTATACACACACTATACACACTATACACACTATACACACTATACACACTATACACACACACTATACACACTATACACACACTATACACACACACTATACACACACACTATACACACTATACACACACTATACACACTATACACACTATACACACACTATACACACACACACTATACACACTATACACACACACTATACACACTATACACACTATACACACACTATACACACTATACACACACACTATACACACTATACACACACACTATACACACTATACACACACACTATACACACTATACACACACTATACACACACACTATACACACTATACACACACACTATACACACTATACACACACACTATACACACTATACACACACTATACACACTATACACACACTATACACACACACACACACTATACACACACTATAACATTCATACACACACTATACACACACTATACACACACACTATACACACTATACACACTATACACACACTATACACACTACACACACACTATACACACAGACACTATACACACACACACTATACACACTATACACACACTATACACACTACACACACTATACACACACACACTATACACACACACTATACACACTATACACACACTATACACACACTATACACACACACACTATACACACACTATACACACACACACTATACACACACTATACACACACTATACACACACACTATACACACACTATACACACACACTATACACACACTATACACACACAATAAACACACACACTATACACACACACTATACACAGACAATAAATATACACACTATACACACACTATACACACACACACTATACACACACACACTATACACACACACACACACTATACACACACTATACACACACACACTATACACACACTATACACACACACACTATACACACACTATACACACACACTATACACACACACTATACACACACTATACACACACTATACACACACTATACACACACTATACACACACTATACACACACACTATACACACACACTATACACACACACAGTCACGTTCGCTGTTGCCGTGGGAATAAATCAGACAAAAGTGCATTCGAAGGTTGAACTGTGAAAATAAAAGAAACAAGAAACGTCGTTAAAACACTAAAGGAACATCAGAAATGAACTCAGAGTTTATTTTACACCAGCAGGACCCAGTAGGACTCAGTAGGACTCAGTAGGACTCAGTAGGACTCAGTAGGACCCAGTAGGACTCAGTAGGACTCAGTAGGACTCAGTAGGACTCTGTAGGACTCAGTAGGTCTCTGTAGGACTCAGTAGGACTCAGTAGGACCCAGTAGGACTCAGTAGGACTCAGTAGGACCCAGTAGGACTCGGTAGGACTCAGTAGGACTCTGTAGGACTCAGTAGGACTCTGTAGGACTCAGTAGGATTCAGTAGGTCTCAGTAGGACTCTGTAGGACTCAGTAGGTCTCAGTAGGACTCTGTAGGACTCAGTAGGACTCTGTAGGACTCAGTAGGTCTCTGTAGGACTCTGTAGGACTCAGTAGGTCTCAGTAGGACTCAGTAGGACTCAGTAGGACTCAGTAGGTCTCAGTAGGACTCAGTAGGTCTCAGTAGGTCTCAGTAGGACTCAGTAGGACTCAGTAGGACTCAGTAGGTCTCAGTAGGTCTCAGTAGGTCTCAGTAGGACTCAGTAGGACTCAGTGGGACTCAGTAGGTCTCAGTAGGTCTCAGTAAGACCCAGTAGGTCTCAGTAGGACTCAGTAGGTCTCAGTAGGTCTCTGTAGGTCTCAGTAGGTCTCAGTAGGACTCAGTAGGTCTCAGTAGGTCTCAGTAGGTCTCAGTAGGACTCAGTAGGTCTCAGTAGGTCTCAGTAGGACTCTGTAGGTCTCAGTAGGACTCAGTAGGACTCAGTAGGACTCAGTAGGACTCAGTAGGTCTCAGTAGGACTCAGTAGGTCTCAGTAGGACTCAGTAGGTCTCAGTAGGACTCTGTAGGACTCAGTAGGTCTCAGTAGGACTCTGTAGGTCTCAGTAGGACTCAGTAGGACTCAGTAGGACTCAGTAGGTCTCAGTAGGTCTCAGTAGGACTCCGTAGGTCTCAGTAGGACTCTGTAGGACTCAGTAGGTCTCAGTAGGACTCAGATAGTCGGGTTCCTCAGCTCTGCTGTGAGGTGAGGAACATCAGCAGGTTTCTTAAACCTGGAGTGAGTCGCCCTTTAAAGCCGCACTGTGGAATGTTCCCGGTGAAGCGTCTCCACGGACACTTTTATCTCGCAGGGTTTTGGTGTAACATTTCAGGAGTGTGTTTGTGGGGATCAGATCTGGAGCTCGTCTGAGAGTCGGAGCTGGATTAGCGCTCGCTCCACTGCCCCCTGGAGGATTAGCATCACACTGCACTTTAATCTCATTATGATACGGAGCAGCTTCGTCTCACCTGATCTCCACACAAACCCCGGGAGCCTTCAGAGCCTCCTCGTCACAATGAAAACTGTAAAACTGCCCTTTTTACCCCTAATGAAGTGTAAAACTGCCCCTTTTACCCCTAATGAAGTGTAAAACTGCCCCTTTTACCCCTAATGAAGTGTAAAACTGCCCCTTTTACCCCTAATGAAGTGTAAAACTGCCCCTTTTACCCCTAATGAAGTGTAAAACTGCCCCTTTTACCCCTGATGAAGTGTAAAACTGCCCCTTTTACCCCCTAATGAAGTGTAAAACTGCCCCTTTTACCCCTGATGAAGTGTAAAACTGCCCCTTTTACCCCTAATGAAGTGTAAAACTGCCCCTTTTACCCCCTAATGAAGTGTAAAACTGCCCTTTTTACCCCTAATGAAGTGTAAAAATCCCCATTTAACCCCTAATGAAGTGTAAAACTGCCCCTTTTACCCCTAATGAAGTGTAAAACTGCCCCTTTTACCCCTAATGAAGTGTAAAACTGCCCCTTTTACCCCCTAATGAAGTGTAAAACTGCCCCTTTTACCCCTAATGAAGTGTAAAACTGCCCCTTTTACCCCTAATGAAGTGTAAAACTGCCCCTTTTACCCCTAATGAAGTGTAAACTGCCCCTTTTACCCCTAATGAAGTGTAAAACTGCCCCTTTTACCCAAATGAAGTGTAAAACTGCCCCTTGTACCCCTAATGAAGTGTAAAACTGCCCTTTTACCCCTAATGAAGTGTAAAACTGCCCCTTTTACCCCTAATGAAGTGTAAAACTGCTCCCTTTTACCCCTAATGAAGTGTAAAACTGCCCCTTTTACCCCTAATGAAGTGTAAAACTGCCCCTTTTACCCCTAATGAAGTGTAAAACGGCCCTTTTTCCCCTAATGAAGTTTAAAACTGCCCCTTTTACCCCTAATGAAGTGTAAAACTGCCCCTTTTCCCCTAATGAAGTTTAAAACTGCCCCTTTTACCCCTAATGAAGTGTAAAACTGCCCCTTTTACCCCTGATGAAGTTTAAAACTGCCCCTTTTACCCCTAATGAAGTGTAAAACTGCCCCTTTACCCCTAATGAAGTGTAAAACTGCCCCTTTTACCCCTAATGAAGTGTAAAAATGCCCCTTTTACCCCCTAATGAAGTGTAAAACTGCCCCTTTTACCCCCTAATGAAGTGTTCTACCTCCTTTTGTTCAGTCCAACCTGTTATTTCACAATCTGCTGCTGTAGTTGTGTCATGAGGCTGTGAGAAAAGCTACAGGACCAGAAATAGAGATGAAAAAAAACTGAAAATAAAATTCACTCTTTTCTACAAAACCCACAGCAAACATGTAGAAACAACTTTTTGGACATAAAAATGCTTAATTTAGGGCCTGAGCTACAAAAATGTAAAATCTCAAGTCTGTGAGTAAATTAAAATCTCCTTATTGCCCTAAAAACAAAAAAAGTGCAGTGGCTCCATGACTTTCCTGGTCCAGTCCTGGAAACAGCTCCTGTCAGGACCACGGCCAGAGCCACAGCACTTCTGCATTTCCAGGGTGGAAATTACATTTGGATTTGTTCATTTGGACTGAAATAAACCTTTAAATAAAAATAGAAAGAGATGCACAATTACACACACCAAGATGTGTCATTTTCCATGTGTGTGAGAATTAACTCCACTTAGAGCGACTTTTTCCCTCGTTATAAACACACACAGTCAGAGGAGTCGACCATCTTGACTCACTTCACTCTTTGGCAAAGTTTGGCTCCATCAAAATGGACGGAGCGCATGAGTTTGGGGAAAACAAAGTTCCTGTTGGACACTCGTTTTGCTCCCGTCATCACACAGCGTGAGTGTGACGTAGGATAAAGCCGCAGAAATGTACGGAAACCTCTATGTCTGCACTTTCAGAGGGGAAAAGGACGTTTCTGTCTTTACCGTTAAAGTTCTGCGGTTATACAAACATGTTCCTCTGAGTCGTGGACGATGTCGTAGGACTTCAGGGTTAAACAACAGGACAAAAACAGCACAAACCTGAGCCTGAGACCAGGACTCAGACCAGGACTCAGACCAGGACTCAGACCAGGACTCAGACCAGGCCTCAGACCAGGACTCAGACCAGGCCTCAGACCAGGACTCGGACCAGGACTCGGACCAGGACTCGGACCAGGACTCGGACCAGGACTCGGACCAGGACTCAGACCAGGACTCAGACCAGGCCTCAGACCAGGCCTCAGACCAGGCCTCAGACCAGGACTCAGACCAGGCCTCAGACCAGGCCTCAGACCAGGACTCAGACCAGGACTCAGACCAGGACTCAGACCAGGCCTCAGACCAGGCCTCAGACCAGGCCTCAGACCAGGACTCAGACCAGGACTCAGACCAGGACTCAGACCAGGACTCGGACCAGGACTCAGACCAGGACTCAGACCAGGACTCGGACCAGGACTCAGACCAGGCCTCAGACCAGGACTCAGACCAGGATTCAGACCAGGACTCAGACCAGGACTCAGACCAGGACTCAGACCAGGACTCAGACCAGGACTCAGACCAGGACTCAGACCAGGACTCAGACCAGGACTCAGACCAGGACTCAGACCAGGACTCAGACCAGGACTCGGACCAGGACTCAGACCAGGCCAAGTGTAAGTGTGACTGTGTAAAAGCCCAGGCTCCTGCTGCAGGGCCCAGGACAGAGAACGTGTGTGAGGAACTCTTCACCTGAGCGTGTGCACGTCTGCTCCGCCCCAGACGCTCTGCTCCACCTCGTGATGTCACCAAGTGGTAGTTTCCTGTTTGTGAAGTTTTAAGACACCAGAGAGAGACAAATGCAACACACAGAAGAAAAACAAAGTACGACATGAGCACTTTACCCAGGCCAGCGCCCCCTAGTGCCTCAGGTTCTTTTCTCTCCAGCGTCGGGAATCAGAACAAACTCTGTTCAGACTCCAGCTCCTCTGGGTCCTTTTGTGTCCAACAGAATCAAAGGTCCAGACGGAGACGCAGACGGACGTTTGTGTCGCCGACGGTTCCCGACATCGAGGATTTAAAACGCAAACAAAGAGAATGTTTTTTATCGAGGGGAAAAGACGTTATTCCTGAGCTGCACCGATATCCAAGTGTCCTGATACGATACGGTCCCGATCTGAACCTCACGGTGCGAACGAGTGAAGCGGCCCCTGAACCCGGAGGATCCACGAGTGAAGCGGCCCCTGAACCCGGAGGATCCACGAGTGAAGCGGCCCCTGAACCCGGAGGATCCACGAGTGAAGCGGCCCCTGAACCCGGAGGATCCACGAGTGAAGCGGCCCCTGAACCCGGAGGATCCACGAGTGAAGCGGCCCCTGAACCCGGAGGATCCACGAGTGAAGCGGCCCCTGAACCCGGAGGATCCACGAGTGAAGCGGCCCCTGAACCCGGCGGATCCACGGGTGAAGCGGCCCCTGAACCCGGCGGATCCACGGGTGAAGCGGCCCCTGAACCCGGAGGATCCACGGGTGAAGCGGCCCCTGAACCCGGCGGATCCACGAGTGAAGTGTGGGTTTTCTTCCCAAAGACGGAAACACGTTTGTGTCGCTGTCCAATCAGCACCTTCCCCACTACAGACGCTGAGAACTATTAAATAAAGACCA
Organism: Odontamblyopus rebecca; assembly: GCA_030686955.1. NCBI lineage: Eukaryota > Metazoa > Chordata > Actinopteri > Gobiiformes > Gobiidae > Odontamblyopus > Odontamblyopus rebecca. The sequence goes on along the minus strand of CM060673.1, from coordinate 1,078,321 downwards.
TTGAACCTGTTTCCATGGAAACCTCAACTCACTATTATTATTTCCACGGAAACTCCAGGAGAAGAGTTGAAGTGAGAGTTAAACCCTCCTGGAAACGTGTCTGCTGTGAGTATCGCAGAATCAGAATCGTATCGTATCGGCTCAGCTCTGAGGTGTCGGTGCCAAAGGAAACAGAGACTTCAGTTCAGAAATATTCCCCAGTGTGGAGAGTGTGAGGAGGAGAAGAGCTGAACGTGGGCGGCCCTGTCACCAGAAACGACAGATCCACATATGAGAGAGGATTATGAGATTATTATTTATTATTACATTACACATTATTACATTAATTATATTATTACTATTATTATTATTATTATTATCATTAATTATATTTACACACATAATTATTTACATCATTACATTATTACACACACATTATTTATCATTATCATTACTACATTATCATTATTATTTACTATCATTTACATTACTATCATTATTATTACATTAATTATTACTAATTACATATCATTATTAATTATTACTATCATTTACATTAAACGATCATTATCATTTACATTTATTACCATTAATACATTTACTATTACTATCACACATTATTACATTATTTTTACTATTATACATTATTATTATTTATTATTAATTACTACTACACATTTATCATTACCATTTACTATTAATACTATCATTATTACTACACACATACACATATCATTATTTATCATTACATTACTATTACTATTATCATTACACATTATTAATACTCATTTATCATTACTATTTTTATCATTAATTAATACTATTAATACAATTACACATTACTATTATTATCATTATCATTAATATTTAATTACTATTCATCATTATCATCATCATTATTATTACCACATCATTATCATTACTATCATTACTATCATCATTACTATTACCATTATTTACTCATTACTACTATTCATTACTATCATTATGATTAATATCATATTTACTAATTACATATTATTTATCATTACACACATTATACTATTATCATTATACTATTATTACACATTACATACATATTATTATATTATTACACACACATATTATTACACACACATATTATTATTATATATTATATTATTATTATTATTATTTACATATGACATATGGAGACATATTATATAGAGGAGAGAGGAGAGGAGAGGGGGAGGAGAGGAGAGAGGAGAGGGGGAGGAGAGGAGAGAGGAGAGGAGAGGGGGAGGAGGTTTTGGGGACAGTCGTTTAAACACATTTCAGCACCAAACCCCCGACACTGGAGCTGTCCAGCTCAGTGGTGCTGATTCCAGATAATATCACAGATAAAAGACTGTTTTCGATGCTCGTTTGTGTTTGAGGCCTTAAAAACACCTGAAGAGGTTAGAGTCATCTAGAGATCTGTCCTGGGCTCTTCAAACCCGCCTGGTTTAGTCCTGGTTTAGTCCTGGTTTAGTCCTGGTTCAGTCCTGGTTCAGTCCTGGTTTAGTCCTGGTCTAAACCAGGTCTAAACCAGGTCTAAACCAGGTCTAAACCAGGTCTAAACCCGGTCGGCAGAGCGTTTGTCCTCCTCTCCTCCTCTCTCTGTCTCTTCCTCTCCTCTTTTCCTCTCTTCCTCCCTGTTCCTTTCTTCTCCTCCTCCGTCTCTCTGGATCAGGACTTGATTAGCCGGATTAACTCTGCTCTTTCCTGTCATTATCATCAATATTCCCTCCTCCACTTCCTCTCTTTCTCTCCTCTCCCTCTATCCTTCCTCTCCTCTCTCCCTCTATCCTTCCTCTCCTCTCTCCCTCTATCCTTCCTCTCCTCTCTCCCTCTATCCTTCCTCTCCTCTCTCCTTCTATACTTCCTCTCCTCTCTCCCTCTATCCTTCCTCTCCTCTCTCCCTCTATACTTCCTCTCCTCTCCCTCTATCCTTCCTCTCCTCTCTCCCTCTATACTTCCTCTCCTCTCCCTCTATCCTTCCTCTCCTCTCTCCCTCTATCCTTCCTCTCCTCTCTCCCTCTATACTTCCTCTCCTCTCCCTCTATCCTTCCTCTCCTCTCTCCCTCTATCCTTCCTCTCCTCTCTCCCTCTATCCTTCCTCTCCTCTCTCCCTCTATCCTTCCTCTCCTCTCTCCCTCTATCCTTCCTCTCCTCTCTCCCTCTATCCTTCCTCTCCTCTCTCCCTCTATCCTTCCTCTCCTCTCTCCCTCTATCCTTCCTCTCCTCTCTCCCTCTATACTTCCTCTCCTCTCCCTCTATCCTTCCTCTCCTCTCTCCCTCTATACTTCCTCTCCTCTCCCTCTATCCTTCCTCTCCTCTCTCCCTCTATCCTTCCTCTCCTCTCTCCCTCTGTCCTTCCTCTCCTCTCTCCCTCTATCCTTCCTCTCCTCTCTCCCTCTATACTTCCTCTCCTCTCCCTCTATCCTTCCTCTCCTCTCTCCCTCTATACTTCCTCTCCTCTCCCTCTATCCTTCCTCTCCTCTCTCCCTCTATCCTTCCTCTCCTCTCTCCCTCTATACTTCCTCTCCTCTCTCCCTCTATCCTTCCTCTCCTCTCTCCCTCTATCCTTCCTCTCCTCTCTCCCTCTATCCTTCCTCTCCTCTCTCCCTCTATCCTTCCTCTCCTCTCTCCCTCTATCCTTCCTCTCCTCTCTCCCTCTATACTTCCTCTCCTCTCCCTCTATCCTTCCTCTCCTCTCTCCCTCTATACTTCCTCTCCTCTCCCTCTATCCTTCCTCTCCTCTCCCTCTATACTTCCTCTCCTCTCTCCCTCTATCCTTCCTCTCCTCTCTCCCTCTATACTTCCTCTCCTCTCCCTCTATCCTTCCTCTCCTCTCTCCCTCTATCCTTCCTCTCCTCTCTCCCTCTATCCTTCCTCTCCTCTCTCCCTCTGTCCTTCCTCTCCTCTCTCCCTCTATCCTTCCTCTCCTCTCTCCCTCTATCCTTCCTCTCCTCTCTCCCTCTATCCTTCCTCTCCTCTCTCCCTCTATCCTTCCTCTCCTCTCTCCCTCTATCCTTCCTCTCCTCTCTTTCTTCTCTCTCTTCCTCCTAAATTTACTCTTTTTAATTTATCATTTCAGTTTCTCATTGTATTTTCCTCCCTGACACTTCATACCAGACCTGGTTCAGTCCTGGTTTAGTCCTGGTTTAGTCCTGGTTTAGTCCTGGTTTAGTCCTGGTTTAGTCCTGGTTTAGACCTGGTTTAGTCCTGGTTTAGTCCTGGTTCAGTCCTGGTTCAGTCCTGGTTTAGTCCTGGTTTAGTCCTGGTTCAGTCCTGGTTTAGTCCTGGTTTAGTCCTGGTTTAGTCCGGGTTTAGTCCTGGTTTAGACCTGGTTTAGTCCTGGTTTAGTCCGGGTTTAGTCCTGGTTTAGTCCTGGTTTAGTCCTGGTTTAGTCCTGGTTTAGTCCGGGTTTAGTCCTGGTTTAGTCCGGGTTTAGTCCTGGTTTAGTCCTGGTTTAGTCCTGGTTTAGTCCTGCTTTAGTCCTGGTTTAGTCCGGGTTTAGTCCTGGTTTAGTCCTGGTTTAGTCCTGGTTTAGTCCTGGTTTAGTCCGGGTTTAGTCCTGGTTTAGTCCGGGTTTAGTCCGGGTTTAGTCCTGGTTTAGTCCTGGTTTAGTCCTGGTATAGTCCTGGTTCAGTCCTGGTTTAGTCCTGGTTTAGACCTGGTTTAGTCCTGGTTTAGTCCTGGTTTAGTCCTGGTTTAGTCCTGGTTTAGTCCTGGTTTAGTCCTGGTTTAGTCCGGGTTTAGTCCTGGTTTAGACCTGGTTTAGTCCTGGTTTAGTCCGGGTTTAGTCCTGGTTTAGTCCTGGTTTAGTCCTGGTTTAGTCCTGGTTTAGTCCGGGTTTAGTCCTGGTTTAGTCCGGGTTTAGTCCTGGTTTAGTCCTGGTTTAGTCCGGGTTTAGTCCTGGTTTAGTCCGGGTTTAGTCCTGGTTTAGTCCGGGTTTAGTCCGGGTTTAGTCCTGGTTTAGTCCTGGTTTAGTCCTGGTTTAGTCCGGGTTTAGTCCTGGTTTAGTCCGGGTTTAGTCCTGGTTTAGTCCTGGTTTAGTCCGGGTTTAGTCCTGGTTTAGTCCTGGTTTAGTCCGGGTTTAGTCCTGGTTTAGTCCTGGTTTAGTCCTGGTTTAGTCCTGGTTTAGTCCTGGTTTAGTCCGGGTTTAGTCCGGGTCTGGGGGGATTTTCTTTTGTTCAGGAGCTGCTGAGTCTCAGTTCTGCTGAATAAATCAGAGCGACTCATTATTCAAACACTGCTGCTGTCGGAGACGATTAAGACCTGGTTTAGTCCTGGACTAAACCAGGACTAAACCAGGTCTAAACCAGGTCTAAACCAGGACTAAACCAGGACTGAACCAGGACTGAACCAGGACTAAACCAGGACTATTCTAAACCAGTCAAATCCAGGTCTAACATGGACTAAAGGTTTTAGACCAGAACTTCAGGAGCTGGACCCAGTTCCAGATCTGGTTATGATCCTGGTCTGGTTCTGGGTCTGTGCAGATCTGGTTATGATCCTGGTCTGGTTCTGGGTCTGTGCAGATCTGGTTATGATCCTGCTCTGGTTCTGGGTCTGTGCAGATCTGGTTATGATCCTGGTCTGGTTCTGGGTCTGTGCAGATCTGGTTATGATCCTGCTCTGGGTCTGGGTCTGTGCAGATCTGGTTATGATCCTGCTCTGGTTCTGGGTCTGTGCAGATCTGGTTATGATCCTGGTCTGGTTCTGGGTCTGTGCAGATCTGGTTATGATCCTGGTCTGGTTCTGGGTCTGTGCAGATCTGGTTATGATCCTGGTCTGGTTCTGGGTCTGTGCAGATCTGGTTATGATCCTGCTCTGGTTCTGGGTCTGTGCAGATCTGGTTATGATCCTGGTCTGGTTCTGGGTCTGTGCAGATCTGGTTATGATCCTGGTCTGGTTCTGGGTCTGTGCAGATCTGGTTATGATCCTGGTCTGGTTCTGGGTATGTGCAGATCTGTTTATGATCCTGGTCTGGTTCTGGGTCTGTGCAGATCTGGTTATGATCCTGGTCTGTGCAGATCTGGTTATGATCCTGCTCTGGTTCTGGGTCTGTGCAGATCTGGTTATGATCCTGGTCTGGTTCTGGGTCTGTGCAGATCTGGTTATGATCCTGGTCTGGTTCTTCAGTGTTTTGCTTCATAAATTATTCATGTTTTTCCGTTTGTTTCGTAGTGAATTCAGTTTAACCCAAATACTTTTCTACCAAATACTTTTCTACCAAATACTTTTCTACCAAATACTTTTCTACCAAATACTTTTCTACCAAATACTTTTCTACCAAATACTTTTCTACCAAATACTTTTCTACCAAATACTTTTATACCAAATACTTTTCTACCAAATACTTTTCTACCAAATACTTTTCTACCAAATACTTTTATACCAAATACTTTTATACCAAATACTTTTCTACCAAATACTTTTCTACCAAATACTTTTATACCAAATACTTTTATACCAAATACTTTTCTACCAAATACTTTTCTACCAAATACTTTTTCACCAAATACTTTTCTACCAAATACTTTTATACCAAATACTTTTCTACCAAATACTTTTCTACCAAATACTTTTCTACCAAATACTTTTCTACCAAATACTTTTCTACCAAATACTTTTCTACCAAATACTTTTCTACCAAATACTTTTCTACCAAATACTTTTCTACCAACACTTTTCTACCAAATACTTTTATACCAAATACTTTTATACCAAATACTTTTATACCAAATACTTTTATACCAAATACTTTTATACCAAATACTTTTATACCAAATACTTTTATACCAAATACTTTTATACCAAATACTTTTATACCAACACTTTTCTACCAAATACTTTTCTACCAAATACTTTTCTACCAAATACTTTTCTACCAAATACTTTTCTACCAACACTTTTCACCAACACTTTTCTACCAAATACTTTTATACCAAATACTTTTATACCAAATACTTTTATACCAAATACTTTTCTACCAAATACTTTTCTACCAATACTTTTCTACCAAACACTTTTATACCAAATACTTTTCTACCAAATACTTTTATACCAAACACTTTTCTACCAACACTTTTTCACCAACACTTTTCTACCAAATACTTTTCTACCAAATACTTTTCTACCAAACACTTTTATACCAAACACTTTTCTACCAAATACTTTTCTACCAACACTTTTCTACCAAATACTTTTCTACCAAATACTTTTCTACCAAATACTTTTCTACCAAATACTTTTCACCAAATACTTTTATACCAAATACTTTTCTACCAAACACTTTTCTACCAAATACTTTTATACCAAATACTTTTATACCAAATACTTTTATACCAAATACTTTTATACCAAATACTTTATACCAAATACTTTTCTACCAAATACTTTTATACCAACACTTTTATACCAAATACTTTTATACCAAATACTTTTCTACCAAATACTTTTCTACCAAACACTTTTCTACCAAATACTTTTCTACCAAATACTTTTATACCAAATACTTTTATACCAAATACTTTTCTACCAAATACTTTTCTACCAACACTTTTCTACCAAATACTTTTATACCAAATACTTTTCTACCAAACACTTTTCTACCAAATACTTTTCTACCAACACTTTTCTACCAAATACTTTTCTACCAAATACTTTTCTACCAAATACTTTTATACCAACACTTTCTACCAAATACTTTTCTACCAAATACTTTTATACCAAATACTTTTATACCAAATACTTTTATACCAAATACTTTTATACCAAATACTTTTCTACCAACACTTTTCTACCAAATACTTTTCTACCAACACTTTTCTACCAAATACTTTTCTACCAAATACTTTTATACCAAATACTTTTATACCAAATACTTTTATACCAACACTTTTATACCAAATACTTTTATACCAAATACTTTTCTACCAAATACTTTTCTACCAAATACTTTTCTACCAAATACTTTTCTACCAAACACTTTTATACCAAATACTTTTATACCAAATACTTTTATACCAAATACTTTTCTACCAAATACTTTTCTACCAAATACTTTTCTACCAAATACTTTTATACCAACACTTTTCTACCAAATACTTTTCTACCAAATACTTTTCTACCAAATACTTTTCTACCAAATACTTTTCTACCAAATACTTTTCTACCAAATACTTTTCTACCAAATACTTTTCTACCAAATACTTTTATACCAAATACTTTTATACCAGATACTTTTATACCAAATACTTTTCTACCAAATACTTTTCTACCAAATACTTTTCTACCAAATACTTTTCTACCAAATACTTTTCTACCAAATACTTTTCTACCAAATACTTTTCTACCAAATACTTTTCTACCAAATACTTTTCTACCAAATACTTTTCTACCAAATACTTTTCTACCAAATACTTTTCTACCAGATACTTTTATACCAAATACTTTTATACCAAATACTTTTATACCAAATACTTTTATACCAAATACTTTTATACCAGATACTTTTATACCAAATACTTTTATACCAAATACTTTTATACCAGATACTTTTATACCAAATACTTTTATACCAAATACTTTTATACCAGATACTTTTATACCAAATACTTTTATACCAAATACTTTTATACCAGATACTTTTATACCAAATACTTTTATACCAAATACTTTTATACCAAATACTTTTATACCAGATACTTTTATACCAAATACTTTTCTACCAAATACTTTTCTACCAAATACTTTTATACCAAATACTTTTATACCAAATACTTTTATACCAAATACTTTTATACCAAATACTTTTATACCAAATACTTTTATACCAAATACTTTTATACCAAATACTTTTATACCAAATACTTTTTCACCAAATACTTTTCTACCAAATACTTTTCTACCAACACTTTTCTACCAAATACATTTCTACCAACTACTTTTCTACCAAATACTAGTCTACCAAATACTTTTCTACCAACACTTTTATACCAGATACTTTTATACCAAATACTTTTATACCAAATACTTTTATACCAGATACTTTTATACCAAATACTTTTATACCAAATACTTTTATACCAGATACTTTTATACCAAATACTTTTATACCAAATACTTTTATACCAAATACTTTTATACCAAATACTTTTATACCAAATACTTTTATACCAAATACTTTTATACCAAATACTTTTATACCAAATACTTTTATACCAGATACTTTTATACCAAATACTTTTATACCAAATACTTTTATACCAGATACTTTTATACCAAATACTTTTATACCAAATACTTTTATACCAAATACTTTTATACCAAATACTTTTCTACCAAATACTTTTCTACCAAATACTTTTCTACCAAATACTTTTCTACCAAATACTTTTATACCAAATACTTTTATACCAAATACTTTTATACCAAATACTTTTATACCAAATACTTTTATACCAGATACTTTTATACCAAATACTTTTATACCAAATACTTTTATACCAAATACTTTTATACCAAATACTTTTATACCAAATACTTTTATACCAAATACTTTTCTACCAAATACTTTTCTACCAAATACTTTTCTACCAAATACTTTTCTACCAAATACTTTTCTACCAAATACTTTTCTACCAAATACTTTTCTACCAAATACTTTTATACCAAATACTTTTCTACCAAATACTTTTCTACCAAATACTTTTATACCAAATACTTTTATACCAAATACTTTTATACCAAATACTTTTATACCAGATACTTTTATACCAAATACTTTTATACCAAATACTTTTCTACCAAATACTTTTCTACCAAATACTTTTATACCAAATACTTTTATACCAAATACTTTTATACCAGATACTTTTATACCAAATACTTTTATACCAAATACTTTTATACCAAATACTTTTCTACCAGATACTTTTATACCAAATACTTTTATACCAAATACTTTTATACCAAATACTTTTATACCAAATACTTTTATACCAAATACTTTTATACCAAATACTTTTATACCAGATACTTTTATACCAAATACTTTTATACCAAATACTTTTATACCAAATACTTTTCTACCAAATACTTTTCTACCAAATACTTTTCTACCAAATACTTTTCTACCAAATACTTTTATACCAAATACTTTTCTACCAAATACTTTTCTACCAAATACTTTTCTACCAAATACTTTTCTACCAAATACTTTTATACCAAATACTTTTCTACCAAATACTTTTCTACCAAATACTTTTATACCAAATACTTTTATACCAAATACTTTTATACCAAATACTTTTATACCAGATACTTTTATATGAAATCCTCGGGTATGATGTGAGTTTCAGTGAGTTCAGGAAGGATTCAGACCCTTAAATGTTTCTTCTTTTGCTGAACTCATTGGTTGTGTTTGGCTGATGTCCCTGCAGCGCCCCCTGTGGCAGAGTCCCTGCAGCGCCCCCTGTGGCACAGTCCCTGCAGCGCCCCCTGTGGCACAGTCCCTGCAGCGCCCCCTGTGGCACAGTCCCTGCAGCGCCCCCTGTGGCACAGTCCCTGCAGCGCCCTGTGGCAGAGTCCCTGCAGCGCCCCTGTGGCAGAGTCCCTGCAGCGCCCCCTGTGGCACAGTCCCAGCAGCGCCCCCTGTGGCACAGTCCCTGCAGCGCCCCTGTGGCACAGTCCCTGCAGCGCCCCTGTGGCAGAGTCCCTGCAGCGACCCCTGTGGCACAGTCCCTGCATCGCCCCCTGTGTCACAGTCCCTGCAGCGCCCCCTGTGGCACAGTCCCTGCAGCGCCCCCTGGGGCACAGTCCCTGCAGCGCCCCCTGTGGCACAGTCCCTGCAGCGCCCCCTGTGGCACAGTCCCTGCAGCGCCCCCTGTGGCACAGTCCCTGCAGCGCCCCCTGTGGCAGAGTCCCTGCAGCGCCCCCTGTGGCACAGTCCCTGCAGCGCCCCCTGTGGCAGAGTCCCTGCAGCGCCCCCTGTGGCAGAGTCCCTGCAGCGCCCCCTGTGGCAGAGTCCCTGCAGCGCCCCTGTGGCACAGTCCCTGCAGCGCCCCCTGTGGCAGAGTCCCTGCAGCGCCCCTCTGGCAGAGTCCCTGCAGCGCCCCCTGTGGCACAGTCCCTGCAGCGCCCCCTGTGGCAGAGTCCCTGCAGCGCCCCCTGTGGCACAGTCCCTGCAGCGCCCCCTGTGGCAGAGTCCCTGCAGCGCCCCCTGTGGCAGAGTCCCTGCAGCGCCCCCTGTGGCAGAGTCCCTGCAGCGCCCCCTGTGGCACAGTCCCTGCAGCGCCCCTGTGGCAGAGTCCTGCAGCGCCCCTGTGGCAGAGTCCCTGCAGCGCCCCTGTGGCAGAGTCCCTGCAGCGCCCCCTGTGGCAGAGTCCCTGCAGCGCCCCTGTGGCACAGTCCCTGCAGCGCCCCCTGTGGCAGAGTCCCTGCAGCGCCCCTGTGGCACAGTCCCTGCAGCGCCCCTGTGGCAGAGTCCCTGCTGCGCCCCCTGTGGCACAGTCCCTGCAGCGCCCCCTGTGGCAGAGTCCCTGCAGCGCCCCCTGTGGCAGAGTCCCTGCAGCGCCCCTGTGGCAGAGTCCCTGCAGCGCCCCTGTGGCAGAGTCCCTGCAGCGCCCCCTGTGGCAGAGTCCCTGCAGCGCCCCCTGTGGCACAGTCCCTGCAGCGCCCCTGTGGCCCTGTCCCTGCAGCGCCCCCTGTGGCAGAGTCCCTGCAGCGCCCCTGTGGCAGAGTCCCTGCAGCGCCCCCTGTGGCAGAGTCCCTGCAGCGCCCCCTGTGGCAGAGTCCCTGCAGCGCCCCTGTGGCACAGTCCCTGCAGCGCCCCTGTGGCACAGTCCCTGCAGCGCCCCCTGTGGCAGAGTCCCTGGAGCGCCCCCTGTGGCAGAGTCCCTGCAGCGCCCCTGTGGCAGAGTCCCTGCAGCGCCCCTGTGGCAGAGTCCCTGCAGCGCCCCCTGTGGCAGAGTCCCTGCAGCGCCCCCTGTGGCAGAGTCCCTGCAGCGCCCCTGTGGCACAGTCCCTGCAGCGCCCCTGTGGCAGAGTCCCTGCAGCGCCCCCTGTGGCAGAGTCCCTGCAGCGCCCCCTGTGGCACAGTCCCTGCAGCGCCCCCTGTGGCACAGTCCCTGCAGCGCCCCTGTGGCAGAGTCCCTGCAGCGCCCCCTGTGGCACAGTCCCTGCAGCGCCCCCTGTGGCAGAGTCCCTGCAGCGCCCCCTGTGGCAGAGTCCCTGCAGCGCCCCCTGTGGCAGAGTCCCTGCAGCGCCCCCTGTGGCACAGTCCCTGCAGCGCCCCCTGTGGCACAGTCCCTGCAGCGCCCCCTGTGGCACAGTCCCTGCAGCGCCCCCTGTGGCAGAGTCCCTGCAGCGCCCCCTGTGGCACAGTCCCTGCAGCGCCCCCTGTGGCACAAACACACAACTGTTTTACACATTTAGCACAAAAGACAAACTGAAATCTCATAAATGTTCGTCGCCTTTTGCTGTGACACAGATTTACCTCAGGTGCTCGAGATGTTCTCAGGCCTGAGGAGCACAGACCTGAGGAGCACAGACCTGAGGAGCACTGACCTGAGGAGCGCAGACCTGAGGAGCACAGACCTGAGGAGCACTGACCTGAGGAGCACAGACCTGAGGAGCACTGACCTGAGGAGCACTGACCTGAGGAGCACTGACCTGAGGAGCACAGACCTGAGGAGCACAGACCTGAGGAGCACAGACCTGAGGAGCACTGACCTGAGGAGCACTGACCTGAGGAGCAGAGCTTCAGGAGGAGGAACTGCCTGAACAGCTCAGGGACACGACGGGGGCATTTGTGCTGCACTCCAGGTTCCTCAGAGCTCAGGTTCCTCACAGCTCAGGTTCCTCACAGCTCAGGTTCCTCACAGCTCAGGTTCCTCACAGCTCAGGTTCCTCCATGATCCTTAAATGGACGTTTGGGACGAGCAGAACCTTCAGACTGAGGTCAGTGTGGCTGAACCTGCTGAAGGTCACGTCACTGCAGTCGAGGCTTTACGGCCCGACGGAAGCGTCAGGACCAATGTTCCCTCTAAGCTGCGCACTGCTCGCACACTCTCAGCACCAGAAAACCTATGGAGCGCACTGCAAATCAATGAGATCTGTTCTAGTTTTTCTGTATCATTTTGCTGTGTAACTCAGTGAGTGACAGGTGTCCAGCCAATCATAGGATACGATGCAGTTACGCTGTGCAGCCAATCACGGCACTGACAGTACGTGCACACGTGCTCTGCCCGTACGCGCTATATAACAATAACAGTGCTGCTAATGCTAATGCTAATCCCTCATCATGGCGAAACGAACGGGCGGTGAACGTGACGCGTCCACTCACCAAACCAAAGGAAAGCGGCTCTCACACCTTTTCTGTACAAGTTATGAGCAGCACACTGGCTACGTCCACATACGGCAGGGTCGCCCAAAACATGACATCATGCTTAAAATATCTCGACGTATGTCAGCGTGTGCCATACGCTGTAGTCGTTGACACACATTCATTGTAAGTTACCCACAAGTCCAAATACACTGAGCTCATGTCTATGTATCCGTGACTCATGAGTAACGAGCTTTGAACCTGTGTAACTGATACCGAACTTCTCTCCAGCTCATAATGACGTATGCAGACGTATTTACATGTTCCAGACGACCACAGAACTTCTCTCCAGCTCATAATGACGTATGCAGACGTATTTACATGTTCCTGACGACCACAGAACTTCTCTCCAGCTCATAATGACGTATGCAGACGTATCTGACATGTTCCCGACGACCACAGAACTTCTCTCCAGCTCATAATGACGTATGCAGACGTATTTACATGTTCCCGACGACCACAGAACTTCTCTCCAGCTCATAATGACGTACGCAGACGTATTTACATGTTCCCGACGACCACAGAACTTCTCTCCAGCTCATAATGACGTATGCAGACGTATTTACATGTTCCAGACGACCACAGAACTTCTCTCCAGCTCATAATGACGTATGCAGACGTATTTACATGTTCCAGGACGACCACAGAACTTCTCTCCAGCTCATAATGACGTACGCAGACGTATTTACATGTTCCCGACGACCACAGAACTTCTCTCCAGCTCATAATGACGTATGCAGACGTATCTGACATGTTCCCGACGACCACAGAACTTCTCTCCAGCTCATAATGACGTATGCAGACGTATCTGACATGTTCCCGACGACCACAGAACTTCTCTCCAGCTCATAATGACGTATGCAGACGTATCTGACATGTTCCCGACGACCACAGAACTTCTCTCCAGCTCATAATGACGTATGCAGACGTATCTGACATGTTCCCGACGACCACAGAACTTCTCTCCAGCTCATAATGACGTACGCAGACGTATTTACATGTTCCAGACGACCACAGAACTTCTCCCAGCTCATAATGACGTATGCAGACGTATCTGACATGTTCCCGACGACCACAGAACTTCTCCCAGCTCATAATGACGTATGCAGACGTATCTGACATGTTCCCGACGACCACAGAACTTCTCTCCAGCTCATAATGACGTACGCAGACGTATTTACATGTTCCAGACGACCACAGAACTTCTCCCAGCTCATAATGACGTATGCAGACGTATCTGACATGTTCCCGACGACCACAGAACTTCTCCCAGCTCATAATGACGTATGCAGACGTATCTGACATGTTCCCGACGACCACAGAACTTCTCTCCAGCTCATAATGACGTACGCAGACGTATTTACATGTTCCCGACGACCACAGAACTTCTCTCCAGCTCATAATGACGTATGCAGACGTATTTACATGTTCCAGACGACCACAGAACTTCTCTCCAGCTCATAATGACGTATGCAGACGTATTTACATGTTCCAGACGACCACAGAACTTCTCTCCAGCTCATAATGACGTATGCAGACGTATTTACATGTTCCAGACGACCACAGAACTTCTCTCCAGCTCATAATGACGTATGCAGACGTATCTGACATGTTCCCGACGACCACAGAACTTCTCTCCAGCTCATAATGACGTACGCAGACGTATTTACATGTTCCAGACGACCACAGAACTTCTCTCCAGCTCATAATGACGTATGCAGACGTATTTACATGTTCCAGACGACCACAGAACTTCTCTCCAGCTCATAATGACGTACGCAGACGTATTTACATGTTCCAGACGACCACAGAACTTCTCTCCAGCTCATAATGACGTATGCAGACGTATTTACATGTTCCCGACGACCACAGAACTTCTCCCAGCTCATAATGACGTACGCAGACGTATTTACATGTTCCAGACGACCACAGAACTTCTCTCCAGCTCATAATGACGTATGCAGACGTATTTACATGTTCCAGACGACCACAGAACTTCTCTCCAGCTCATAATGACGTACGCAGACGTATTTACATGTTCCTGACGACCACAGAACTTCTCCCAGCTCATAATGACGTACGCAGACGTATTTACATGTTCCAGACGACCACAGAACTTCTCCCAGCTCATAATGACGTACGCAGACGTATCTGACATGTTCCAGACGACCACAGAACTTCTCTCCAGCTCATAATGACGTATGCAGACGTATTTACATGTTCCTGACGACCACAGAACTTCTCTCCAGCTCATAATGACGTACGCAGACGTATTTACATGTTCCAGACGACCACAGAACTTCTCTCCAGCTCATAATGACGTACGCAGACGTATTTACATGTTCCAGACGACCACAGAACTTCTCTCCAGCTCATAATGACGTATGCAGACGTATCTGACATGTTCCAGACGACCACAGAACTTCTCTCCAGCTCATAATGACGTACGCAGACGTATTTACATGTTCCAGACGACCACAGAACTTCTCTCCAGCTCATAATGACGTATGCAGACGTATTTACATGTTCCCGACGACCACAGAACTTCTCTCCAGCTCATAATGACGTATGCAGACGTATTTACATGTTCCAGACGACCACAGAACTTCTCTCCAGCTCATAATGACGTATGCAGACGTATTTACATGTTCCCGACGACCACAGAACTTCTCTCCAGCTCATAATGACGTATGCAGACGTATTTACATGTTCCCGACGACCACAGAACTTCTCTCCAGCTCATAATGACGTACGCAGACGTATTTACATGTTCCAGACGACCACAGAACTTCTCTCCAGCTCATAATGACGTACGCAGACGTATTTACATGTTCCAGACGACCACAGAACTTCTCTCCAGCTCATAATGACGTACGCAGACGTATTTACATGTTCCAGACGACCACAGAACTTCTCTCCAGCTCATAATGACGTACGCAGACGTATTTACATGTTCCAGACGACCACAGAACTTCTCTCCAGCTCATAATGACGTACGCAGACGTATTTACATGTTCCAGACGACCACAGAACTTCTCTCCAGCTCATAATGACGTACGCAGACGTATTTACATGTTCCAGACGACCACAGAACTTCTCTCCAGCTCATAATGACGTACGCAGACGTATTTACATGTTCCAGACGACCACAGAACTTCTCTCCAGCTCATAATGACGTACGCAGACGTATTTACATGTTCCAGACGACCACAGAACTTCTCTCCAGCTCATAATGACGTACGCAGACGTATCTGACATGTTCCCGACGACCACAGGCCCGTAGCCAGACTTCCGAGGGCGTGGGTCGTTTTTAAGCCAAAGTGACCTTTTTATCCGGGTGCCTTTGCGACCCAGTGATTGTTCTATAAGTACAGGCTCTATGTGATGCAGTGGGTTCAGGGGCTCCTGTGATGCAGTGGGTTCAGGGGCTCCTGTGATGCAGTGGGTTCAGGGGCTCCTGTGATGCAGTGGGTTCAGGGGCTCCTGTGATGCAGTGGGTTCAGGGGCTCCTGTGATGCAGTGGGTTCAGGGGCTCCTGACTCAATTATTTGTTTGTTTTGGTTCATATTCATTCACTTCACTTGTTCTGTTACTTTCTCTATTGTAATTCTGATATTGTTAAATTATTATAAAAATACAACCACTTATATAAAGTTATTTGCTCAGAAGAACTGGAATTTATTAAATATGAAACAAATCTTTATTCGCCTTTTAGAAATGGTTTACAGTGTATCACATTTACAGCACTCAGCACTATTTAAAAAACTATTTTTGGAAAAAGGTGACCCCAGTCTCAGGGGGGTCGACCCCTCGACCCCCCCGGCCACGGGCCTGACCCCCCCGGCCTACGGGCCTGGACCCCCCCGGCTACGGGCCTGGCCCCCCCCTGGCTACGGGCCTGACCCCCCGGCTACGGGCCTGACCCCCCGGCCACGGGCCTGACCCCCCGGCTACGGGCCTGACCCCCCGGCCACGGGCCTGACCCCCCCGGCCACGGGCCTGACCCCCCCCGGCTACGGGCCTGACCCCCCGGCTACGGGCCTGACCCCCCGGCCACGGGCCTGACCACAGAACTTCCTGAACGTGTTTCTAACAGAGTATTGGCAGCGTTAACAGTTTGTTCATTGTAAATTGGATCTGTGGAGAACACCACAGTCTGAAGAACCAATCAAGTCATTGCACCAGCTCAATGAGAGGACTTTATTTACCCCCTCATTATGAGAGGACTTTATTCACTCTAGGGGTGTGTTCAAAAAATCGATACGGGGATACATCGTCGTGGGCCTCTTGGCGATACACGTATCGATACGGAGGCGTCAGTATCGATATTTTACATGCAACAAACATTATTTATGAAGCTTCAGCAAACTGCGTCTGATAAGTGATCCTTGCACTGCGCATGTGGTATAGTCAGAGGAGCATTCCTCCTGCACTACTGCCTTGTTCAGCCATGTTTACACCCACCCGCCGCCGCCGGCGATTACACAACATTAAAAAGTCAAGCCAGATATTCACCGTACTTATTTTTCCAATATTGACCTGCTGTACATCGTTTGAAAGCTTAATTCCTCAGTAAAACCACCATATCATTCATTTTATGCCACACAGCCCAAAGAGCCATAACTTATAATTCCCGAAAATATTCATCGCATTTCTTACCTTTGAGCCGGTTCTGTCGGTCCGAAACGGGTCCAGTCCAGGAATAGCTGTGCTCAATTAGTCCGTAACAGTCCACAGAAAAAGAATATCCAGTTGTTTTTTCATAAAATAATTCCATGTGGAGAAATAATCCAGAAAGTCCGAGTTTGTCTGAATGGATGAGCGACGCATCTCTCTACTACTCTCGCTCTTGGTCCTTAGCATAGCTAAACGCTTAGCTCCTGTTAGCGGTGTGGGGTATGTTTGTTTTCTCCACACTCTTAGCTACAAAACAAGCGTATCCAGGCTTCGGTCCGGCTACGGGGCGCCGCGCTACAGCTTGGGGAACAAAACGAGTGCGTCCAGTTAGCGGCGTATTACGCATGACCGAGGGACAGTTCCACGGCAAAAGCTCTTCAGTCATTGGTTCTTTCAGGAAATGATTGACAGATCTGAGTAGCCTATGAAAAGAGGATTTCAGCGGTGGGCCCCATGTGGGGCAGAGGTGCTGTAGTGATAGGCTCCATGCGCTCTGTGTATGGAGACTCTCTCTCTCCTCCTTTTACGCACACTCACAGGTGGAGGCACAGAGACATATGGAGCGAAATGTTTTGGCTTGTTTTAGTTATTTATCTTAAGAAAACCTGCCTGAATTTCAGAAGATGGTTTATTTATTATACATGACATCTTATTACAGTTTGAACATCTGGTACATATTTGAACCCTTGTGCCGAGTGTTAACAGGTGAATCAGGGGCAGTTTCTGCCTCACAGCTTCTTCTGTTCCACTGGAACTGATGCACCAAAATAAAAAGAACATTTGAGGAAACATCTGTCTTTAAATTATAGGTTACGTAATGTAAAATATCGGGATACGTATCACCTTGAAGACCATGTATCGGGAAACCCCTGTATCGCGAATCGTATCGTATCGAGACCCCTGTATCGCGAATCGTATCGTATCGAGACCCCTGTATCGCGAATCGTATCGTATCGAGACCCCTGTATCGCGAATCGTATCGTATCGCAAGGTTGTTGGCAATACCCACCCCTAGTCTAGACCCAGGAGGCTCAATGTTTCAGTAAATGGAGCTGAACCACAGCAGAAAGAAAGATGGAGGTGCAGACACAGAGAGAACATGCAAACCCCAAACACAGAGAGAAAACACAAACTCCACACAAAGAACATGCAAACTCCACAGAGAGAACATGCAAACCCCAAACACAGAGAGAAAACACAAACTCCACACAAAGAACATGCAAACTCCACACAAAGAGAACACTCAAACTCCACACAGAGAACACACAAAGTCCACACAGAGAGAACACACAAACTCCACACAGAAAGAACACGTAAACTCCACACAGAGAGAACACACAATTTCCCCTCAGAGAGAGAACACACAAACTCCACACAGAGAGAACACGCAAACTCCACACAGAGAACACGCTAACTCCACACAGAGAGAACACACAAACTCCACACAGAGAGAACACATAAACTCCACACAGAGAGAACACGCAAACCCCACACAGAGAGAACACGCAAACCCCAAACACCAAGAGAACATGCATAGTCCACACAAAGAACGTGCAAACTCCACCCAGAGAGAACACACAAACTCCACACAGAAAGAACACTCAAACTCCACACAGAGAGAACACTCAAACTCCACACAGAGAGAACACGCAAACTCCACACAGAGAGAACACGCAAACTCCACACAGAGAGAACACTCAAACTCCACACAGAGAGAACACACAAACTCCACACAGAGAGAACACACAAACTCCACACAGAGAACACGCAAAGTCCACACAGAGAGAACACTCAAACTCCACACAGAGAACACGCAAACTCCACACAGAGAGAACACACAAACTCCACACAGAGAGAACACGCAAACTCCACACAGAGAGAACACGCAAACTCCACACAGAGAGAACACTCAAACTCCACACAGAGAACATGCAAAGTCCACACAGAGAGAACACGCAAACTCCACACAGAGAGAACACACAAACTCCCCACAGAGAGAACACACAAACTCCACACAGAGAGAACACACAAACTCCACACAGAGAGAACACACAAACTCCACACAGAGAGAACACTCAAACTCCACACAGAGAACATGCAAAGTCCACACAGAGAGAACACACAAACTCCACACAAAGAACATGCAAAGTCCACACAGAGAGAACACACAAATTTCACACAGAGAGAACACTCAAACTCTACACAGAGAGAACATGCAAGAGGAGGAAGGTTTAAAGTGTTTGAAAGTAAATTTAGGACGAGAAGAGGCGACGTGAGAAGAGCTGTAGACCTGGTTTAGTCCTGGTTTAGTCCTGGTTTAGACCTGGTCTAGACCTGGTTTAGTCCTGGTTTAGACCTGGTTCAGTCCTGGTTTAGTCCTGGTTTAGTCCTGGTTTAGTCCTGGTTTAGTCCTGGTTCAGTCCTGGTTCAGTCCTGGTTCAGTCCTGGTTTAGTCCTGGTCTAGACCCTGGAGGCTCCATGTTTCAGGAAGTGGAGCTGAACCACAGCAGTGTTCTTCCCTTAAGGTTCTCATCCATCACTGTGTCAGATGCCCTCCCGTGTGTCAGATGCCCTCCCGTGTGTCAAAGTGTGTCAGATGCCCTCCCGTGTGTCAGATGCCCTCCCGTGTGTCAGATGCCCTCCCCGTGTGTCAGATGCCCTCCCGTGTGTCAGATGCCCTCCCCGTGTGTCAGATGCCCTCCCGTGTGTCAGATGCCCTCCCCGTGTGTCAGATGCCCTCCCCGTGTGTCAGATGCCCTCCCGTGTGTCAGATTGTGTCAGATGCCCTCCCCGTGTGTCAGATGCCCTCCCCGTGTGTCAGATGCCCTCCCGTGTGTCAGATCGTGTCAGATGCCCTCCCGTGTGTCAGATGCCCTCCCCGTGTGTCAGATGCCCTCCCGTGTGTCAGATGCCCTCCCCGTGTGTCAGATGCCCTCCCGTGTGTCAGATGCCCTCCCGTGTGTCAGAGTGTGTCAGATGCCCTCCCCGTGTGTCAGATGCCCTCCCCGTGTGTCAGATGCCCTCCCCGTGTGTCAGATGCCCTCCCGTGTGTCAGATGCCCTCCCCGTGTGTCAGATGCCCTCCCGTGTGTCAGATGCCCTCCCCGTGTGTCAGATGCCCTCCCGTGTGTCAGATGCCCTCCCCGTGTGTCAGATGCCCTCCCGTGTGTCAGATGCCCTCCCGTGTGTCAGATTGTGTCAGATGCCCTCCCGTAGCCTCAGGCCTGTTGTTGTTACATGAACAGACTCAGAACTGGAGCGAGAAGAAACAAGAGACGAGAGATTTACACCTGATCTGGAAATAATTATGTTTAAAATTAGTCCTGGTTTAGTCCTGGTTTAATCCTCAGTCATATATTTAATTCTCAGTCGTATATATAATCCTCGGTCGTATTCCTCGGTCGTATATATAATCCTCGGTCGTATATATAATCCTCGGTCGTATATATAATCCTCGGTCGTATATAATCCCCGGTCGTATATATAATCCCCGGTCGTATATATAATCCTCGGTCGTATATAATCCCCGGTCGTATATATAATCCTCGGTCGTATATATAATCCCCGGTCGTATATATAATCCTCGGTCGTATATATAATCCCCGGTCGTATATATAATCCTCGGTCGTATATAATACACGGTCGTATATATAATCCTCGGTCGTATATATAATCCCCGGTCGTATATATAATCCTCGGTCGTATATATAATCCTCGGTCGTATATATAATCCTCGGTCGTATATATAATCCTCGGTCGTATATATAATCCTCGGTCATATATATAAATCTCGGTCGTATATATAATCCCCGGTCGTATATATAATCCTCGGTCGTATATAATCCTCGGTCGTATATATAATCCTCGGTCGTATATATAATCCCCGGTCGTATATATAATCCTCGGTCGTATATATAATCCCCGGTCGTATATATAATCCTCAAATGTATATATAATCCTCGGTCGTATATATAATCCTCGGTCATATATTTAATCCTCGGTCGTATATATAATCCTCGGTCATATATTTAATCCTCAATCATATATATAATCCTCGGTCGTATATATAATCCTCAGTCATATATTTAATCCTCAATCGTATATATAATCCTCGGTCGTATATAATCCTCGGTCGTATATATAATCCTCAATTGTATATATAATCCTCGGTCGTATATTTAATCCTCGGTCGTATATATAATCCTCAATTGTATATATAATCCTCGGTCGTTTATATAATCCTCGGTCGTATATTTAATCCTCGGTCGTATATATAATCCTCAATTGTATATATAATCCTCGGTCGTATATTTAATCCTCGGTCGTATATATAATCCTCGGTCGTATATTTAATCCTCGGTCGTATATATAATCCTCAATTGTATATATAATCCTCGGTCGTATATTTAATCCTCTATCATATATATAATCCTCGGTCGTATATATAATCCTCAGTCATATATTTAATCCTCAATCGTATATATAATCCTCGGTCGTATATAATCCTCGGTCGTATATATAATCCTCGGTCGTATATATAATCCTCGGTCGTATATATAATCCTCGGTCGTTATATAATCCTCGGTCGTATATTTAATGCTCGGTCGTATATATAATCCTCAATTGTATATATAATCCTCGGTCGTTTATATAATCCTCGGTCGTATATTTAATCCTCGGTCGTATATATAATCCTCAATTGTATATATAATCCTCGGTCGTATATTTAATCCTCGGTCGTATATATAATCCTCGGTCGTATATATAATCCTCGGTCGTATATTTAATGCTCGGTCGTATATTTAATCCTCGGTCGTATATATAATCCTCGGTCGTATATATAATCCTCGGTCATATATATAATCCTCGGTCGTATATATAATCCTCGGTCGTATAAATAATCCTCGGTCGTATATAATCCTCGGTCGTATATATAATCCTCGGTCGTATATATAATCCTCGGTCGTATATATAATCCTCAGTCATATATTTAATCCTCAATCGTATATATAATCCTCGGTCGTATATAATCCTCGGTCGTATATATAATCCTCGGTCGTATATATAATCCTCAGTCATATATTTAATCCTCAATCGTATATATAATCCTCGGTCGTATATAATCCTCGGTCGTATATATAATCCTCGGTCGTATATATAATCCTCGGTCGTATATATAATCCTCGGTCGTATATTTAATCCTCGGTCGTATATATAATCCTCGGTCGTATATATAATCCTCGGTCGTATATATAATCCCCGGTCGTATATATAATCCTCGGTCGTATATATAATCCCCGGTCGTATATATAATCCTCGGTCGTATATATAATCCTCGGTCGTATATTTAATCCTCGGTCGTATATATAATCCTCGGTCGTATATATAATCCTCGGTCGTATATATAATCCTCGGTCGTATATATAATCCCCGGTCGTATATATAATCCCCGGTCGTATATATAATCCTCGGTCGTATATATAATCCTCGGTCGTATATATAATCCCCGGTCGTATATATAATCCTCGGTCGTATATATAATCCTCGGTCGTATATATAATCCTCGGTCGTATATATTATAAATGTGTTCTGGGCTTTTTAAATTCCCTCCACAGTTTATTTAAAATGAATGATTCATTCTGGACTCGTGAACGAGGTGTTTTTATTTCTCTGAAGAACTGAGAAATGTTCCGTGTTGAGGCTTTAGGACTAAACCAGGTCTAAACCAGGACTAAACCAGGAGTAAACCAGAACTAAACCAGGACTAAACCAGGACTAAACCAGGACTAAACCAGGACTAAACCAGGACTAAAGCAGGACTAAAGCAGGATTAAACCAGGACTAAACCAGGACTAAAGCAGGTCTAAACCAGGACTAAACCAGGACTAAAGCAGGACTAAACCAGGACTAAAGCAAGACTAAACCAGAACTAAACCAGGACTAAAGCAGGACTAAAGCAGGACTAAACCAGGACTAAAGCAAGACTAAACCAGAACTAAACCAGGACTAAAGCAGGACTAAACCAGAACTAAACCAGGACTAAACCAGAACTAAACCAGAACTAAACCAGGACTAAACCAGAACTAAACCAGGACTAAACCAGGACTAAACCAGAACTAAACCAGAACTAAACCAGGACTAAAGCAGGACTAAACCAGGACTAAACCAGGACTAAACCAGGACTAAAGCAGGTCTAAACCAGGACTAAACCAGAACTAAACCAAGACTAAACCAGGACTAAACCAGGACTAAACCAGAACTAAACCAGGACTAAACCAGAACTAAACCAGAACTAAACCAAGACTAAACCAGAACTAAACCAGGACTAAAGCAGGACTAAACCAGAACTAAACCAGGACTAAACCAGAACTAAACCAGGACTAAACCAGGACTAAACCAGAACTAAACCAGAACTAAACCAGAACTAAACCAGGACTAAAGCAGGACTAAACCAGGACTAAACCAGGACTAAACCAGGACTAAAGCAGGTCTAAACCAGGACTAAACCAGGTCTAAACCAGGACTAAACCAGGACTAAACCAGGACTAAACCAGGACTAAACCAGAACTAAACCAGAACTAAACCAGAACTAAACCAGGACTAAAGCAGGACTAAACCAGGACTAAACCAGAACTAAACCAGAACTAAACCAGGACTAAACCAGAACTAAACCAGGACTAAACCAGGACTAAACCAGAACTAAACCAGAACTAAACCAGAACTAAACCAGGACTAAAGCAGGACTAAACCAGAACTAAACCAGGACTAAACCAGAACTAAACCAGAACTAAACCAGGACTAAACCAGAACTAAACCAGGACTAAACCAGGACTAAACCAGAACTAAACCAGGACTAAACCAGGACTAAACCAGAACTAAACCAGAACTAAACCAGGACTAAACCAGAACTAAACCAGGACTAAACCAGGACTAAACCAGAACTAAACCAGAACTAAACCAGGACTAAACCAGGACTAAACCAGAACTAAACCAGGACTAAACCAGAACTAAACCAGAACTAAACCAGGACTAAACCAGAACTAAACCAGGACTAAACCAGGACTAAACCAGAACTAAACCAGGACTAAAGCAGGACTAAACCAGAACTAAACCAAGACTAAACCAGAACTAAACCAGAACTAAACCAGGACTAAACCAGAACTGAACCAGGACTAAACCACGACTAAACCAGAACTAAACCAGAACTAAACCAGAACTAAACCAGGACTAAAGCAGGACTAAACCAGGACTAAACCAGGACTAAACCAGGACTAAACCAGGACTAAACCAGGACTAAACCAGAACTAAACCAGGACTAAACCAGAACTAAACCAGAACTAAACCAGGACTAAAGCAGGACTAAACCAGGACTAAACCAGAACTAAACCACAACTAAACCAGGACTAAACCAGAACTAAACCAGGACTAAACCAGGACTAAACCAGAACTAAACCAGGACTGAATCAGGACTAAAGCAGGACTAAACCAGGACTAAAGCAGGACTAAACCAGGACTAAAGCAGGACTAAACCAGGACTAAACCAGGACTAAACCAGGACTAAACCAGGACTAAAGCAGGACTAAAGCAGGACTAAACCAGGACTAAACCAGGACTAAACCAGAACTAAACCAGGACTAAACCAGAACTAAACCAGGACTAAACCAGGACTAAAGCAGGACTAAACCAGGACTAAAGCAGGACTAAACCAGGACTAAAGCAGGACTAAACCAGAACTAAACCAGGACTAAACCAGGACTAAAGCAGGACTAAACCAGGACTAAAGCAGGACTAAAGCAGGACTAAACCAGGACTAAACCAGGACTAAACCAGGACTAAAGCAGGACTAAACCAGGACTAAAGCAGGACTAAAGCAGGATTAAACCAGGACTAAAGCAGGACTAAACCAGGACTAAACCAGGACTGAATCAGGACTAAAGCAGGACTAAACCAGGACTAAAGCAGGACTAAAGCAGGACTAAACCAGGACTAAACCAGGACTAAAGCAGGACTAAACCAGGACTAAACCAGGACTAAAGCAGGACTAAAGCAGGACTAAACCAGGACTAAACCAGGACTAAAGCAGGACTAAAGCAGGACTAAAGCAGGACTAAAGCAGGACTAAACCAGGACTAAAGCAGGACTAAACCAGGACTAAACCAGGACTAAACCAGGACTAAACCAGGACTAAAGCTGGACTAGTGTGAGCACATATATACAGATAAAGAGAGGGAGCAGGGAAAAGAGGAGCAGAGGAGGAGGTGACAGAGGTTTTCCTGCGTCTCATATTGTGTAATAATGTCTTTATTGTCCTCCTCTCTCCTTCATCCCTCCTTCCTCCTCTTCCTCCACTCTTCAGCCTCATTAAATGTAAAGTGCACATAAACGTGTCCTTAGAGCCTTTGGTAAAACACTGAATATTCAAACACACACACACACACATACACACATACACACACACACACACACACACACACACACACATACACACACACACACACACACACACATACACACACACACACACACACACACACACACACAGTCTGAAATGTCTGTGGAGCTTCTGTTTATGTTTTCCTCTGGTAAATGTGTGTAAATGTGTAAATGTGTAAATGTGTGTGTAAATGTGTAAATGTGTAAATGTGTGTGTAAATGTGTAAATGTGTAAATGTGTAAATGTGTGTGTAAATGTGTAAATGTGTAAATGTGTGTGTAAATGTGTGTAAATATGTGTAAATGTGTAAATGTGTAAATGTGTGTAAATGTGTAAATGTGTAAATGTGTAAATGTGTGTAAATGTGTAAATGTGTAAATGTGTGTGTAAATGTGTAAATGTGTAAATGTGTGTGTAAATGTGTAAATGTGTAAATGTGTGTGTAAATGTGTGTAAATGTATAAATGTGTGTAAATGTGTGTAAATGTGTAAATGTGTGTGTAAATATGTAAATGTGTAAATGTGTAAATGTGTGTAAATGTGTAAATGTGTAAATGTGTGTGTAAATGTGTAAATGTGTAAATGTGTGTGTAAATGTGTAAATGTGTAAATGTGTGTGTAAATATGTAAATGTGTAAATGTGTAAATGTGTGTGTAAATGTGTAAATGTGTAAATGTGTAAATGTGTGTGTAAATGTGTAAATGTGTAAATGTGTAAATGTGTAAATGTGTGTGTAAATGTGTAAATGTGTAAATGTGTAAATGTGTGTAAATGTGTAAATGTGTAAATGTGTGTGTAAATGTGTAAATGTGTGTAAATGTGTAAATGTGTGTAAATGTGTAAATATGTAAATGTGTAAATGTGTGTGTAAATGTGTAAATGTGTAAATGTGTGTAAATGTGTAAATGTGTAAATGTGTGTGTAAATGTGTAAATGTGTGTGTAAATATGTAAATGTGTAAATGTGTAAATGTGTGTAAATGTGTAAATGTGTAAATGTGTGTAAATGTGTAAATGTGTGTAAATGTGTAAATGTGTAAATGTGTGTAAATGTGTAAATGTGTAAATGTGTGTAAATGTGTAAATGTGTAAATGTGTAAATGTGTAAATGTGTAAATGTGTGTAAATGTGTAAATGTGTAAATGTGTGTGTAAATGTGTAAATGTGTGTGTAAATGTGTAAATGTGTGTGTAAATGTGTGTAAATATGTAAATGTGTAAATGTGTAAATGTGTAAATGTGTGTAAATGTGTAAATGTGTAAATGTGTAAATGTGTGTAAATGTGTAAATGTGTAAATGTGTGTGTAAATGTGTAAATGTGTAAATGTGTGTGTAAATGTGTAAATGTGTAAATGTGTAAATGTGTGTAAATGTGTAAATGTGTAAATGTGTAAATGTGTGTAAATGTGTAAATGTGTAAATGTGTGTGTAAATGTGTAAATGTGTGTGTAAATGTGTAAATGTGTAAATGTGTAAATGTGTAAATGTGTGTGTAAATGTGTAAATGTGTAAATGTGTAAATGTGTGTGTAAATGTGTGTGTAAATGTGTAAATGTGTGTGTAAATGTGTAAATGTGTAAATGTGTAAATGTGTGTGTAAATGTGTGTGTAAATGTGTAAATGTGTGTGTAAATGTGTAAATGTGTAAATGTGTAAATGTGTAAATGTGTAAATGTGTGTGTAAATGTGTAAATGTGTAAATGTGTAAATGTGTGTGTAAATGTGTAAATGTGTAAATGTGTGTAAATGTGTAAATGTGTAAATGTGTAAATGTGTGTGTAAATGTGTAAATGTGTAAATGTGTGTGTAAATGTGTAAATGTGTGTGTAAATGTGTAAATGTGTAAATGTGTGTAAATGTGTAAATGTGTGTAAATGTGTAAATGTGTGTGTAAATGTGTAAATGTGTAAATGTGTAAATGTGTGTAAATGTGTGTAAATGTGTAAATGTGTGTGTAAATGTGTAAATGTGTAAATGTGTGTAAATGTGTGTAAATGTGTGTAAATGTGTGTAAATGTGTAAATGTGTGTGTAAATGTGTAAATGTGTGTAAATGTGTAAATGTGTAAATGTGTGTAAATGTGTAAATGTGTGTAAATGTGTGTAAATGTGTAAATGTGTGTAAATGTGTAAATGTGTGTAAATGTGTAAATGTGTGTAAATGTGTGTAAATGTGTAAATGTGTGTAAATGTGTGTAAATGTGTAAATGTGTAAATGTGTGTAAATGTGTAAATGTGTAAATGTGTGTAAATGTGTGTGTAAATGTGTGTAAATGTGTAAATGTGTGTAAATGTGTAAATGTGTGTAAATGTGTAAATGTGTGTGTAAATGTGTAAATGTGTGTAAATGTGTGTAAATGTGTAAATGTGTGTGTAAATGTGTAAATGTGTGTAAATGTGTGTAAATGTGTAAATGTGTGTAAATGTGTGTAAATGTGTAAATGTGTAAATGTGTGTAAATGTGTAAATGTGTGTAAATGTGTGTAAATGTGTAAATGTGTGTAAATGTGTAAATGTGTGTAAATGTGTGTGTAATATGTGTCAATGTGTAAATGTGTAAATGTGTAAATGTGTGTGTAAATGTGTGTAAATGTGTAAATGTGTGTAAATGTGTAAATGTGTAAATGTGTGTAAATGTGTGTAAATGTGTAAATGTGTGTAAATGTGTAAATGTGTGTGTAAATGTGTACATGTGTAAATGTGTGTGTAAATGTGTAAATGTGTGTAAATGTGTGTAAATGTGTAAATGTGTGTAAATGTGTAAATGTGTAAATGTGTGTAAATGTGTAAATGTGTGTAAATGTGTGTAAATGTGTAAATGTGTGTAAATGTGTGTAAATGTGTAAATGTGTAAATGTGTAAATGTGTAAATGTGTGTGTAAATGTGTGTAAATGTGTAAATGTGTAAATGTGTGTAAATGTGTAAATGTGTAAATTTGTGTGTAAATGTGTGTGTAAATGTGTAAATGTGTAAATGTGTGTAAATGTGTAAATGTGTGTAAATGTGTGTAAATGTGTAAATGTGTAAATGTGTGTAAATGTGTAAATGTGTGTAAATGTGTAAATGTGTGTAAATGTGTAAATGTGTGTAAATGTGTAAATGTGTGTAAATGTGTAAATGTGTGTGTAAATGTGTAAATGTGTAAATGTGTGTAAATGTGTAAATGTGTGTAAATGTGTAAATGTGTAAATGTGTGTAAATGTGTAAATCTGTGTGTAAATGTGTGTGTAAATGTGTGTAAATGTGTAAATGTGTGTAAATGTGTAAATGTGTGTAAATGTGTGTAAATGTGTGTAAATGTGTAAATGTGTGTGTAAATGTGTGTGTAAATGTGTGTAAATGTGTGTAAATGTGTAAATGTGTGTGTAAATGTTTGTGTAAATGTGTGTGTAAATGTGTGTGTAAATGTGTGTGTAAATGTGTGTGTAAATGTGTGTGTAACATAAATCTGGTCACAGGTCCCAATAATCTGGAGCATCACAATATATCGAATCCCCAGTGTCTTTGCTTAAATGAACAGTTCTGATGCAGAAACAGCTAAAAACAGAGGGAACTACATAGACCATGATCCTTTGCTCCGGTTCAGTGTAGAAACAGAGGGAACTACATAGACCATGATCCTTTGCTCCGTTTCAGTGTAGAAAACAGAGGGAACTACATAGACCATGATCCTTTGCTCCGGTTCAGTGTAGAAACCAGAGGGAACTACATAGACCATGATCCTTTGCTCCGGTTCAGTGCAGACGACAGGAAGAAAGAACTGTTCTAAGCACTTTTACATCTTCATTCTGTGGACCTAGAGAGCGTTTACACTGAAACGAATCACCGAATCAGAAACGATCTGCGTCCACACACGTCGCGTCTGAATCGCCATAAACACTGGTCACGCGACTCGACTGCGTCACGCGACTCAACTGCGTCACGCGACTCGACTCCTCGTGGGCGGTGAAGACCCGGAGCTGTTGTAGTTCTGTGGAAGCTTCAGCAGACGAGTTTGAGGTGAGGAAGAAGCAGGAGGGAAACATCTCCTGGGGCTGTTTCCCGTTTGTCTCGGGTTCGGTTAAACTTTTCCGAAACAGCGTCACATGACCAAAGTCACGAACCAGCGAATCAGGAAGGAGCAGGTCACAAGGAGAACTCGAGCTCCTACGCATCAGGGGCCGGATCAGATCTGTGCTCAGGCGAATCCGTCACGGCTCCAGGTCAGTTACGAACTCCAGATCCACCACGAACACGACTCGAATCCGCACGAGTGGACCTGAGCCGTGAAGCACTTTACGAGGAAAAGACGGACCTGAGCCGTGAAGCACTTTACGAGGAAAAGACGGACCTGAGCCGTGAAGCACTTTACGAGGAAAAGACGGACCTGAGCCGTGAAGCACTTTACGAGGAAAAGACGGACCTGAGCCGTGAAGCACTTTACGAGGAAAAGACGGACCTGAGCCGTGAAGCACTTTACGAGGAAAAGACGGACCTGAGCCGTGAAGCACTTTACGAGGAAAAGACGGACCTGAGCCGTGAAGCACTTTACGAGGAAAAGACGGACCTGAGCCGTGAAGCACTTTTAGAGGAAAAGACGGACCTGAGCCGTGAAGCACTTTTAGAGGAAAAGACGGACCAGAGCCGTGAAGCACTTTACGCGGAAGAGACGGACCTGAGCCGTGCAGCTCTTTACGAGTAAAAGTCGGACCTGAGCCGTGAAGCACTTTACGAGGAAAAGACGGACCTGAGCCGTGAAGCACTTTTAGAGGAAAAGACGGACCTGAGCCGTGAAGCACTTTACGAGGAAAAGACGGACCTGAGCCGTGAAGCACTTTTAGAGGAAAAGACGGACCTGAGCCGTGAAGCACTTTTAGAGGAAAAGACGGACCTGAGCCGTGAAGCACTTTTAGAGGAAGAGACGGACCTGAGCCGTGAAGCACTTTTAGAGGAAAAGACGGACCTGAGCCGTGAAGCACTTTTAGAGGAAAAGACGGACCTGAGCCGTGAAGCACTTTTAGAGGAAGAGACGGACCTGAGCCGTGAAGCACTTTTAGAGGAAAAGACGGACCTGAGCCGTGAAGCACTTTACGAGGAAAAGACGGACCTGAGCCGTGAAGCACTTTTAGAGGAAAAGACGGACCTGAGCCGTGAAGCACTTTACGAGGAAAAGACGGACCTGAGCCGTGAAGCACTTTTAGAGGAAAAGACGGACCTGAGCCGTGAAGCACTTTACGCGGAAAAGACGGACCTGAGCCGTGAAGCACGTTAAGAGGAAAAGACGGACCTGAGCCGTGAAGCACTTTAGAGGAAGAGACGGACCTGAGCCGTGAAGCACTTTACGAGGAAAAGACGGACCTGAGCCGTGAAGCACTTTTAGAGGAAAAGACGGACCTGAGCCGTGAAGCACTTTTAGAGGAAAAGACGGACCTGAGCCGTGAAGCACTTTACGAGGAAAAGACGGACCTGAGCCGTGAAGCACTTTTAGAGGAAAAGACGGACCTGAGCCGTGAAGCACTTTACGAGGAAAAGACGGACCTGAGCCGTGAAGCACTTTACGAGGAAAAGACGGACCTGAGCCGTGAAGCACTTTACGAGGAAAAGACGGACCTGAGCCGTGAAGCACTTTTAGAGGAAAAGACGGACCTGAGCCGTGAAGCACTTTACGAGGAAAAGACGGACCTGAGCCGTGAAGCACTTTTAGAGGAAAAGACGGACCTGAGCCGTGAAGCACTTTTAGAGGAAAAGACGGACCTGAGCCGTGAAGCACTTTACGAGGAAAAGACGGACCTGAGCCGTGAAGCACTTTACGAGGAAAAGACGGACCTGAGCCGTGAAGCACTTTACGAGGAAAAGACGGACCTGAGCCGTGAAGCACTTTACGAGGAAAAGACGGACCTGAGCCGTGAAGCACTTTACGAGGAAAAGACGGACCTGAGCCGTGAAGCACTTTTAGAGGAAAAGACGGACCTGAGCCGTGAAGCACTTTTAGAGGAAAAGACGGACCTGAGCCGTGAAGCACTTTTAGAGGAAAAGACGGACCTGAGCCGTGAAGCACTTTACGAGGAAAAGACGGACCTGAGCCGTGAAGCACTTTAGAGGAAGAGACGGACCTGAGCCGTGAAGCACTTTTAGAGGAAAAGACGGACCTGAGCCGTGAAGCACTTTTAGAGGAAAAGACGGACCTGAGCCGTGAAGCACTTTACGAGGAAAAGACGGACCTGAGCCGTGAAGCACTTTTAGAGGAAAAGACGGACCTGAGCCGTGAAGCACTTTTAGAGGAAAAGACGGACCTGAGCCGTGAAGCACTTTTAGAGGAAAAGACGGACCTGAGCCGTGAAGCACTTTACGAGGAAAAGACGGACCTGAGCCGTGAAGCACTTTACGAGGAAAAGACGGACCTGACCAGTGAAGCACTTTTAGAGGAAAAAGACGGTCCTGAGCCGTGAAGCACTTTTAGAGGAAAAGACGGACCTGAGCCGTGAAGCACTTTACGAGGAAAAGACGGACCTGAGCCGTGAAGCACTTTACGAGGAAAAGACGGACCTGAGCCGTGAAGCACTTTTAGAGGAAAAGACGGACCTGAGCCGTGAAGCACTTTTAGAGGAAAAGAGGGACCTGACCCGTGAAGCACTTTTAGAGGAAAAGACGGACCTGAGCCGTGAAGCACTTTTAGAGGAAAAGAGGGACCTGAGCCGTGAAGCACTTTTAGAGGAATCTGGTCCAGAGAGATGGAGATGGAATAAGAACGAAAGAAGAAAGGAACAAACGAAAGAAAGAAAAACATAAAAGAAAGAACTAAAGAAAGAATGAAAGTGAGAAAGAACGAAAAAGAACAAAAGAGCGAAAGATCGAAAAAGAACGAAGAACGAAAAAGAACGAAAGATCAAACGAAAGGCCTAAAAAGAATGAACGAATGAATAAAAGAAAACGAACAGAAGAATGAAAGACTGAAAAAGATGAAAGACCGAAAAAGAACGAACGAGCGAAAGAAGAGAAGTCTGGTGTAAATCTGCTCCACAGATCTGGATTTCGTTCCGTCCCTGATGACGTCTTAGAGTCTGTTCTTCTGCAGAATATCGAATATCGAATATCGTGGTAAATATCGTACGTGAGGCTCAGACTGGGACAGTATCGTATCGGGAGAATCGGGTATCGGTGCAGTCACAGATATCGATATCGACACAGACACATTTGTCGGACTCGAGTTCATGAATCTGGAGCTCGTTTATTTTCTATATTTTTCGTTTGACTCAGAGGAAAACTGCAGAACGACGAGAAGGAAGACGAGAGGAAAGAGGAGGAGACGAGAGGAAAGAGGAGGAGAGGAAAGAGGAGGAGAGGAGAGGAAAGAGGAGGAGAGGAAAGAGGAAGAGAGGAGAGGAAAGAGGAAGAGAGGAGAGGAAAGAGGAGAGGAAAGAGGAAGAGAGGAGAGGAAAGAGGAGGAGAGGAAAGAGGAGGAGAGGAGAGGAAAGAGGAGGAGAGGAGAGGACAGAGGAAGAGAGGAGAGAAGAGGAGAGGAGAGAGAGGAAGAGGAGGAGAGGAAAGAGGAAGAGAGGAAAGAGGAGGAGAGGAGTAGAGGAGAGAAAGAGAGGAGAGGAAAGATGAGGAGACGAGAGGAGGAGAGGAAAGAGGAAGAGAGGAGAGGAAAGTGGAAGAGAGGAAAGAGGAAGAGAGGAGAGGAAAAAGGAAGAGAGGAAAGAGGAAGAGAGGAGAGGAAAGAGGAAGAGAGGAGAGGAAAGAGGAAGAGAGGAAAGAGGAAGAGAGGAGAGGAAAGAGGAGAGGAAAGAGGAAGAGAGGAGAGGAAAGAGGAAGAGAGGAGAGGAAAAAGGAAGAGAGGAAAGAGGAAGAGAGGAGAGGAAAGAGGAAGAGAGGAAAGAGGAAGAGAGGAGAGGAAAGAGGAGGAGAGGAAAGAGGAAGAGAGGAGAGGAAAGAGGAGGAGAGGAAAGAGGAGGAGAGGAGAGGAAAGAGGAGGAGAGGAAAGAGGAAGAGAGGAGAGGAAAGAGGAAGAGAGGAAAGAGGAAGAGAGGAGAGGAAAGAGGAGAGGAAAGAGGAAGAGAGGAGAGGAAAGAGGAAGAGAGGAGAGAGGAAGAGAGGAGAGGAGAGGAGAAGAAGAGAGGAGAGGAAAGAGGGAGAGGAAGAGGAGAGAGGAGAGGAAAGAGGAAGAGAGGAGAGGAAAGAGGAAAGAGGAGAGGAAAGAGGAAGAGAGGAAAGAGGAGAGGAGAGGAAAGAGGAAGAGAGGAGAGGAAAGAGGAGGAGAGGAAAGAGGAAGAGAGGAGAGGAAAAAGGAAGAGAGGAAAGAGGAAGAGAGGAAAGAGGAGAGGAAAGAGGAAGAGAGGAGAGGAAAGAGGATGAGAGGAAAGAGGAGGAGAGGAGAGAGAAAGAGGAGGAGAGGAAAGAGGAAGAGAGGAGAGGAAAAAGGAAGAGAGGAAAGAGGAAGAGAGGAAAGAGGAGAGGAAAGAGGAAGAGAGGAGAGGAAAGAGGAAGAGAGGAAAAAGGAGAGGAGAGGAAAGAGGAAGAGAGGAGAGGAAAGAGGAAGAGAGGAGAGGAAAGAGGAGGAGAGGAGAGGAAAGAGGAGGAGAGGAAAGAGGAAGAGAGGAGAGGGAAGAGGAAGAGAGAGGACAGAAGAGAGGAAGAGAGGAGTAGGGAAAAGAGGTATGGAGAAAGAGGAGAGAGACGATAGAGAGGAGGAGAGAAGAGGTGAAGGAGGAGAAGGAGCCGGAGAGGAGCGAGGGAGGGAGGGAAACGGGGAAAGAGCGAGAGAGAGATGGAGAGAAAGAGGGAGGAGAGGTGTGAGAGGCTCAGGATAATGAGACTCAGAGGTGTCCTGCGGCCTCACACACTAATTATCTCCTGCACCTCCCTCCCTCTCTTCTTTCTCTCCCCTCCCTCTCTTCTTTCTCTCCCCTCCCCCTCTCCTCCCTCCCTCTCCTCCCTCCCCCCCTCCCTCCCTCCCTCCCTCTCCTCCCTCTCTCCCTCTCTCTCCCTCTCCCTCCTCCCCTCTCCTCCCTCCCTCCCTCCCTCTCCTCTCCCCTCTCCTCTCTCCCTCTCCTCCCTCCCTCCCTCTCTCCCTCTCTCCTCTCCCCCCTCTCTCCCTCTCTCCGTTCACAGCGGGTAAAGATCTCATAAAAGCATCTCTCTGTTCTGCTTCTCTCTCGTTTCCTGCTGATTTGCCTAATTAGACGAAACAAGTGAACGGACCAGTGTGTCCTAAAGAGGAGAGGAGAGGAGGAGAGGAGGAACCTTCTCTCTCCTTTCCTCTCTCCTCTCCTCCTCTCCTCTCTCCTCCTCCTCTCCTCTTCTCCTCCTCTCCTCTCCTCCTCTCCTCTCTCCTCCCTCTCTCCTCTCTCCTCCTCTCCTCTCCTCCT
Organism: Odontamblyopus rebecca; assembly: GCA_030686955.1. Taxonomy (NCBI): domain Eukaryota; kingdom Metazoa; phylum Chordata; class Actinopteri; order Gobiiformes; family Gobiidae; genus Odontamblyopus; species Odontamblyopus rebecca. Next base: position 1,043,491 of record CM060673.1, on the reverse strand, counting down.
CCTCTCCTCTCTCCTCCTCTCCTCTCTCCTCCTCTCCTCCACTCTCCTCACTCCTCCTCTCTTCTCTCCTCCTCCTCTCCTCTCTCCTCCTCTCCTCTCTCCTCCTCTCCTCCTCTCTCCTCTCTCCTCCTCTCCTCTCTCCTCCTCTCTCCTCCTCTCCTCTCTCCTTCTCTCTCCCTCTGGTCATCTCCATTGATCCTTCTGTAAAATAAACGACAGGATTTCCTCTCCTCCGTCTCTCTCTCTCTTGTTTTGATGTTCCTGAATCGATTGAGCCTGAGGCAGAACAGCTACGATTAAACATTTAGACCTGTCCCAGACCGGGACTAAACCAGGACTAAACCAGGACTAAACCAGGACTAAACCAGGACTAAACCGGGACTAAACCAGGACTAAACCGGGACTAAACCAGGACTAAACCAGGACTAAACCGGGACTAAACCGGGACTAAACCAGGACTAAACCAGGACTAAACCAGGACTAAACCAGGACTAAACCGGGACTAAACCAGGACTAACTTATAAAGAACGTTTTAATAACTTATAGCTTAACTTATACCAACTAACGCTATTCCGACACGTCATATTTTACGTCTGTCACTGTCTATGGTGCTGAATGCAGCAGATTGATCAATAGGTGGGTTGGTATAGAGGGATCTGGCTGCAGACCACAGGCTGTAAAGTTGTGAGCGCGATGGCTTCAGCCGTCTCCTGTCTGCAGTAAAACTACTCCGTCTGAGACTCAAGTGTTCAAAGATCAGAGCTCTGCACGTCCAGTTTTCATAAAAGACAAAACTGTGTTATTATTTGTGAAATGTGGAGCAATACTTCAGATACATGTTTTTAAAGCATAAAAGAGTGGAGAGTCCACAGGAAGTAGAGCCACTGTCACAATGTGCAGCTTCACACACAGCTGGACGTAAACAAACACACGTGTGCTACTCTTTGACTTTTAAAGAACGCCTCAGATGGGATTAATATCACAGGTTTGTGGACTGGATGTTATTATTTGCGGAGGATAAATTCTATGGATAATGAGGGTGAATGAATTAGGGGTGGGTATTGCCAACAACCTTGCGATACGATACGATTCGCGATACAGGGGTCTCGATACGATACGATTCGCGATACAGGGGTCTCGATACGATACGATTCGCGATACAGGGGTCTCGATACGATACGATTCGCGATACAGGGGTCTCGATACGATACGATTCGCGATACAGGGGTTTCCCGATACATGGTCTTCAAGGCGATACGTATCCCGATATTTTACATTACGTAACCTATAATTTAAAGACAGATGTTTCCTCAAATGTTCTTTTTATTTTGGTGCATCAGTTCCAGTGGAACAGAAGAAGCTGTGAGGCAGAAACTGCCCCTGATTCACCTGTTAACACTCGGCACAAGGGTTCAAATATGTACCAGATGTTCAAACTGTAATAAGATGTCATGTATAATAAATAAACCATCTTCTGAAACTTAGGCAGGTTTTCTTAAGATAAATAACTAAAACAAGCCAAAACATTTCGCTCCATATGTCTCGTGTGCCTCCACCTGTGAGTGTGCGTAAAAGGAGGAGAGAGAGAGTCTCCATACACAGAGCGCATGGAGCCTATCACTACAGCACCTCTGCCCCACATGGGGCCCACCGCTGAAATCCTCTTTTCATAGGCTACTCAGATCTGTCAATCATTTCCTGAAAGAACCAATGACTGAAGAGGTTTTGCCGTGGAACTGTCCCTCGGTCATGCGCAATACGCCGCTAACTGGACACACTCGTTTTGTTCCCCCAGCTGTAGCGCGGCGCCGCGTAGCCGGACCGAAGCCTGGATACGCTTGTTTTGTAGCTAAGAGTGTGGGGAAAACAAACATACCCCACACCGCTAACAGGAGCTAAGTGTTTAGCTATGCTAAGGACCAAGAGCGAGAGTAGTAGAGAGATGCGTCGCTCATCCATTCAGACAAACTCGGACTTTCTGGATTATTTCTCCACATGGAATTATTTTATGAAAAAAGCAACTGGATATTCTTTTTCTGTGGACTGTTACGGACTAATTGAGCACAGCTATTCCTGGACTGGACCCGTTTCGGACCGACAGAACCGGCTCAAAGGTAAGAAATGCCATGAATATTTTCGGGAATTATAAGTTATGGCTCTTTGGGCTGTGTGGCATAAAATGAATGATTTGGTGGTTTTACTGAGGAATTAAGCTTTCAAACGATGTACAGCAGGTCAATACTGGAAAAATAAGTGCGGTGAATATCTGGCTTGACTTGTTAATGTTGTGTAATGGCCGCCGGCGGCGGGTGGGTGTAAACATGGCTGAACAAGGCTGTAGTGCAGGAGGAATGATCCTCTGACCACAGACATGCGCAGTGCAAGGATCACTTATCAGACGCAGTTTGCTGAAGCTTCATAAATAATGTTTGTTGCATGTAAAATATCGATACTGACGCCTCCGTATCGATACGTGTATCGCCAAGAGGCCCACGACGATGTATCCCCGTATCGATTTTTTGAACACACCCCTAATCTAAACCAGGACTAAACCAGGACTAAACCAGGACTAAACCAGGACTAAACCAGGTCTAAACCAGGACTAAACCAGGTCTAAACCAGGTCTAAACCAGGACTAAACCAGGACTAAACCAGGTCTAAACCAGGTCTAAACCAGGACTAAACCAGGACTAAACCAGGTCTAAACCAGGTCTAAACCAGGACTAAACCAGGACTAAACCAGGACTAAACCAGGTCTAAACCAGGTCTAAACCAGGACTAAACCAGGACTAAACCAGGTCTAAACCAGGACTAAACCAGGACTAAACCAGGTCTAAACCAGGACTAAACCAGGTCTAAACTAGGACTAAACCAGGTCTAAACCAGGACTAAACCAGGACTAAACCAGGTCTAAACCAGGACTAAACCAGGACTAAACCAGGTCTAAACCAGGTCTAAACCAGGACTAAACCAGGTCTAAACCAGGACTAAACCAGGACTAAACCAGGACTAAACCAGGTCTAAACCAGGACTAAACCAGGACTAAACCAGGTCTAAACCAGGACTAAACCAGGTCTAAACCAGGACTAAACCAGGACTAAACCAGGTCTAAACCAGGACTAAACCAGGACTAAACCAGGTCTAAACCAGGTCTAAACCAGGACTAAACCAGGACTAAACCAGGTCTAAACCAGGACTAAACCAGGACTAAACCAGGATCAAACCAGGACTAAACCAGGACTAAACCAGGTCTTTTGGCTGTGGGTCTCTTGTTTCTTTGTCTGCAGCGCTCGGGGAATTCTCCACTGTATTTATCATATCTCCCATCATGCACCAGGGCCTCTCTCTCTCCTCTTCTCTTCCCTCTTCACTCTATCTCTCCATCTCTCCCTCCGCCCTCCCCTCCTGCTTTAGTTTGCTGCATTCTGTCGTTCTCCTTCTCCTCCTTTTCTCCTCCCTCTCCTCCTCTCCTCCCTCTCTCCTCCTCCTCCCTCTCTCCTCCCTCTCCTCCTCTTTCCTCTCTCCTCCCTCTCCTGCTCTCTTCCTCCTCTCCTCCTCCTACCTCTCTCCTCCTCCTCTCCTCTTCCTCCCTCTCTCCTCCTCCTCCTCCTCCTCCTCTCCTCCTCCTCCCTCTCTCCTCCTCCTCTCCTCTTCCTCTCCTCCCTCATCTCTCTTCTTTTCCTCCTCCTCCCTCTCCTCCTCTCCTCCTCTCCTCCTCCTCTCCTCCTCCTCTCCTCTTCTTCCTTCTCTCCTCCCTCTCTCCTCCTCCTCCCTCTCTCCTCCCTCTCTCCTCCTCCTCTCCTCCCTCATCTCTCCTCTTTTCGTACTTTTCCCTCTCTCCTCCTCCTTACCTGCCCCCTCTCTCCATCCCTCTGTTTCTTTTTCTCATCCTTCCCTCTCTCCTCTCCTCCCTCTCTCTGTCCTCTTCTCTCCTTCTTTTTCTCTTTTTCCTCTCTCCATCTCTCTCTCCCCCTCTGTCTCTCTCTTCTTTTCCTCTTTATCTCCCTCTCTTCCTCTCCTCCCTCCTTCTCCCTCCCTCTTTCTCTCTGACAGGTGACTGATGTTTTGCTGATACCAAACGGCTCTGACCCTCCCACTGAGCCTGTCTCTCCGTTTACCACAGCTCTGCGCTTTCCTCCCCTCTTTCCTCCCCTCTTTCCTCTCTCCTCCCCTCTTTCCTCCCCTCTTTCCTCCCCTCTCTCTTCTTTCCTCTCCTCTCTCCTCCCCTCTTTCCTCTTTCCTCCTCTTTCCTCCCCTCTTTCCTCTCCTCTTTCCTCCCCTGTTTCCTCTCCTCTTTCCTCTCCTCTCTCTTCTTTCCTCTCCTCTTTCCTCCCCTGTTTCCTCTTTCCTCCCCTCTCTCCTCCCCTCTTTCCTCCCCTCTTTCCTCCCCTATTTCCTCCCCTCTCTCCTCCCCTCTTTCCTCCCCTATTTCCTCCCCTCTTCCTCCTCCCTATTTCCTCCCCCTCCTCCCCTCTTTCCTCCCTCCCCTCTTTCCTCCCCTCTTTCCTCCTCTTCTCTTTCCTCCCCTCTCTCTTCTAAACTCTCCTCTATCCTCACCTCTTTCCTCACATGTTTCCTCTCTCCTCCCCTATTTCCTCCCCCTCTTTCCTCCGTTTCCTCCCCTCTTTCCTCCCTCTTCCTCTCTCTCTCTTCTTTCCTCTCCTCTCTCTTCTTTCCTCCCTATTTCCTCCCCTATGTCCTCCCCTCTTTCCTCTCCTCTCTCTTCTTTCCTCTCCTCTCTCTTCTTTCCTCCCCTCTTTCCTCCCCTCTCTTCTCCCCTCTGTCCTCCCCTCTTTCCTCCCCTATTTCCTCCCCTCTCTCCTCCCCTCTTTCCTCCCCTATTTCCTCCCCTCTTTCCTCTCCTCTCTCTTCTTTCCTCTCCTCTTTCCTGTCCTCTCTCTTCTTTCCTCCCCTCTTTCCTCTCCTCTCTCTTCTTTCCTCTCCTCTCTCCTCTCTCTTCTTTCCTCTCCTCTTTCCTCCTCTTTCCTCCTCTCTCCTCCCTCTTTCCTCTCCTCTTTCCTCTCCTATTTCCTCCCCTCTCTCTCCTCCCTGTTTCCTCCCCTATTTCCTCCCCTCTTTCCTCTCCTCTCTCTTCTATCCTCTCCACTTTCCTCTCCTCTTTCCTCCCTTATTTCCTCACCTCTATCCTCTCCTCTCTCTTCTGTACTCTCCTCTCTCTTTTTTCCCTCTCCTCTCTCCTCCCTCTTTCCTCCCTTATTTCCTCCTCCTCTTTCCTCTCTCCTCTCTTTCCTCCCCTCTTTCCTCTCCTCCCCTCTTTCCTCTCCTCCCTCTTTCCTCCTCTTCTCCTTATGTCCTCCCCTCTTTCCTCTCCTCTGTCCTCTCCTCTCTCTTCTTTCCTCTCCTCTTTCCTCTCCTCTTTCCTCCCTTATTTCCTCCCCTCTTTCCTCTCCTCTCTCTTCTTTCCTCTCCTCTCTCTTTTTTCCTCTCCTCTCTCCTCCCCTCTTTCCTCCCCTCTTTCCTCCCCTCTCTCTTCTTTCCTCTCCTCTCTCCTCCCCTCTTTCCTCCCCTGTTTCCTCTCTCCTCCCCTATTTCCTCCCTTATTTCCTCCCCTCTTTCCTCTCCTCTTTCCTGTCCTCTCTCTTCTTTCCTCTCCTCTCTCCTCTCTCTTCTTTCCTCTCCTCTTTCCTCTCCTCTCTCTTCTTTCCTCTCCTCTCTCCTCTCTCTTCTTTTTCTTTTTCTTTTTAGGAGAGGAGGACAAGAGGAGAGGAGGAGAGGAAGGACAGGAGGAAGGAGGACAAGGAAGGAGAGGGAGGAGGAGAGGAGGACAAGAGGACAGGAGGAGAGGAGGAGAGGAGGACAAGAGGAGAGGAGGACAAGAGGAGAGGAGGACAGGAGGAGAGGAGGAGAGGAGGACAGGAGGAGAGGAGGAGAGGAGGACAAGAGGAGAGGAGGACAGGAGGAGAGGAGGACAGGAGGAGAGGAGGACAGGAGGAGAGGAGGAGAGGAGGACAGGAGGAGAGGAGGACAGGAGGAGAGGAGGACAGGAGGAGAGGAGGACAGGAGGAGAGGAGGACAAGAGGAGAGGAGGACAGGAGGAGAGGAGGACAGGAGGACAAGAGGACAGGTGGAGAGGTGGAGGAGAGGAGGAGGAGAGGAGGACAGGAGGAGAGGAGGACAGGAGGAGAGGAGGACAAGAGGAGAGGAGGAGGAGAGGAGGACAGGAGGAGAGGAGAGGAGGACAGGAGGACAGGAGGAGAGGAGGAGGAGAGGAGGAGAGGAGGAGAGGAGGAGAGGAGGACAGGAGGAGAGGAGGACAGGAGGAGAGGAGGACAGGAGGAGAGGAGGACAGGAGGAGAGGAGGAGAGGAGGAGAGGAGGACAGGAGGAGAGGAGGACAGGAGGACAGGAGGAGAGGAGGAGAGGAGGACAGGAGGAGAGGAGAGGAGGAGAGGAGGAGAGGAGAGGAGGAGATGAGGACAGGAGGAGAGGAGGACAGGAGGAGAGGAGGACAGGAGGAGAGGAGGACAGGAGGAGAGGAGGAGAGGAGAGGAGAGGAGGACAAGAGGAGAGGAGGACAGGAGGACAGGAGGAGAGGAGGACAGGAGGAGAGGAGGAGGACAGGAGGAGAGGAGGACAGGAGGAGAGGAGGAGGACAGGAGGACAGGAGGACAGGAGGAGGACAGGAGGAGAGGAGGACAGGAGGAGAGGAGGACAGGAGGAGAGGAGGAGGACAGGAGGAGAGGAGGACAGGAGGACAGGAGGAGAGGAGAGGAGGAGAGGAGGAGGACAGAGACATTTGTGCATCAGAAGTCTGTAAACTCTCTCCTCTCGTGTGTGTTTGAGGCTCTTGTGATGTGTAATCTTGTGTCATTAGCCTGTCGTTAGCTTGTCGTTAGCTTGTCGTTAGCTTGTTGTTAGCTGCATTGTTTTGCTGCGGCGGGTCCGGGGGTATAATTATCCTCTCAGAGTCGCATTAACCCGAGCGAGAGCGACACTCACTCTGACACCAGCCACAGAAGAAAGAGCTTTGTTTGATAAACACACTCAGGACCACGGACAGCTCCTCATTACGGCACACTCTGTTATGGGACGATCTTCACTCCGTTTGAGGATTTGTTTATTTCACGTTACGGACGAAATAAACCAAAAAGAGGAGAGAAGACGCCGTGTTTAAGCGTCTGAGCAGGAGATAAAGCATCAAACTCAAACGGGCGAATCAGAGAAACCGTTTTCACATTTGATTCTTTTTCATTCTTAATCGAAATTCAAAAGGACCAATGACACACAGACCCTGATGACATCACAAGGTGGAACCAAGTGTTTTGAGATCAGGAGAGAGACTTTTGTTTCGTTTAGTAATAGTTTGTATTATTATCATTATTTGAAAGTGCTTTGTTCCTGCCTTGTCTGGAATGTTCCGCAGTGCGGCATTAGCCCATGTTCCGGGTCAGATCTGCGGAGAGGCTCTAAAACCTCCTGTGGTTGAAGAAATGTAAAGTGGAGCTGTTTAAAGTCACGGCGGAACATTCCAGGCAGAGCAGTGACGTATCCATGGAAACGAGCAGGTGACGGACCCTGAACTGAAATGTTACACAGTGAAGCTTTAAGATTAAAGGGCCTCAATCCAGATGTTTCAGATGGTTTCAGATGTTTCAGATGTTTCAGATGTTTTCAGATGTTTCAGATGTTTCAGATGTTTCAGATGGTTTCAGATGTTTCAGATGTTTTCAGATGTTTCAGATGTTTCAGATGTTTCAGATGTTTCAGATGTTTCAGATGTTTCAGATGTTTCAGATGTTTCAGATGTTTCAGATGTTTCAGATGTTTCAGATGGTTTCAGATGTTTCAGATGTTTCAGATGTTTCAGATGTTTCAGATGGTTTCAGATGTTTCAGATGTTTCAGATGTTTCAGATGGTTTCAGATGGTTTCAGATGTTTCAGATGTTTCAGATGTTTCAGATGTTTCAGATGTTTCAGATGGTTTCAGATGTTTCAGATGTTTCAGATGTTTCAGATGTTTCAGATGTTTCAGATGTTTCAGATGTTTCAGATGTTTCAGATGTTTCAGATGTTTCAGATGTTTCAGATGGTTTCAGATGGTTTCAGATGTTTCAGATGTTTCAGATGTTTCAGATGTTTCAGATGTTTCAGATGTTTCAGATGTTTCAGATGTTTCAGATGTTTCAGATGTTTCAGATGTTTCAGATGGTTTCAGATGTTTCAGATGGTTTCAGATGGTTTCAGATGTTTCAGATGTTTCAGATGTTTCAGATGTTTCAGATGTTTCAGATGTTTCAGATGGTTTCAGATGGTTTCAGATGTTTCAGATGTTTCAGATGGTTTCAGATGTTTCAGATGTTTCAGATGTTTCAGATGTTTCAGATGTTTCAGATGTTTCAGATGTTTCAGATGTTTCAGATGTTTCAGATGTTTCAGATGTTTCAGATGTTTCAGATGTTTCAGATGTTTCAGATGGTTTCAGATGTTTCAGATGTTTCAGATGTTTCAGATGTTTCAGATGTTTTCAGATGTTTCAGATGTTTCAGATGGTTTCAGATGTTTCAGATGTTTCAGATGTTTCAGATGTTTCAGATGTTTCAGATGGTTTCAGATGTTTCAGATGGTTTCAGATGTTTTCAGATGTTTCAGATGTTTCAGATGGTTTCAGATGTTTCAGATGTTTCAGATGTTTCAGATGTTTTCAGATGTTTCAGATGGTTTCAGATGTTTCAGATGTTTCAGATGGTTTCAGATGTTTCAGATGTTTCAGATGTTTCAGATGTTTCAGATGGTTTCAGATGTTTCAGATGTTTCAGATGTTTTCAGATGGTTTCAGATGTTTCAGATGTTTCAGATGTTTCAGATGGTTTCAGATGTTTCAGATGTTTCAGATGTTTCAGATGTTTCAGATGTTTCAGATGTTTTCAGATGTTTCAGATGTTTCAGATGGTTTCAGATGTTTCAGATGTTTCAGATGTTTTCAGATGTTTTCAGATGTTTTCAGATGGTTTCAGATGTTTCAGATGTTTCAGATGTTTCAGATGGTTTCAGATGTTTTCAGATGGTTTCAGATGTTTCAGATGGTTTCAGATGTTTCAGATGGTTTCAGATGTTTCAGATGTTTCAGATGTTTCAGATGTTTTCAGATGTTTCAGATGTTTCAGATGTTTCAGATGTTTCAGATGTTTCAGATGTTTTCAGATGGTTTCAGATGTTTCAGATGTTTCAGATGTTTCAGATGTTTCAGATGGTTTCAGATGTTTCAGATGGTTTCAGATGTTTCAGATGTTTCAGATGTTTCAGATGTTTCAGATGTTTCAGATGTTTCAGATGGTTTCAGATGGTTTCAGATGTTTCAGATGTTTCAGATGTTTCAGATGGTTTCAGATGTTTCAGATGTTTCAGATGTTTCAGATGGTTTCAGATGTTTCAGATGGTTTCAGATGTTTCAGATGTTTCAGATGGTTTCAGATGGTTTCAGATGTTTCAGATGTTTCAGATGGTTTCAGATGTTTCAGATGTTTCAGATGGTTTCAGATGTTTCAGATGGTTTCAGATGTTTCAGATGTTTCAGATGTTTCAGATGTTTCAGATGTTTCAGATGGTTTCAGATGTTTCAGATGTTTCAGATGTTTCAGATGGTTTCAGATGTTTCAGATGGTTTCAGATGTTTCAGATGGTTTCAGATGTTTCAGATGTTTCAGATGGTTTCAGATGTTTCAGATGGTTTCAGATGTTTCAGATGTTTCAGATGGTTTCAGATGTTTCAGATGTTTCAGATGTTTCAGATGTTTCAGATGGTTTCATAACTGTGAGTTTGTTTTTTTCTTGTTTGAAGCTCTGGGTTTGAAAAGTGCCGCTCGGATCTGGTCTAGGATCTGGTCTAGGATCTGGTCTAGGATCTGGTCCAGGATCTGGTCTAGGATCTGGTCTAGGATCTGGTCCAGGATCTGGTCTAGGATCTGGTCTAGGATCTGGTCTAGGATCTGGTCCAGGATCTGGTCCAGGATCTGGTCCAGGATCTGGTCCAGGATCTGGTCTAGGATCTGGTCCAGGATCTGGTCCAGGATCTGGTCTAGGATCTGGTCCAGGATCTGGTCCAGGATCTGGTCTAGGATCTGGTCTAGGATCTGGTCCAGGATCTGGTCTAGGATCTGGTCCAGGATCTGGTCCAGGATCTGGTCCAGGATCTGGTCCAGGATCTGGTCCAGGATCTGGTCTAGGATCTGGTCCAGGATCTGGTCTAGGATCTGGTCCAGGATCTGGTCCAGGATCTGGTCCAGGATCTGGTCCAGGATCTGGTCCAGGATCTGGTCTAGGATCTGGTCCAGGATCTGGTCTAGGATCTGGTCCAGGATCTGGTCTAGGATCTGGTCCAGGATCTGGTCCAGGATCTGGTCTAGGATCTGGTCCAGGATCTGGTCCAGGATCTGGTCTAGGATCTGGTCCAGGATCTGGTCCAGGATCTGGTCCAGGATCTGGTCCAGGATCTGGTCCAGGATCTGGTCTAGGATCTGGTCCAGGATCTGGTCTAGGATCTGGTCCAGGATCTGGTCCAGGATCTGGTCCAGGATCTGGTCCAGGATCTGGTCCAGGATCTGGTCTAGGATCTGGTCTAGGATCTGGTCCAGGATCTGGTCCAGGATCTGGTCTAGGATCTGGTCCAGGATCTGCTCCAGGATCTGGTCCAGGATCTGGTCTCACTCGTTCGTGTGTTTTTCAGGTGTTCTTCTCTTCAGTACGACTCAGACCTTCCTCCCACCTCCATCATCATCACCTTCCACAACGAGGCTCGATCCACCCTCCTGAGAACTGTGAGGAGGTGAGAACTGCCCCTGTGCCCCTGTGCCCCTGTGCCCCTGCCCCTGTGCACCTGCCCCTGTGCCCCTGTGCCCCTGTGCACCTGCCCCTGTGCCCCTGTGCCCCTGTGCACCTGCCCCTGTGCCCCTGTGCCCCTGTGCCCCTACCCCTGTGCACCTGCCCCTGTGCCCCTGCCCCTGTGCCCCTGCCCCTGTGCCCCTACCCCTGTCCACCTGCCCCTGTGCCCCTGTGCCCCTGCCCCTGTGCCCCTACCCCTGTGCACCTGCCCCTGTGCCCCTGTGCCCCTGCCCCTGTGCACCTGCCCCTGTGCCCCTGCCCCTGTGCCCCTGCCCCTGTGCACCTGCCCCTGTGCCCCTGCCCCTGTGCACCTGCCCCTGTGCCCCTGTGCCCCTGCCCCTGTGCCCCTGCCCCTGTGCACCTGCCCCTGTGCCCCTGCCCCTGTGCACCTGCCCCTCTGCACCTGCCCCTGTGCCCCTGTGCCCCTGTGCCCCTGTGCACCTGCCCCTGCCCCTGTGCACCTGCCCCTGTGCCCCTGTGCCCCTGCCCCTGTGCCCCTACCCCTGTGCACCTGCCCCTGTGCCCCTGCCCCTGTGCACCTGCCCCTGTGCCCCTGTGCCCCTGCCCCTCTGTCTCCCCTGTGCACCTGTGCCCCTACCCCTGTGCCCCTACCCTGTGCACCTGCCCCTGCCCCTGTGCCCCTGCCCCTGTGCACCTGCCCCTGTGCCCCTGTGCCCCTGTGCCCCTGCCCCTGTGCCCCTGTGCCCTGCCCCTGTGCCCCTACCCTGTGCACCTGCCCTGCCCCTGTGCCCCTGCCCCTGTGCCCTGTGCCCTGCCCTGTGCCGCCCCTGTGCCCCACCCCTGTGCACCTGCCCTGTGCCCCCCTGCCCCCCTCCCTGTGCCCCTGTGCCCCCTGCTGTGCCCCTGCCCCTGTGCACCTGCCCTGTGCCCCTGCCCCTGTGCACCTGCCCCTGTGCTGCCCTGCCCCTGTGCACCTGCCCTGTGCCCTCTGCCCCTGTGCCCCTGCCCTGTGCCCCTGCCCTGTGCACCTGCCCCTGTGCCCTGTGCCCCTGTGCCCCTGTGCCCTGTGCCCCTGCCCCTGTGCCCCTGTGCCTGTGCCCCTGTGCCCCTGCCCTGTGCCCTGCCCCTGTGCCCCTGCACCTGCCCCCTGTGCCCCTGCCCCTGTGCCCCTGCCCTCTGTATGCCCACCCCTGTGCCCCTGTGCCCCTGTGTGCCCCTGCCTGTGCCCTGCCCCTGTGCACCTGCCCCTGTGCCCCTGCCCCTGTGCACCTCTGTGCACCTGCCCCTGCCCCTGCCCTGCCCCTGTGCCCTCTGTGCCCCACAGATGCCCTCTGCACCTGCCCCCTCCTGTGCCCACAGTAAATGCCCTCTGTGTGCCCACAGGGAAATGCCTCTGTAATGCCCCTGGGCTCTGTGCCCACAGAGGTAAATGCCCCTCTGTAATACCCCACAGAAATACCCTCTGTAATACCCCACAGGGTAAATGCCCCTCTGTAATGCCCACAGAGTAAAGTAATACCCTCTGTAATGCCCCACAGAGGTAAATACCCCTCTGTAATGCCCACAGAGGTAAATACCCTCTGTAATGCCCCACAGAGGTAAATACCCCTCTGTAATGCCCCACAGAGGTAAATGCCCCTCTGTAATGCCCCACAGAGGTAAATACCCCTCTGTAATACCCCACAGAGGTAAATGCCCCTCTGTAATGCCCACAGAGGTAAATACCCCTCTGTAATGCCCCACAGAGGTAAATACCCCTCTGTAATGCCCACAGAGGTAAATGCCCCTCTGTAATACCCCACAGAGGTAAATGCCCTCTGTAATGCCCCACAGGGGTAAATACCCCTCTGTAATGCCCCAGGGGGTAAATGCCCCTCTGTAATGCCCCACAGAGGTAAATGCCCCTCTGTAATACCCCACAGAGGTAAATGCCCCTCTGTAATGCCCCACAGGGGTAAATACCCCTCTGTAATGCCCCACAGAGGTAAATACCCTCTGTAATACCCCACAGAGGTAAATGCCCCTCTGTAATGCCCCACAGAGGTAAATGCCCTCTGTAATGCCCCACAGAGGTAAATACCCCTCTGTAATGCCCCACAGAGGTAAATACCCCTCTGTAATACCCCACAGGGGTAAATACCCCTCTGTAATGCCCCACAGAGGTAAATACCCCTCTGTAATGCCCCACAGAGGTAAATACCCCTCTGTAATACCCCACAGGGGTAAATGCTTCTCTGTAATGCCCCACAGGTGTAAATACCCCTCTGTAACGCCCCACAGAGGTAAATACCCCTCTGTAATGCCCCACAGTGGTAAATACCCCTCTGTAATGCCCCACAGAGGTAAATACCCCTCTGTAATGCCCCACAGAGGTAAATGCCTCTCTGTAATGCCCCACAGAGGTAAATGCCCCTCTGTAATGCCCCACAGAGGTAAATGCCCTCTGTAATGCCCCACAGAGGTAAATGCCCCTCTGTAATGCCCCACAGGGGTAAATGCCCCTCTGTAATGCCCCACAGAGGTAAATACCCTCTGTAATGCCCCACAGAGGTAAATGCCCCTCTGTAATGCCCCACAGAGGTAAATACCCTCTGTAATACCCCACAGAGGTAAATACCCCTCTGTAATGCCCCACAGAGGTAAATACCCCTCTGTAATACCCCACAGAGGTAAATAACCCTCTGTAATGCCCCACAGAGGTAAATAACCCTCTGTAATGCCCCACAGAGGTAAATAACCCTCTGTAATACCCACAGAGGTAAATAACCCTCTGTAATGCCCCACAGAGGTAAATTACCCTCGGTAATGCCCCACAGAGGTAAATGCCCTCTGTAATGCCCCACAGAGGTAAATGCCCTCTGTAATGCCCCACAGAGGTAAATGCCCTCTGTAATACCCCACAGAGGTAAATATCCCTCTGTAATGCCCCACAGAGGTAAATACCCCTCTGTAATACCCCACAGAGGTAAATACCCCTCTGTAATGCCCCACAGAGGTAAATACCCCTCTGTAATGCCCCACAGAGGTAAATACCCCTCTGTAATGCCCCACAGAGGTAAATACCCCTCTGTAATGCCCCACAGAGGTAAATACCCCTCTGTAATGCCCCACAGAGGTAAATACCCCTCTGTAATACCCCACAGAGGTAAATACCCCTCTGTAATGCCCCACAGAGGTAAATACCCCTCTGTAATGCCCCACAGAGGTAAATACCCCTCTGTAATACCCCACAGAGGTAAATACCCCTCTGTAATGCCCCACAGAGGTAAATGCCCCTCTGTAATGCCCCCACAGAGGTAAATAGCCCTCTGTAATACCCCACAGAGGTAAATACCCCTCTGTAATGCCCCACAGAGGTAAATACCCCTCTGTAATGCCCCACAGAGGTAAATACCCCTCTGTAATGCCCCACAGAGGTAAATACCCCTCTGTAATACCCCACAGAGGTAAATATCCCTCTGTAATGCCCCACAGAGGTAAATATCCCTCTGTAATGCCCCACAGAGGTAAATACCCCTCTGTAATGCCCCACAGAGGTAAATACCCCTCTGTAATACCCCACAGAGGTAAATACCCCTCTGTAATACCCCACAGAGGTAAATACCCCTCTGTAATACCCCACAGAGGTAAATACCCCTCTGTAATGCCCCACAGAGGTAAATACCCCTCTGTAATGCCCCACAGAGGTAAATACCCCTCTGTAATGCCCCACAGAGGTAAATACCCCTCTGTAATACCCCACAGAGGTAAATACCCCTCTGTAATACCCCACAGAGGTAAATACCCCTCTGTAATGCCCCACAGAGGTAAATACCCCTCTGTAATGCCCCACAGAGGTAAATACCCCTCTGTAATACCCCACAGGGGTAAATACCCCTCTGTAATGCCCCACAGGGGTAAATACCCCTCTGTAATGCCCCACAGAGGTAAATACCCCTCTGTAATACCCCACAGGGGTAAATACTCCTCTGTAATACCCCACAGAGGTAAATACCCCTCTGTAATACCCCACAGGGGTAAATACTCCTCTGTAATACCCCACAGAGGTAAATACCCCTCTGTAATGCCCCACAGGGGTAAATACCCCTCTGTAATGCCCCACAGAGGTAAATACCCCTCTGTAATACCCCACAGAGGTAAATACCCCTCTGTAATGCCCCACAGAGGTAAATACCCCTCTGTAATACCCCACAGAGGTAAATACCCCTCTGTAATACCCCACAGGGGTAAATACCCCTCTGTAATGCCCCACAGAGGTAAATACCCCTCTGTAATACCCCACAGAGGTAAATACCCCTCTGTAATACCCCACAGAGGTAAATACCCCTCTGTAATACCCCACAGAGGTAAATACCCCTCTGTAATGCCCCACAGAGGTAAATACCCCTCTGTAATACCCCACAGAGGTAAATACCCCTCTGTAATACCCCACAGAGGTAAATACCCCTCTGTAATACCCCACAGAGGTAAATACCCTCTTGTTCGGCTCAGAGTTTCAGGACTTAAACAGTTTGGTGTTTGAGCCGAAGACAAAGTTTAAAATAGTCTGAATCCTGCAGACGGAAATAAACCTGTGAAAGTGTCGACAGAGAGAGAGGGAGGAGAGGAGAGGAGAGGAGGAGGAGAGAGGAGAGGAGGAGAGGAGGAGAGAGGAGGAGAGAGGAGGAGAGAGGAGGAGAGAGGAGAGGAGGAGAGGAGAGGAGGAGAGAGGAGAGGAGGAGAGAGGAGAGGAGAGGGAGAGGAGAGGGAGAGGAGGAGAGAGGAGAGAGAGGAGGGAGAGAGGAGAGGAGGAGAGAGAGAGGAGAGGAGAGGGAGGAGAGGAGGAGGAGGAGAGGACAGGAGGGAGAGGAGAGGAGAGGAGAGGAGAGAGGAGAGGAGAGAGAGGCGAGGAGATTAGAGAGGAGAGAGGAGAGGAGAGGAGAGGAGAGGAGGGAGAGGAGGGAGAGAGGAGAGGAGAGGAGAGAAGAGGGAGAGGAGAGGAGAGGAGAGAGGAGAGGAGAAGAGAGAGGAGGGAGAGAAGAGGAGAGGAGAGAGGAGAGGAGAGGAGAGAGGAGAGGAGAGAGGAGCAGAGGAGAGGAGGGAAGGAGGAGGAGGAAGAGAGGAGAGAGGAGGAAAGAGGGAGGAGAGGAGGAGAGGAAAGAGAGAGGAGGGGAAAGAGAGAGGAGAGGAGGAGAGGAGAGGAAAGAGGGAGGAGGAGAGAGAGGAGAGGAGGAGAGGAGAGAGGAGAGAGGAGGAGAGAGGAGAGAGGAGAGAGAGAGGAGGAGGAGAGGAGAGGAGAGAGAGAGGAGGAGAGAGGAGAGGAGGAGAGAGAGGAGAGGGAGGGAGGAGAGAGAGGAGGAGAGGAGGAGAGAGGAGGAGGAGGAGAGAGAGAGAGGAGAGAGAGGAGAGAGGAGAGGAGAGAGGGAGAGAGGAGAGGAGGAGGGAGGAGAGAGAAGAGAGATAGGAGATAGAGGAGATAGAGGAGAGAGAGGAGGGAGAGAGGAGAGGAGGGAGAGAGAGAGGAGAGAGGAGGAGAGAAGGGAGGAGAAGGAAGAGAGAGAGGGAGGAGGACAGAGAGGAGGAGAGAGGAGGAGAGGAGAGGAGGACAGAGGAGAGGAGGAGAGAGAGGAGAGGAGGACAGGGAGAAGAGGAGAGGAGAGAGGAGAGGAGAGAGGAGGAGAGAGAGGAGAGAGAGGAGAGAGAGAGGAGAGGAGGAGAGGAGAGAGAGGAGAGAGAGAGGAGGAGAGAGGAGAGAGAGGAGAGAGAGGAGAGAGAGGGAGAGGAGAGGAGGGAGAGAGAGAGGAGAGAGGAGAGGAGAGAGGAGAGAGAGAGGGAGGAGAGAGGAGAGGAGGAGGAGAGAGGAGGAGAGGGAGAGAGGAGAGGAGAGAGGAGAGAGGAGGAGAGGAGGGAGAGAGAGGAGAGAGAGAGAGAGGAGGAGAGAGAGAGGAGGGAGGAGAGAGAGAGAGGGAGAGAGGAGAGAGGAGGAGAGAGAGAGGGAGGGAGAGAGGAGGAGGAGGAGGAGAGGAGAGAGAGGAGAGAGAGAGAGAGGAGGAGAGAGAGGAGAGAGGAGGAGAGAGGAGGAGAGAGAGGAGAGAGAGGAGGAGAGAGAGGAGAGAGGGGAAGAGAGGAGGAGGGAGAGAGGAGAGGAGAGAGGAGAGAGGAAAGGAGAGGAGAGAGGAGAGAGCAGGAGAGAGGAGAGGAGGAGAGGAGAGAGGAGGAGAGAGGAGAGAGGAGAAGAGAGGAGAGGAGGAGAGAGGAGAGAGGAGAGGAGAAAGGAGAGGAGGAGAGAGGAGAGAGGAGAGGAGAGCAGAGGAGAGAGGAGGGAGAGAGAGGAGGAGAGAGGAGGGAGGAGAGGAGAGGAGAGAGAGGAGGAGAGGAGGAGGGAGGAGGAGAGGAAGGAGAGGAGAGAGAGGAGTAGAGAGAGGAGGCGAGGAGAGGAGGAGGAGAGGAGAGAGGGAGGAGAGAGAGGAGAGAGGAGGAGAGAGGAGGAGAGAGGAGGAGAGGAGGAGAGAGGAGAGGAGAGGAGGAGAGAGGAGAGGAGAGAGGAGGAGAGGAGGAGGGAGGAGAGAGGAGGAGAGAGGAGAGGAGGAGAGAGGAGAGGAGAGAGGAGGAGAGGAGGAGAGAGGGAGGAGAGAGGAGAGGAGGGAGAAGGGAGGAGGAGAGGGAGAGGAGGGAGAGGAGGAGAGAGGAGGAGGGAGGAGAGAGGAGGAGAGAGGAGAGAGAGGAGAGGAGAGAGGAGAGGAGATGAGAGGAGAGGAGAGGAGGGAGAGAGGAGGAGAGAGGAGAGAGAGGAGAGAGAGAGGGAGAGAGAGGAGGAGAGAGGAGAGGAGAGAGAGGAGGAGAGAGGAGGAGAGAGAGAGAGAGGGAGAGAGAGAGGAGAGGAGAGAGGAGAGGGAGGAGGAGAGAGGAGAGGAGAGGGAGGAGAGGAGAAGAGAGAGAGGAGGAGGAGAGAGGAGAGGAGAGAGGAGGAGAGGAGGAGAGAGGGAGGAGAGAGGAGAGGAGAGAGGAGGATGGAGGGAGCGTCCTCTTCGTCCTCTGCGCCTCTTCAGGTGAGTTTTAATTGGACTCAAAGTGCAGCGTCACAAACCACCAGAGGGGGCGACCTGCCCCCCACCGGCAACCGACCCGAAACAGAGAGAAGCAGAGCGAGAAAAGGAGAAACAGAGAGAAGCAGAGCGAGAAAAAGAGAGAAAAACAGAGAGAAGCAGAGCGAGAAAAAGAGAAACAGAGAGAAGCAGAGCGAGAAAAAGAGAGAAAAACAGAGAGAAGCAGAGCGAGAAAAAGAGAAACAGAGAGAAGCAGAGCGAGAAAAAGAGAAACAGAGAGAAGCAGAGCGAGAAAAAGAGAAACAGAGAGAAGCAGAGCGAGAAAAAGAGAAACAGAGAGAAGCAGAGCGAGAAAAAGAGAAACAGAGAGAAGCAGAGCGAGAAAAAGAGAAACAGAGAGAAACAGAGCGAGAAAAAGAGAGAAAAACTGAGAGAAGCAGAGCGAGAAAAAGAGAAACAGAGAGAAGCAGAGCGAGAAAAAGAGAAACAGAGAGAAGCAGAGCGAGAAAAAGAGAAACAGAGAGAAACAGAGCGAGAAAAAGAGAGAAAAACTGAGAGAAGCAGAGCGAGAAAAAGAGAAACAGAGAGAAACAGAGCGAGAAAAAGAGAAACAGAGAGAAACAGAGCGAGAAAAACAGAGAGAAGCAGAGCGAGAAAAAGAGAAACAGAGAGAAACAGAGCGAGAAAAAGAGAGAAAAACTGAGAGAAGCAGAGCGAGAAAAAGAGAGAAAAACAGAGAAACAGAGCGAGAAAAAGAGAGAAAACAGAGAAAAACAGAGCGAGAAAAGAGAAAACAGAGAAAAACAGAGCGAGAAAAACAGAGAAACAGAGCGAGAAAAAGAGAGAAAAACAGAGCGAGAAAAAGAGAGAAAAACAGAGAGAAACAGAGCGAGAAAAAGAGAGAAAAACAGAGAGAAGCAGAGCGAGAAAAAGAGAAACAGAGAGAAACAGAGCGAGAAAAAGAGAAAAACAGAGAGAAGCAGAGCGAGAAAAAGAGAGAAAAACAGAGAGAAGCAGAGCGAGAAAAAGAGAGAAAAACAGAGAGAAACAGAGCGAGAAAAAGAGAGAAAAACAGAGAGAAGCAGAGCGAGAAAAAGAGAGAAAAACAGAGAGAAACAGAGCGAGAAAAAGAGAGAAAAACAGAGAGAAACAGAGCGAGAAAAAGAGAGAAAAACAGAGAAACAGAGCGAGAAAAAGAGAGAAAAACAGAGCGAGAAAAACAGAGAAGCAGAGCGAGAAAAAGAGAGAAAAACAGAGAAACAGAGCGAGAAAAAGAGAGAAAAACAGAGCGAGAAAAACAGAGAAGCAGAGCGAGAAAAAGAGAGAAAAACAGAGAGAAGCAGAGCGAGAAAAAGAGAGAAAAACAGAGAGAAACAGAGCGAGAAAAAGAGAGAAAAACAGAGAGAAACAGAGCGAGAAAAAGAGAGAAAAACAGAGAGAAACAGAGCGAGAAAAAGAGAGAAAAACAGAGAGAAACAGAGCGAGAAAAACAGAGAGAAGCAGAGCGAGAAAAAGAGAGAAAAACAGAGAGAAGCAGAGCGAGAAAAAGAGAGAAAAACAGAGAGAAGCAGAGCGAGAAAAAGAGAGAAAAACAGAGAGAAGCAGAGCGAGAAAAAGAGAGAAAAACAGAGAAACAGAGCGAGAAAAACAGAGAAACAGAGCGAGAAAAAGAGAGAAACAGAGAGAAACAGAGCGAGAAAAAGAGAGAAAAACAGAGAGAAACAGAGCGAGAAAAAGAGAGAAAAACAGAGAGAAACAGAGCGAGAAAAAGAGAGAAACAGAGCGAGAAAAAGAGAGAAAAACAGAGAAACAGAGCGAGAAAAAGAGAGAAAAACAGAGAGAAACAGAGCGAGAAAAACAGAGAAACAGAGCGAGAAAAAGAGAGAAAAACAGAGAGAAACAGAGCAAGAAAAAGAGAGAAAAACAGAGAGAAACAGAGCGAGAAAAAGAGAAAAACAGAGAGAAACAGAGCGAGAAAAACAGAGAAACAGAGCGAGAAAAAGACAGAAAAAGAGAGAAAAACAGAGCGAGAAAAAGACAGAAAAACAGAGAGAAACAGAGCGAAAAAAAGAGAGAAACAGAGTGAGAAAAAGAGAGAAACAGAGCGAGAAAAACAGAGAAACAGAGCGAGAAAAAGAGAGAAAAACAGAGCAAGAGCTGTCCTCCCTCTATCCTCTCTCTATCCTCCCTCTGTCCTCCCTCTGTCCTCCCTCTATGCTCCCTCTATCCTCTCTCTGTCCTCCCTCTGTCCTCCCTCTGTCCTCCCTCTGTCCTCCCTCTGTCCTCCCTCTATCCTCCCTCTGTCCTCCCTCTGTCCTCCCTCTATCCTCCCTCTATCCTCCCTCTATCCTCCCTCTGTCCTCCCTCTATCCTCCCTCTTTCCTCCCTCTGTCCTCCCTCTTTCCTCCCTCTATCCTCCCTCTGTCCTCCCTCTATCCTCCCTCTTTCCTCCCTCTATCCTCCCTCTGTCCTCCCTCCATCCTCCCTCCTCTGTCCTCCTCCCTCTATCCTCCCTCTGTCCTCCCTCTATCCTCCCTCTATCCTCCCTCTATCCTCCTTCTGTCCTCCCTCTGTCCTCCCTCTATCCTCCCTCTGTCCTCCCTCTATCCTCCCTCTGTCCTCCCTCTGTCCTCCCTCTATCCTCCCTCTGTCCTCCCTCTATCCTCCCTCTATCCTCCCTCTGTCCTCCCTCTATCCTCCCTCTGTCCTCCCTCTATCCTCCCTCTGTCCTCCCTCTGTCCTCCCTCTATCCACCATCTGTCCTCACTCTATCCTCCTCTATCCTCATCCTCCTCCCTCTATCCCTCCTCTGTCCTCCCTCTGTCCCTCCTTTCTCTATCTCTCTCCTTCTCTCTCTCCTTCCCTCTCTCCTTCTCTCTCTCCTTCTCTCTCTCCTTCTCTCTCTCCTTCTCTCTCTCCTTCCCTCTCTCCTTCTCTCTCTCCTTCTCTCTGTCTGATCAATATAGGGATCTGACCCTGATTAAATATTGACTGAAGCCCAAAGCTCTGCTCAAAAACTCCTCACACTCTCTCTCCTCTCTCCTCTCTCTCTCTTTCCTTCTCTCTTTCTCTCCCTTTCTCTCTCCTCTTTCTTTGTCCCTTTCTCTTCCTCTCTTTCTTTCTTTCTTTCTTTCTCCCCTTCCTGTCTTCTGTTTTGTCTCTCTCTTTCTTTCTCTCGCCGTCTCTCTCCCTTTCTCTTCCTCTCTTCCTCTCTCTCTCTCTCCTCTTTCTTTGTCTCATCTGTTTGTTCTGACATAAACTCGTCCTGGTGATTCGTTCAGCTCACATCAGAAGACGATACGATACTCACCTCGATATATCGGCCACTATACGATACTCACCTCGATATATCGGCCACGATACGATACTCACCTCGATATATCGGCCACGATACGATACTCACCTCGATATATCGGCCACGATACGATACTCACCTCGATATATCGGCCATGATACGATACTCACCTCGATATATCGGCCACGATACGATACTCACCTCGATATATCGGCCATGATACGATACTCACCTCGATATATCGGCCACGATACGATTATCACCTCGATATATCGCCACGATACAATACTCACCTCGATATATCGGCCACGATACTCACCTCGATATATCGGCCACGATACGATACTCACCTCGATATATCGCCATGATACGATACTCACCTCGATATATCGCCACGATACGATACTCACCTCGATATATCGGCCACGATACGATACTCACCTCGATATATCGGCCACGATACGATACTCACCTCGATATATCTCCTCCTCTCCTCCTCCTCCTCTCCTCTTCCTCTCCTCCTCCTCCTCCTCCTCTCCTCCTCCTCCTCTCCTTCTCCTCTCCTCCTCCTCCTCCTCTCCTTCTCCTCCTCTCCTCCTCCTCTCCTCCTCTTCTCCTCCTCCTCCTCTCCTCCTCCTCTCCTTCTCCTCTCCTCCTCCTCCTCTTCTCCTCTTCTCCTCCTCTCCTCCACCTCCTCCTCTCCTCCTCCTCTCCTTCTCTCCTCCTCCTCTCCTCCTCTCCTCCTCCTCTTCTCCTCCTCCTCCTCTCCTCCCTCCTCCCTCCTCCTCCTCCTCCTCCTCCTCCTCCTCGTCCTCCTCCTCCCTCCTCCCTCCTCTCCTCTTCTCCTCCTCCTCCTCCTCGTCTCCTCCTCCTCCTCCTCCCTCCTTCTTCTCCTTAATCCTCCTTCTCTCCTCCTCCTCCTCCTCTCCTCCTCCTCCTCTCCTTCTTCCTCTCCCTCCTCCTCCTCTTCCTCTCCTTCCTCCTCCTCCTCCTCTCCTCCTCCTCCCTCTCTCCTCTCTCCTCCTCTCCTTCTCATTCCTCTCCTCCTCCCTCTTCTCTCCTTCTTCTTATCCTCCCTCCTTCCTCCCTTCCTCCTCTCCTTCCTTCCTCTCCTCCTCTCTCCTCCCTCCTCTTCTCTCCTCCTCCTCTCCTCCTTCTAATCCTCCTCCTCCTCCTCCTCCTCTTCCTCCTCCTCTCTTCCTTCTTCTCCCTCCTCCTCCTTCCTCCTCCTTCCTCCTCCTCTCCTCCTCTCCTCCTCCTCCTCCCTCCTCTCCTTCTTCCCTCCTCCTTTCCTATCTTCTTCCTCCTCCTCTCCTCCTCCTCTTCTCCTCCTCCTCCTCCTAATGTTCTTCCTCATCCTCCTCCTCCTCTTCTCCTCCTCCTCCTCTCCTCCTCCTCCTCCTCCTCTCCTCCTCCTCCTCTTTTCCTCCTCCTCTCCTTTTTCTGTCCCATCAGCAGCTCCGTCTTTGCTCTGTTCCTGTAAATCTGACCCTGAATCAGCTCCTTGTCTCTTTATCTCTCCTCTCCTCCTCCCCCTCCCTCGCTCCTCTCGTTCTTATCTCCTCCTCCCCCTCCCTCGCTCCTCTCCTCCTCCCCCTCCCTCACTCCTCTCGTTCTTGCCCCATCAGCAGCTCCAGTGTCCAGACATTTCCAATAAACCTGCCCCCAGATCAGCTCCTCCCCCTCTCTTTCTCTTTCTCTCTTTCTCTCTTTCTCTCTCTTTCTCTCTTTCTCTCTTTCTCTTTCTCTCTTTCTCTTTCTCTTTCTCTCTCTTTCTCTTTCTCTCTCTTTCTCTCTTCTTCTGTCCTCGCTGTAATCACTCGCTCTCACTTTATTTGTTGTTTTATTTCAGTTTCAGTTTCAGACTCGTCAAACACACTCATCAGCTCCACAGGTCGAGTCAGATCTGTGTCATGGCCAAGTTTCCAGGAGGGTTTAACTCTCACTTCAACTCTTCTCCTGGAGTTTCCATGGAAATAATAATAGTGAGTTGAGGTTTCCATGGAAACAGGTTCAATGGTCTTTATTTAATAGTTCTCAGCGTCTGTAGTGGGGAAGGTGCTGATCGGACAGCGACACAAACGTATTTCCGTCTTTGGGAAGAAAACCCACACTTCAGCTGCTCTTTTCTGTCATCTCCGTTTGTCGTTTTGCCGCCGACACAAACACGATCAGAACTTTTCCCGCAGTGGTTCTGATGATAATGAAGCAGCAGCTGGAGAATTCTGTCCTCACACTTTCCGTCTGTGAGCTGAGGAGGAGAAGGGAAGAGTGTGGGAGAAGGAGGAAGAAGACAAACTGAGTGTGAGGCTGCCACACCTCAGCCCACTCCCACATCCCGCTCACAAATCCAAAGAGACGTGGAGGAAAGTCCCGAGAGACGACTGGAGGAGCCGGATCGTCCGGATCGAGTCAGAAGGACGAGCCAACGAGCTCCAACCACCGGGATTATTGTGAAGAAGAAGAAACGTTTACAGGATCCAGGAAGAAACTCATTCAGCTTTAAAATCAGAATAAACCCACTGACTTCAGGACTAAGATTAATTCACAAGAATCATTTTCATTAGAGATTAAGTGTTTACAGGGACTTTTTAAAGAGGAACTCAGTTTGATTCAGAATTAAATTATTTTTGTTCAGAATTAAATTATTTTGATTGAGAGTTAAGCTCTCATGGAAACGTGGCCAGTGTGAGGAGAGGAACACCCTCAGGACAAAAGTGTCCTCTCTGTTCGCCTGATAAAACAGAACCAAATCAAACTTCTCTTTTTGCACTTTTACTGAGTTTTAGTTCTTAATCTGGTAATTCTGAAACAGTCCTGGTTCAGTCCTGGTTTAGTCCTGGTTTAGTCCTGGTTTAGTCCTGGTTTAGTCCTGGTTCAGTCCTGGTTCAGTCCTGGTTCAGTCCTGGTTTAGACCTGGTTTAGTCCTGGTTTAGTCCTGGTTTAGTCCTGGTTCAGTCCTGGTTCAGTCCTGGTTTAGTCCGAGATCAGGATGTAGTGAATACACCTATATCCTTCTACATGAGTGAGTGCGTCTGTTTGCTTCCCCTTTGCTTCCTCTTCAGCCTGGTGTTTGTTCAAACACTAATTAGCCGCGCTCTTCTTCTCCACAATCAGCCCTTCCCAACATGTCCGCCGCACAAACACACGCCGCAATCAGCCCTTCCCAACATGTCCGCCGCACAAACACACGCCGCAATCAGCCCTTCCCAACATGTCCGCCGCACAAACACACGCCGCAATCAGCCCTTCCCAACATGTCCGCCGCACAAACACACGCCGCAATCAGCCCTTCCCAACATGTCCGCCGCACAAACACACGCCGCAATCAGCCCTTCCCAACATGTCCGCCGCACAAACACACGCCGCAATCAGCCCTTCCCAACATGTCCGCCGCACAAACACACGCCGCAATCAGCCCTTCCCAACATGTCCGCCGCAAAGACGCTGATCACCTCCTGAAGACTGAAAGACTTTAGAGAATATCCAATCAAGCACCGCGTTTAATCAGGATCCTGACAAGGCCAGGAGTCCAGAACCAGGTCTGAACCAGGTCTGAACCAGGTCTGAACCAGGTCTGAACCAGGTCTGAACCAGGTCTGAACCAGAACTGAATCAGGACTGAACCAGGTCTGAACCAGAACTGAATCAGGACTGAACCAGGTCTGAACCAGGTCTGTACCAGGTCTGAATCAGGACTAAACCAGGACTAAAGCAGGACTAAAGCAGAACTAAAGCAGGACTAAACCAGGTCTGAATCAGGTCTGAACCAGGACTGAACCAGGACTAAACCAGGACTAAACCAGGACTAAACCAGGACTAAACCAGGACTAAACCAGGACTAAACCAGGACTAAACCAGGACTAAACCAGGTCTAAACCAGGTCTAAACCAGGACTAAACCAGGACTAAACCAGGACTAAACCAGGACTAAACCAGGACTAAACCAGGACTAAACCAGGACTAAACCAGGACTAAACCAGGACTGGACCAGGTCTAAACCAGGACTAAACCAGGACTAAACCAGGTCTAAACCAGGTCTAAACCAGGACTAAAGCAGGACTGAACCAGGACTAAACCAGGACAAAACCAGGACTAAACCAGGACTAAACCGGGACTAAACCAGGATTAAACCAGGACTAAACCAGGACTAAACCAGGACTAAACCAGGACTGAACCAGGACTAAACCAGGACTAAACCAGGACTAAACCAGGACTAAACCAGGACTAAACCAGGACTAAACCAGGACTAAACCAGGACTAAACCAGGACTAAACCAGGACTAAACCAGGACTAAACCAGGACTAAACCAGGACTAAACCAGGACTGAACCAGGACTAAACCAGGACTAAACCAGGACTGAACCAGGACTAAACCAGGTCTAAACCAGGACTAAACCAGGACTAAACCAGGTCTAAACCAGGACTAAAGCAGGTTTCCATTAAACGTGTGAATGAAACAGACTCCAGGTGTTTGTGAGGAGTGAACCACATCAGGACAGAGACATGGAGCTTTAATGCCACTGCGGAACATTCCACACAAACAGTATTTTTCCAGCACTTTCTGACACTTTTGCTTTTTGCTCGAGCACTTTCCCCGCTGGACGTGTCATCGTGTTTGTCAGACACAAACGCTCAAATGGCTCCATTTTCTGTCATTATTGTGTCTGTTCAGAAAACGCCTCGAGAGGAGAAATGACCCAGAGAAGCACAGACCGGGTTTAGTCCTGGTTTAGTCCTGGTTTAGTCCTGGTTTAGTCCTGGTTTAGTCCTGGTTCAGTCCTGGTTTAGTCCTGGTTTAGTCCTGGTTTAGTCCTGGTTTAATCCTGGTTTAGTCCTGGTTTAGTCCTGGTTTAGTCCTGGTTCAGTCCTGGTTTAGTCCTGGTTTAATCCTGGTTTAGACCTGGTTTAGACCTGGTTTAGTCCTGGTTTAGACCTGGTTTAGACCTGGTTTAGTCCTGGTTTAGTCCTGGTTTAATCCTGGTTTAGACCTGGTTTAGTCCTGGTTTAGTCCTGGTTTAGTCCTGGTTTAGTCCTGGTTTAGCCCTGGTTTAGTCCTGGTTTAGTCCTGGTTTAGTCCTGGTTTAGTCCTGGTTTAGTCCTGGTTTAGACCTGGTTTAGTCCTGGTTTAGTCCTGGTTTAGACCTGGTTTAGTCCTGGTTTAGTCTTGGTTTAGACCTGGTTTAGACCTGGTTTAGTCCTGGTTTAGTCCTGGTTTAGTCCTGGTTTAGTCCTGGTTTAGTCCTGGTTTAGTCCTGGTTTAGTCCTGGTTTAGTCCTGGTTTAGTCCTGGTTTAGACCTGGTTTAGTCCTGGTTTAGACCTGGTTTAGTCCTGGTTTAGACCTGGTTTAGTCCTGGTTTAGTCCTGGTTTAGTCCTGGTTTAGACCTGGTTTAGTCCTGGTTTAGTCCTGGTTTAGTCCTGGTTTAGACCTGGTTTAGTCTTGGTTTAGACCTGGTTTAGACCTGGTTTAGTCCTGGTTTAGTCCTGGTTTAGTCCTGGTTTAGACCTGGTTTAGTCCTGGTTTAGTCCTGGTTTAGTCCTGGTTTAGACCTGGTTTAGTCCTGGTTTAGTCCTGGTTTAGTCCTGGTTTAGTCCTGGTTTAGACCTGGTTTAGTCCTGGTTTAATCCTCTTGTCGTTCTCAGGTGTTTTCGGCCTCTTCACTCGTTTGTGTGTTTAAAGCGACGCAACAATGAACGAGGGAAAGAGAAGGAGAAAAAGAGAGGAGAGAGGAGAGTCTTTAATCTGTAGTCTGTAATCTGGAGTCTGTAATCTGGAGTCTTTAGTCTTAAATCTGGAGTCTTTCACCTTGAATCTGTAATCTTGAGTCTGTAATCTTGAGTCTTTAATCTGGAGTCTTTAATCTTGAGTCTTTAATCTTGAGTCTGTAATCTGGAGTCTTTAATCTTAAATCTGGAGTCTTTAATCTTAAATCTGGAGTCTTTAATCTTAAATCTGGAGCCTTTAATCTTAAATCTGGAGTCTTTAATCTTAAATCTGGAGTCTTTAATCTTAAATCTGGAGTCTTTAATCTTAAATCTGGAGTCTTTAATCTTAAATCTGGAGTCTTTAATCTTAAATCTGGAGTCTTTAATCTTAAATCTGGAGTCTTTAATCTTAAATCTGGAGTCTTTAGTCTTAAATCTGGAGTCTTTAATCTTAAATCTGGAGTCTTTAATCTTAAATCTGGAGTGTTTAATCTTAAATCTGGAGTGTTTAATCTTAAATCTGGAGTCTTTAATCTTAAATCTGGAGTGTTTAATCTTAAATCTGGAGTCTTTAATCTTAAATCTGGAGTGTTTAATCTTAAATCTGGAGTCTTTAATCTTAAATCTGGAGTCTTTAGTCTTAAATCTGGAGTCTTTAATCTTAAATCTGGAGTCTTTAATCTTAAATCTGGAGTGTTTAATCTTAAATCTGGAGTCTTTAATCTTAAATCTGGAGTGTTTAATCTTAAATCTGGAGTCTTTAATCTTAAATCTGGAGCCTTTAATCTTAAATCTGGAGTGTTTAATCTTGAATCTGGAGTCTTTAATCTTAAATCTGGAGTCTTTAATCTTAAATCTGGAGCCTTTAATCTTAAATCTGGAGTCTTTAATCTTAAATCTGGAGCCTTTAATCTTAAATCTGGAGTCTGTAATCTTGAGTCTGTAATCTTGAGTCTTTAATCTGGAGTCTTTAATCTTGAGTCTTTAATCTTGAGTCTGTAATCTGGAGTTTTTAATCTGGAGTCTTTAATCTTGAATCTGGAGTCTTTAATCTTAAATCTGGAGTCTTTAATCTTAAATCTGGAGCCTTTAATCTTAAATCTGGAGTCTTTAATCTTAAATCTGGAGTCTTTAATCTTAAATCTGGAGTCTTTAATCTTAAATCTGGAGTCTTTAATCTTAAATCTGGAGTGTTTAATCTTAAATCTGGAGTCTTTAATCTTAAATCTGGAGCCTTTAATCTTAAATCTGGAGTCTTTAATCTTAAATCTGGAGTCTTTAGTCTTAAATCTGGAGTCTTTAATCTTAAATCTGGAGTCTTTAATCTTAAATCTGGAGTGTTTAATCTTAAATCTGGAGTCTTTAATCTTAAATCTGGAGTCTTTAATCTTGAATCTGGAGTCTTTAATCTTAAATCTGGAGTCTTTAATCTTAAATCTGGAGTCTTTAATCTTAAATCTGGAGTCTTTAATCTTAAATCTGGAGTCTTTAATCTTAAATCTGGAGCCTTTAATCTTAAATCTGGAGTCTTTAATCTTAAATCTGGAGTCGTTAATCTTAAATCTGGAGTCTTTAATCTTAAATCTGGAGTCTTTAATCTTAAATCTGGAGTCTTTAATCTTAAATCTGGAGTCTTTAATCTTAAATCTGGAGCCTTTAATCTTAAATCTGGAGCCTTTAATCTTAAATCTGGAGCCTTTAATCTTAAATCTGGAGTCTTTAATCTTAAATCTGGAGTGTTTAATCTTAAATCTGGAGTCTTTAATCTTAAATCTGGAGTCTTTAATCTTAAATCTGGAGTCTTTAATCTTAAATCTGGAGTCTTTAATCTTGAATCTGGAGTCTTTAATCTTGAATCTGGAGTCTTTAATCTTAAATCTGGAGTCTTTAATCTTAAATCTGGAGTCTTTAATCTTAAATCTGGAGTCTTTAATCTTAAATCTGGAGTCTTTAATCTTAAATCTGGAGTCTTTAATCTTGAATCTGGAGTCTTTAATCTTGAATCTGGAGTCTTTAATCTTAAATCTGGAGTCTTTAATCTTAAATCTGGAGTCTTTAATCTTGAATCTGGAGTCTTTAATCTTAAATCTGGAGTCTTTAATCTTAAATCTGGAGTCTTTAATCTTAAATCTGGAGTCTTTAATCTTAAATCTGGAGTCTTTAATCTTGAATCTGGAGTCTTTAATCTTGAATCTGGAGTCTTTAATCTTGAATCTGGAGTCTTTAGTCTTAAATCTGGAGTCTTTAATCTTAAATCTGGAGTCTTTAATCTTAAATCTGGAGCCTTTAATCTTAAATCTGGAGCCTTTAATCTTAAATCTGGAGCCTTTAATCTTAAATCTGGAGTCTTTAATCTTAAATCTGGAGTCTTTAATCTTAAATCTGGAGTCTTTAATCTTAAATCTGCCTCTTGGTCTGGTGGTGTTTTTCCTGCAGGTAAACAGGTTTTTGCAGGTTTTTACTGCAGGTAAACTGCACTCTGAAAGATGAGTAAGAGCAGAGAGAAGGAAAGAGAGAGAGAGAGATGGAGGGAGCAGAGGAGGAGGAGAAGCAGGGAAATACAGAGAGAGAAACAGGAGAAAGAGAAGAAAGAAGGGAGAAAGGGGAGGACAGGAGGTGAAGAAGCAATCAACTATAAAAAGAGAGCGAGTGTGTGTGGCACGAGAGGGAGGGAGGGAACGGGGGATGGGGTGAAAGGAGAAAGAGGGAGGGATGTTTAAAGAGACAGAGAATGAAAGGAGAGAAAGATGGAGGGGAAGTTGAAAGAGGGCAGCGAAAATGGAGGTGGAAGATTGTGGAGTGTAATGGTCTGAGAAAAGTGCAGAGGTGTCACAGCAGAGGAAGAAGAGAGGGAAGAGAGAGGGAAGAGAGGAGAGGAGAGGATAGGAGAGGAGGGAGGAGAGAGGAGAGGAGAGGATAGGAGAGGAGGGAGGAGAGAGGAGAGGAGGGAGGGAGGAGAGGATGGAGGGAGGGAGGAGGGAGGGAGGGAGGAAAGGAGGGAGGAGAGAGGAGAGAGAGAGAGGAAGAGAGAGAGGGAGGAGGGAGGGAGGGAGGGAGGAGGAGAGAGGAAGAGAGAGAGGGGGAGGGAGGAGAGAGGAGAGAGAGGAGGGAGGAGAGGAGGGAGGGAGGGAGAGAGGATGGAGAGGAGGAGGAGGAGGGAGAGAGGAGGAAAGGAGGGAAGAGAGAGAGAGGGAGGAGAGAGAGAGAGGAGAGGAGGAGAGAGAGATGGAGGGAGGGAGGAGAGAGAGAGAGAGAGAGAGGAGGGAGGAGAGGAGAGGAGGAGAGAGGGAGGAGGAGAGAGAGGGAGGAGAAGGGAGGAGAGAGAGAGAGAGGAGGGGAGGGAGGGAGGGAGGAGAGAGAGAGAGAGAGAGAGGGAGGGAGGAGAAAGGAGGGAGGAGAGAGAGAGAGAGAGAGAGGAGGAGGGAGAGAGGGAAGAGAGAGGAGGGAGGAGGGAGGGAGAGGAGAGAGGAGAGGGAGAGGAGGGAGAGAGGAGGGAGAGGAGGGAGAGAGAGAGAGAGAGAGAGGGAGGGAGGGAGGAGGAGAGGAGAGAGGAGAGGGAAGAGAGAGGAGAGGAGGGAGGAGAGAGGAGAGAGGAAGAGGAGAGAGAGAGAGGAGGGAGGAGAGAGAAGAGAGGAGGGAGGGAGGGAGGGAGGAGAGGAGAGAGGAGGGAGGAGAGAGAGAGGGAGGGAGGGAGGGAGGGGAGGAAGGAGGAAGAAAAGGAGGGAGGGAGAGGAGGAGGAGGGAGGGAGGGAAGGAGAGAGGAGAGAAAGGAGGGAGGGAGGGAGGGAGGAAGGAGAGGGAGGGAGGAAGGAGGAGAGAGGAGGGAGGAGAGAGGAGAGGAGGGAGGAGAGAGGAGAGGAGGGAGGAGGGGAGGGAGGGAGGAGAGGATGGAGGGAGTAGAGGAGGGAGGGAGAAAAGGAGGGAGGGAGGAGAGGAGGGAGGGAGGAGAGGAGGGAGGGAGGAGAGGGGGGAGGGAGGGAGGGAGGAGAGGAGGGAGGAGAGCAGGGAGGGAGGAGAGGAGGGAGGGAGGGGTGTCAGAGCAGGATGGGCTGAAGAGGAGAGAAGGAAGAGAGGGATGGAGAGGGGAGAGAAAGAAGGATAGAGGGAGAGGAGTGCAGAGATGTTACAGGAGCTTGAACTGAAGAGGAGATAAAGGAGGAGAGGAAAGGTGTCAGAGGAATGAAGAGAGGAAGAGGAAGGAGGGAGGAGAGGAAAGGTGTCAGAGGAATGAAGAGAGGAAGAGGAAGGAGGGAAGAGAGGAAAGGTGTCAGAGGAATGAAGAGAGGAAGAGGAAGGAGGGAAGAGAGGAAAGGTGTCAGAGGAATGAAGAGAGGAAGAGGAAGGAGGGAAGAGAGGAAAGGTGTCAGAGGAATGAAGAGAGGAAGAGGAAGGAGGGAAGAGAGGAAAGGTGTCAGAGGAATGAAGAGAGGAAGAGGAAGGAGGGAGGAGAGGAAAGGTGTCAGAGGAATGAAGAGAGGAAGAGGAAGGAGGGAAGACAGGATGGAAGAGGGAGAGAAAGAGACTGTGCATTAGCTGAAGTGAGCTCGCCTCTCCTCAGATCTGACCTGGATTTTTCCTGTTTCCATGGAGACAGATTCCAAACAGTGCGACCTTCACGAGTCGAGCAGGAAAGTTCCACTAATGAGGCTCATGGAGGTCAGGAGTTACACCAGTCCATGTTTGGGATTCTGACGTATCATAGCAACCGCAGAGCCAATCAGGAGCGAGGGGGCGGGCGCTTGGCAACGCTGTCAATCAAACCTGTTCCTAACATTAGCGGGCGGAGCCTCGGGGAAAGAAGGCGCCTGATTGGTCCGTTCTTAAGGTTCAGATCTGGATTCGGGACACAGACGGTTTATTATGAGCGGAGCGACGCTTTAGCATTTGGGGCTAATGGGAGTCAGGACAGTCACATTTCCTCTGTGTTCTGCTCGTTTTTAAGCAGCTTTTCTGTATTTTACCCAAACAAATGACAGTTTCTGCCTCTTTACTGTTGACAGGATCAGATTGGTTTAAAATAGTGACACTGGGACATTTCTTGTCTAAACTGGGACAAATCAGTGGTTTTGTGTAAATCTGCAGGTCCCGGGACACAGGGACGTCCAGACTCCGCCCAGGGCCATATTTGGAAATCATAACCACACGAGCCAATCATGACGGAGGAGGTTAAATGTCCCGCCCTCCTCACCGGAACGCACGAGCTGTCAGTCAAACCTGTTGCTAACGCTAGGGGGAGGGGCCTCGGGGAGTGAAGGCGTCTGATTGGTCCGTTATTTATGCTCAGATCTGGATTTAGGAACAAAACAAGAGAAATGAAAAGTTCAGGATCCTGTGCGGCGGCTTCAGACGAACAGTTTAAGAGCAAAACGCCGAGGCCACGGAGCTGGAGTCAGAAGAGCCACGGATTTCTGTGGGACAGTCCCAGTCCTGACCCCCCCGTCCCGGTGTCACTGTTTCTGACCAGTCTGATCCTGCAACAGAAAAGAGGCAGAAACGGACATTTGTTTGGGTAAAATAAAGAAAAGCTGCTTAAAAACCATCAAAACACACAAAAAAGTGACTAAACTGACTCCTGTTTGTCGTGACTGGACCGAGTGCAGAACAGTTTTCCTTAATAACACCATTTTTCACAGTTTTATTGTTACCAACCACCAAAAAACGGGATGTCCCACTTTTTTATGTGGAAAATGGAACCCTGGCTCCATCGTGTCGTTGCATCAGGAGGTTCACACTTTTCACACTTTTCTCTGTCTGTGGTTCAAAGACTCTTTTGGAGCTCGGGTCTCTGCGGGTCCAGCTTTTATTCCCTTCATGAAGTGAGTTTGGTTTGGGGGCGAGGAGCAGGAGAGACATTCACATCAGCTTCAGTCAAATCATTATTTTAGTTTGAGGTTTTAACCAGAATATAAAGAGTTTAGGTCGGCCAGAAAATGTGTGTGAATATTCTGCTGCGTTTGAGGAAGAGGAGGAAGAGCAGCAGGAACGAGCGCCCTGAACCATAATATAATGTTCAAATGAGAAAGAGGGAAAGAGGGAAAGAGGGAAAGAGGGAAAGAGGGAAAGAGGGAGGGATGTAGTGGACCAAATAACACAATATTCATTCAGTGAACTGCACCTGGAGACGGAACAACGGTCCGGAAGAGAGGAGATGGAGAGAGGAGAGAGGAGGAGGGGAAGGACGGAGGGACAGAAAAGTGACAAAGAGGAGAGAGAGATGAGGAAGGGAGAGCAGCAGAGAAAGAAAGAAGGAGAGAGAGAGAGAGTATATGGGGCTGTGAGAGAGAAGCAGTGAAAGAACAGTGCGAGAGGAGGAGAAAAGAGGAGGTGTAGTTCACGTGAAAACCACCACTTCATGACATCACAAAGTACAGAAGTGTTTTACAGCAATTATAAAACTGTGGTTTAGACTTTGTGAAATGTTGGTTCCAAACTGATGAGAGAGTCTTGAGTCTTGAGTCTCGAGTCTTGAGTCTTGAATCTTGAATCTTGAGTTTTGAATCTTGAATCTTGAATCTTGAATCTTGAGTCTTGAGTCTTGAGTCTTGAGTCTTGAGTCTTGAGTCTTGAATCTTGAGTCTTGAGTCTTGAGTCTTGAGTCTTGAGTCTTGAATCTTGAGTCTTGAGTCTTGAGTCTTGAGTCTTGAGTCTTGAATCTTGAATCTCGAGTCTCAAATCTCGAATCTTGAGTCTTGAGTCTTGAGTCTTGAGTCTTGAATCTTGAATCTCGAGTCTCAAATCTCGAATCTTGAGTCTTGAGTCTTGAGTCTTGAGTCTTGAATCTTGAGTCTTGAGTCTTGAGTCTTGAGTCTTGAGTCTTGAATCTTGAGTCTTGAGTCTTGAATCTTGAGTCTTGAGTCTTGAGTCTTGAGTCTTGAATCTTGAGTCTTGAGTCTTGAGTCTTGAATCTTGAGTCTTGAATCTTGAATCTAAAATCTCGAATCTCGAGTCTTGAGTCTTGAGTCTTGAATCTTGAGTCTTGAGTCTTGAGTCTTGAATCTTGAGTCTTGAGTCTTGAGTCTTGAATCTTGAGTCTTGAGTCTTGAGTCTTGAATCTTGAGTCTTGAGTCTTGAATCTTGAGTCTTGAGTCTTGAATCTTGAGTCTTGAATCTTGAATCTCGAGTCTCAAATCTCGAATCTTGAGTCTTGAGTCTTGAATCTTGAATCTCGAGTCTCGAATCTCAAATCTTGAATCTTGAATCTTGAGTCTTAAGTCTTGAATCTCGAGTCTCGAATCTCGAGTCTCGAGTCTTGAGTCTCGAATCTCAAATCTTGAATCTTGAATCTTGAGTCTTAAGTCTTGAATCTCGAGTCTCGAATCTCGAGTCTCGAGTCTTGAGTCTCGAGTCTCGAGTCTCGAGAGAGGAGGAGACCAGAGGAGGTGCAGTGAGTGGATGTGGCAGATCAGAGGATGGACAGAGTTTTATCTAAAGGAAAACAGATGCAGAAAAGTCATTTTCAGACACATTTGTCGGCTCAGATCATCCGTGTCGTTCCGTCTCCTGTGGAACATTCCAGAGGCAGTTTCCGCAGGGAGAATTCTTCATGAAGTTTCCTTTTCAGATCCTCGGCTCCTCTGTTTGGCATTGATCCTTTTACACCTCCTCCCTCCATCATCCCCCTCTCTATGATTCTCTCTCAGCCCCTGAAGTTTCTGTGTAATTCATCCTCCTCCTCTCTCCTTCTTTCTGTTTCTCTCTTTCTCTCTCCCTCCTCCTCTCTCCTTCTTTCTGTTTCTCTCTCCCTCCTCCTCTCTCCTTTCTGTTTCTCTCTTTCTCTCTCCCTCCTCCTCTCTCCTTTCTGTTTCTCTCTTTCTCTCTCCCTCCTCTTCTCTCCTTTCTGTTTCTCTCTTTCTCTCTCCCTCCTCCTCTCTCCTTTCTGTTTCTCTCTTTCTCTCTCCCTCCTCTTCTCTCCTTTCTGTTTCTCTCTTTCTCTCTCCCTCCTCCTCTCTCCTTTCTGTTTCTCTCTTTCTCTCTCCCTCCTCCTCTCTCCTTTCTGTTTCTCTCTTTCTCTCTCCCTCCTCCTCTCTCCTTTCTGTTTCTCTCTTTCTCTCTCCCTCCTTCTCTCTCTGAGTCTGAATCTTTAATATTATATTTTGTCCCTACCGCACTGGCAGCAGCAGCTCCTGCATCAGCCCCGACAAACCCTCTCTCCCTCTCTTTTTCTCTCTTTTCCCTCTTTCCCTCTCCTCCCTCCTCCCACTCTTCTCTCTCTCCATCTGTAGTTCGATTTGTTCCTGGATCAGATCTGAACTCTCCCGACCTCAGTGACACTTTCTCTGACAGGAAAGAGGAGAGTCCTCCTTTAGTCCCTCTTCAGTCCTCCTTTAGTCCGGTCTCAGTCCCTCTTCAGTCCTCCTTTAGTCCTCCTTTAGTCCGGTTTCAGTCCCTCTTCAGTCCTCCTTTAGTCCAGTCTCAGTCCCTCTTCAGTCCTCCTTTAGTCCGGTCTCAGTCCCTCTTCAGTCCTCCTTTAGTCCGGTCTCAGTCCCTCTTCAGTCCTCCTTTAGTCCGGTTTCAGTCCCTCTTCAGTCCTCCTTTAGTCCAGTCTCAGTCCCTCTTCAGTCCTCCTTTAGTCCGGTCTCAGTCCCTCTTCAGTCCTCCTTTAGTCCTCCTTTAGTCCTGTTTCAGTCCCTCTTCAGTCCTCCTTTAGTCCTCCTTTAGTCCGGTTTCAGTCCCTCTTCAGTCCCTCTTCAGTCCTCCTTTAGTCCAGTCTCAGTCCCTCTTCAGTCCTCCTTTAGTCCGGTCTCAGTCTCTCTTTAGTCCTCCTTTAGTCCGGTTTCAGTCCCTCTTCAGTCCTCCTTTAGTCCGGTCTCAGTCCCTCTTCAGTCCTCCTTTAGTCCGGTCTCAGTCCCTCTTCAGTCCTCCTTTAGTCCGGTTTCAGTCCCTCTTCAGTCCTCCTTTAGTCCGGTCTCAGTCCCTCTTCAGTCCTCCTTTAGTCCGGTCTCAGTCCCTCTTCAGTCCTCCTTTAGTCCGGTCTCAGTCCCTCTTCAGTCCTCCTTTAGTCCGGTTTCAGTCCCTCTTCAGTCCTCCTTTAGTCCGGTCTCAGTCCCTCTTCAGTCCTCCTTTAGTCCGGTCTCAGTCCCTCTTCAGTCCTCCTTTAGTCCTCCTTTAGTCCGGTCTCAGTCCCTCTTCAGTCCTCCTTTAGTCCTCCTTTAGTCCGGTTTCAGTCCCTCTTCAGTCCTCCTTTAGTCCAGTCTCAGTCCCTCTTCCAGTCCTCCTTTAGTCCGGTTTCAGTCCCTCTTCAGTCCTCCATTAGTCCGGTCTCAGTCCTCTTCAGTCCTCCTTTAGTCCTCCTTTAGTCCGGTCTCAGTCCCTCTTCAGTCCTCCTTTAGTCCGGTTTCAGTCCCTCTTCAGTCCCTCTTCAGTCCTCCTTTAGTCCTCCTTTAGTCCGGTCTCAGTCCCTCTTCAGTCCTCCTTTAGTCCGGTTTCAGTCTCTCTTCAGTCCTCCTTTAGTCCGGTTTCAGTCCCTCTTCAGTCCTCCTTTAGTCCGGTTTCAGTCCCTCTTCAGTCCTCCTTTAGTCCGGTTTCAGTCCCTCTTCAGTCCCTCTTCAGTCCTCCTTTAGTCCTCCTTTAGTCCGGTCTCAGTCCCTCTTCAGTCCCTCTTCAGTCCTCCTTTAGTCCTCCTTTAGTCCGGTCTCAGTCCCTCTTCAGTCCTCCTTTAGTCCGGTTTCAGTCCCTCTTCAGTCCTCCTTTAGTCCGGTCTCAGTCCCTCTTCAGTCCTCCTTTAGTCCGGTTTCAGTCCTCCTTTAGTCCGGTCTCAGTCCCTCTTCAGTCCTCCTTTAGTCCGGTCTCAGTCCCTCTTCAGTCCTCCTTTAGTCCGGTCTCAGTCCCTCTTCAGTCCTCCTTTAGTCCGGTTTCAGTCCCTCTTCAGTCCTCCTTTAGTCCTCCTTTAGTCCGGTCTCAGTCCCTCTTCAGTCCTCCTTTAGTCCGGTTTCAGTCCCTCTTCAGTCCTCCTTTAGTCCGGTTTCAGTCCCTCTTCAGTCCTCCTTTAGTCCTCCTTTAGTCCGGTTTCAGTCCCTCTTCAGTCCTCCTTTAGTCCGGTCTCAGTCCCTCTTCAGTCCTCCTGTAGTCCGGTGTCAGTCCCTCTTCAGTCCCTCTTCAGTCCTCCTTTAGTCGGTTTCAGTCTCTCTTCAGTCCTCCTTTAGTCCGGTTTCAGTCTCTCTTCAGTCCTCCTTTAGTCCGGTTTCAGTCCCTCTTCAGTCCTCCTTTAGTCCGGTCTCAGTCCCTCTTCAGTCCTCCTTTAGTCCGGTTTCAGTCCCTCTTCAGTCCTCCTTTAGTCCGGTCTCAGTCCCTCTTCAGTCCTCCTTTAGTCCGGTTTCAGTCCCTCTTCAGTCCTCCTTTAGTCCGGTTTCAGTCCCTCTTCAGTCCTCCTTTAGTCCGGTCTCAGTCCCTCTTCAGTCCTCCTTTAGTCCGGTCTCAGTCCCTCTTCAGTCCTCCTTTAGTCCGGTTTCAGTCCTCTTCAGTCTCCTCCTCCTTTAGTCCGGTTTCAGTCCTCTTCAGTCCTCCTTTAGTCCGGTCTCAGTCCTCTTCAGTCCTCCTTTAGTCCGGTTTCAGTCCTCTTCAGTCCTCTAGTCCGGTCTCAGTCCTCTTCAGTCCTCCTTTAGTCCGGTCTCAGTCCCTCTTCAGTCCTCCTTTAGTCCGGTTTCAGTCCCTCTTCAGTCCTCCTTTAGTCCGGTCTCAGTCCCTCTTCAGTCCTCCTTTAGTCCGGTTTCAGTCCCTCTTCAGTCCTCCTTTAGTCCGGTCTCAGTCCCTCTTCAGTCCTCCTTTAGTCCTCCTTTAGTCCGGTCTCAGTCCCTCTTCAGTCCTCCTTTAGTCCGGTTTCAGTCCCTCTTCAGTCCTCCTTTAGTCCGGTCTCAGTCCCTCTTCAGTCCTCCTTTAGTCCGGTCTCAGTCCCTCTTCAGTCCTCCTTTAGTCCGGTTTCAGTCCCTCTTCAGTCCTCCTTTAGTCCGGTTTCAGTCCCTCTTCAGTCCTCCTTTAGTCCGGTCTCAGTCCCTCTTCAGTCCTCCTTTAGTCCGGTCTCAGTCCCTCTTCAGTCCTCCTTTAGTCCGGTCTCAGTCCCTCTTCAGTCCTCCTTTAGTCCGGTTTCAGTCCCTCTTCAGTCCTCCTTTAGTCCGGTTTCAGTCCCTCTTCAGTCCTCCTTTAGTCCTCCTTTAGTCCGGTTTCAGTCCCTCTTCAGTCCTCCTTTAGTCCTCCTTTAGTCCGGTTTCAGTCCCTCTTCAGTCCTCCTTTAGTCCGGTCTCAGTCCCTCTTCAGTCCTCCTTTAGTCCGGTTTCAGTCCCTCTTCAGTCCTCCTTTAGTCCGGTCTCAGTCCCTCTTCAGTCCTCCTTTAGTCCTCCTTTAGTCCGGTCTCAGTCCCTCTTCAGTCCTCCTTTAGTCCGGTCTCAGTCCCTCTTCAGTCCTCCTTTAGTCCGGTCTCAGTCCCTCTTCAGTCCTCCTTTAGTCCGGTTTCAGTCCCTCTTCAGTCCTCCTTTAGTCCGGTCTCAGTCCCTCTTCAGTCCTCCTTTAGTCCGGTCTCAGTCCCTCTTCAGTCCTCCTTTAGTCCGGTCTCAGTCCCTCTTCAGTCCTCCTTTAGTCCGGTCTCAGTCCCTCTTCAGTCCTCCTTTAGTCCGGTTTCAGTCCGGCTCTAATCCTCTCTGTGGAGTATAATCCTTGGGCCGTTCGTTGCCGCTCGCAGCTGAAAGAACAAAACCCATTTTCTCATTTGTGACACTTGAGCAGCACGTGTGATACCTGCGAGTGTGTGTGTGTGTGTGTGTGTTCTGTGTGTGTGTGTGTGTTCTGTGTGTGTGTGTGTGTTCTGTGTGTGTGTGTGTGTGTTCTGTGTGTGTGTTCTGTGTGTGTGTGTTCTGTGTGTGTGTTCTGTGTGTGTGTGTGTGTGTTCTGTGTGTGTGTGTTCTGTGTGTGTGTGTGTTCTGTGTGTGTGTGTTCTGTGTGTGTGTGTGTGTGTGTGTGTGTGTTCTGTGTGTGTGTTCTGTGTGTGTGTTCTGTGTGTGTGTGTGTGTTCTGTGTGTGTGTGTGTGTGTGTGTGTGTGTGTGTGTTCTGTGTGTGTGTTTTGTGTGTGTGTGTGTGTGTGTGTTCTGTGTGTGTGTTCTGTGTGTGTGTTCTGTGTGTGTGTGTGTGTTCTGTGTGTGTGTGTTCTGTGTGTGTGTTCTGTGTGTGTGTGTGTGTTCTGTGTGTGTGTTCTGTGTGTGTGTGTTCTGTGTGTGTGTTCTGTGTGTGTGTTCTGTGTGTGTGTGTGTGTGTTCTGTGTGTGTGTGTTCTGTGTGTGTGTGTGTTCTGTGTGTGTGTGTTCTGTGTGTGTGTTCTGTGTGTGTGTGTTCTGTGTGTGTGTGTGTGTGTTCTGTGTGTGTGTGTTCTGTGTGTGTGTGTGTGTTCTGTGTGTGTGTTCTGTGTGTGTGTGTGTTCTGTGTGTGTGTGTGTTCTGTGTGTGTGTTCTGTGTGTGTGTGTGTTCTGTGTGTGTGTGTGTGTGTGTGTGTGTGTGTTCTGTGTGTGTGTTCTGTGTGTGTGTTCTGTGTGTGTGTATGTGTGTGTGTGTGTTCTGTGTGTGTTCTGTGTGTGTGTGTTCTGTGTGTGTTCTGTGTGTGTGTTCTGTGTGTGTGTATGTGTGTGTGTGTGTGTTCTGTGTGTGTGTTCTGTGTGTGTGTTCTGTGTGTGTGTGTGTGTATGTGTGTGTTCTGTGTGTGTGTGTATGTGTGTGTATGTGTGTTCTGTGTGTGTGTTCTGTGTGTGTGTGTTCTGTGTGTGTGTGTGTTCTGTGTGTGTGTGTGTGTGTGTGTGTGTGTGTTCTGTGTGTGTGTTCTGTGTGTGTGTGTGTTCTGTGTGTGTGTGTGTTCTGTGTGTGTGTTCTGTGTGTGTGTGTTCTGTGTGTGTGTTTTGTGTGTGTGTGTGTGTGTTCTGTGTGTGTGTTCTGTGTGTGTGTTCTGTGTGTGTGTTCTGTGTGTGTGTGTGTGTTCTGTGTGTGTGTTCTGTGTGTGTGTGTTCTGTGTGATTCTGTGTGTGTGTGTGTGTGTTCTGTGTGTATTCTGTGTGTGTTCTGTGTGTGTATTCTGTGTGTGTGTGTTCTGTGTGTGTGTTCTGTGTGTGTGTGTGTTCTGTGTGTGTGTGTGTGTGTTCTGTGTGTGTGTGTGTGTGTTCTGTGTGTGTGTGTTCTGTGTGTGTGTTCTGTGTGTGTGTGTGTGTTCTGTGTGTGTGTTCTGTGTGTGTGTGTTCTGTGTGTGTGTTCTGTGTGTGTGTGTTCTGTGTGTGTGTTCTGTGTGTGTGTGTTCTGTGTGTGTGTGTGTGTTCTGTGTGTGTGTTCTGTGTGTGTGTGTTCTGTGTGTGTGTGTGTTCTGTGTGTGTGTGTGTGTTCTGTGTGTGTGTGTGTTCTGTGTGTGTGTGTGTTCTGTGTGTGTGTGTGTGTGTTCTGTGTGTGTGTTCTGTGTGTGTGTGTGTTCTGTGTGTGTGTGAGTGTGTGTGTGTTCTGTGTGTGTGTTCTGTGTGTGTGTGTGTTCTGTGTGTGTGTTCTGTGTGTGTGTTCTGTGTGTGTGTTCTGTGTGTGTGTGTTCTGTGTGTGTGTGTTCTGTGTGTGTGTTCTGTGTGTGTGTTCTGTGTGTGTGTGTTCTGTGTGTGTGTGTTCTGTGTGTGTGTGTGTGTGTTCTGTGTGTGTGTGTGTGTTCTGTGTGTGTGTGTTCTGTGTGTGTGTGTTCTGTGTGTGTGTGTGTGTGTTCTGTGTGTGTGTGTGTGTGTGTGTGTGTGTGTTCTGTGTGTGTGTGTGTGTGTTCTGTGTGTGTGTGTGTGTGTTCTGTGTGTGTGTGTGTTCTGTGTGTGTGTGTGTTTTGTGTGTGTGTGTTCTGTGTGTGTGTGTTCTGTGTGTGTGTTCTGTGTGTGTGTTCTGTGTGTGTGTGTTCTGTGTGTGTGTGTTCTGTGTGTGTGTGTGTGTT
Organism: Odontamblyopus rebecca; assembly: GCA_030686955.1. Lineage (NCBI taxonomy): Eukaryota > Metazoa > Chordata > Actinopteri > Gobiiformes > Gobiidae > Odontamblyopus > Odontamblyopus rebecca. The sequence goes on along the minus strand of CM060673.1, from coordinate 1,002,747 downwards.
CTGTGTGTGTGTGTGTGTTCTGTGTGTGTGTGTTCTGTGTGTGTGTGTTCTGTGTGTGTGTGTGTGTTCTGTGTGTGTGTGTTCTGTGTGTGTGTGTGTGTTCTGTGTGTGTGTGTTCTGTGTGTGTGTGTGTGTTCTGTGTGTGTGTGTGTGTGTGTGTTCTGTGTGTGTGTGTGTGTTCTGTGTGTGTGTTCTGTGTGTGTGTGTTCTGTGTGTGTGTGTGTTCTGTGTGTGTGTGTGTGTTCTGTGTGTGTGTTCTGTGTGTGTGTGTGTGTTCTGTGTGTGTGTGTGTGTTCTGTGTGTGTGTGTGTTCTGTGTGTGTGTGTGTGTGTTCTGTGTGTGTGTTCTGTGTGTGTGTGTTCTGTGTGTGTGTGTGTGTGTGTTCTGTGTGTGTGTGTGTTCTGTGTGTGTGTGTGTGTTCTGTGTGTGTGTGTGTTCTGTGTGTGTGTGTTCTGTGTGTGTGTGTGTGTTCTGTGTGTGTGTGTGTTCTGTGTGTGTGTGTGTGTTCTGTGTGTGTGTGTGTGTTCTGTGTGTGTGTGTGTGTTCTGTGTGTGTGTGTGTGTTCTGTGTGTTTAATAAAAGCGTTGCTGTACCTCCGCCTCATTTGCATAAGCGCCTTTTACCTGACATTTACAATATGTCCGCCGCTCTGCGCCCGCCGGGAAGGAGGGAAGGAGGGAGGGAAGGAAGGAGGGAAGGACAAAGAGAAGGAAAGAGGGAAGGAGGGAGGGAAGGAGGGAGGGAAGGGAGGGAAGGAAGGACGGAGGGAAGGAAGAAAGGAGGGAGGGAAGGAGGGAGGGGGAAATATGTGGTCCTGTGGATGTGGGGAAGAGATGGAGGAGGTGAGCTCCATTAAACTGTTTTTCAATAAATCCACAGAGTTTGTGGTGTTCAGATGTGACGAAAAAACACATTTGTGATGTTCCAGAGACTCAATGACACGTTCGACTGTAAGACTGTCCGACTGTAAGACTGTCCGACTGTAAGACTGTCCGACTGTAAGACTGTCCGACTGTAAGACTGTAAGACTGTAAGACTGTCCGACTGTAAGACTGTAAGACTGTAAGACTGTCCGACTGTAAGACTGTCCGACTGTAAGACTGTCCGACTGTAAGACTGTCCGACTGTAAGACTGTAAGACTGTAAGACTGTCCGACTGTCCGACTGTAAGACTGTAAGACTGTCCGACTGTAAGACTGTAAGACTGTAAGACTGTCCGACTGTAAGACTGTTCGACTGTAAGACTGTCCGACTGTAAGACTGTTCGACTGTAAGACTGTTCGACTGTAAGACTGTAAGACTGTTCGACTGTAAGACTGTCCGACTGTAAGACTGTCCGACTGTCCGACTGTAAGACTGTCCGACTGTAAGACTGTAAGACTGTCCGACTGTAAGACTGTCCGACTGTAAGACTGTCCGACTGTAAGACTGTAAGACTGTCCGACTGTAAGACTGTCCGACTGTAAGACTGTTTGACTGTAAGACTGTAAGACTGTAAGACTGTTTGACTGTCCGACTGTAAGACTGTCCGACTGTAAGACTGTAAGACTGTTCGACTGTAAGACTGTCCGACTGTAAGACTGTTCGACTGTAAGACTGTAAGACTGTAAGACTGTCCGACTGTAAGACTGTCCGACTGTAAGACTGTCCGACTGTAAGACTGTCCGACTGTAAGACTGTCCGACTGTAAGACTGTTTGACTGTAAGACTGTAAGACTGTTTGACTGTAAGACTGTCCGACTGTAAGACTGTCCGACTGTAAGACTGTCCGACTGTAAGACTGTCCGACTGTAAGACTGTCCGACTGTAAGACTGTAAGACTGTCCGACTGTAAGACTGTCCGACTGTAAGACTGTAAGACTGTCCGACTGTAAGACTGTCCGACTGTAAGACTGTAAGACTGTCCGACTGTAAGACTGTCCGACTGTAAGACTGTAAGACTGTCCGACTGTAAGACTGTCCGACTGTAAGACTGTCCGACTGTAAGACTGTAAGACTGTTCGACTGTAAGACTGTCCGACTGTAAGACTGTCCGACTGTAAGACTGTTCGACTGTAAGACTGTTCGACTGTAAGACTGTCCGACTGTAAGACTGTTCGACTGTAAGACTGTCCGACTGTAAGACTGTAAGACTGTCCGACTGTAAGACTGTCCGACTGTAAGACTGTTCGACTGTAAGACTGTCCGACTGTAAGACTGTAAGACTGTTCGACTGTCCGACTGTAAGACTGTAAGACTGTCCGACTGTAAGACTGTCCGACTGTAAGACTGTTCGACTGTAAGACTGTCCGACTGTAAGACTGTAAGACTGTAAGACTGTAAGACTGTCCGACTGTAAGACTGTCCGACTGTAAGACTGTCCGACTGTAAGACTGTAAGACTGTCCGACTGTCCGACTGTAAGACTGTCCGACTATAAGTCTGTAAGACTGTTCGACTGTAAGACTGTAAGACTGTAAGACTGTCCGACTATAAGACTGTAAGACTGTAAGACTGTGAGACTGTGAGACTGTCCGACTGTAAGACTGTAAGACTGTGAGACTGTCCGACTGTAAGACTGTAAGACTGTAAGACTGTTCGACTGTAAGACTGTTCGACTGTAAGACTGTAAGACTGTCCGACTGTAAGACTGTAAGACTGTAAGACTGTAAGACTGTAAGACTGTAAGACTGTAAGACTGTAAGACTGTAAGACTGTAAGACTGTAAGACTGTAAGACTGTAAGACTGTTCGACTGTAAGACTGTCCGACTGTAAGACTGTAAGACTGTAAGACTGTAAGACTGTTCGACTGTAAGACTGTTCGACTGTAAGACTGTAAGACTGTTTGACTGTAAGACTGTAAGACTGTTTGACTGTAAGACTGTAAGACTGTTTGACTGTAAGACTGTCCGACTGTAAGACTGTAAGACTGTAAGACTGTCCGACTGTAAGACTGTAAGACTGTAAGACTATAAGACTAAGTCTGTAAGACTATAAGACTGTAAGACTGTCCGACTGTAAGACTGTAAGACTGTAAGACTGTCCGACTGTAAGACTGTCCGACTGTAAGACTGTAAGACTGTCCGACTGTAAGACTGTCCGACTGTAAGACTGTCCGACTGTAAGACTGTCCGACTGTAAGACTGTAAGACTGTAAGACTATAAGACTGTAAGACTGTCCGACTGTAAGACTATAAGACTGTAAGACTGTAAGACTGTAAGACTGTCCGACTGTAAGACTGTAAGACTGTTCGACTGTAAGACTGTCCGACTATAAGACTATAAGACTGTAAGACTATAAGACTGTAAGACTGTAAGACTGTAAGACTATAAGACTATAAGACTGTAAGACTGTAAGACTGTAAGACTGTAAGACTGTAAGACTGTAAGACTGTAAGACTGTAAGACTGTTCGACTGTAAGACTGTCCGACTGTAAGACTGTCCGACTGTAAGACTGTAAGACTGTAAGACTGTAAGACTGTAAGACTGTAAGACTGTAAGACTGTAAGACTGTAAGACTGTAAGACTGTAAGACTGTAAGACTGTCCGACTGTAAGACTGTAAGACTGTCCGACTATAAGACTGTAAGACTGTCTGCTGTTCTGCTGTTTCCTCGTCTCACTCAGAGCTGGAGTCGTGTTTGTTTCCTTCATGTTTGACTCTTGATTATTTGTCTTTTACATCTGCAAAGCTCCAAATGCTCTGCTCCACCCTGTGATGTCGTCAAGTGGTAGTTTTTCCTTTTCCCTGTAGTTCAGTCGAGATTGGCGACTCCAGGACTGAAATGATCCAGGTGATTCTAGTGGAAGGTGTGTGGAGTTTAAATACTTAGTGGAGCACTTCCTCTGTCACCACATGATGACATCACGAGGTGGAGCAGAGCGTTTTCAGGGTTTTGGGCATCAGCCTGATGGTGTTTCTCTCGTTCACAGTGTTCTGAACCGGACTCCGGTTCATCTGATTCATGAGATCATCCTGGTGGACGACTTCAGTGAAGACGGTGAGTGACCTCTGACCCCTGACCTCCGACCCCTGACCTCTGACCCCTGACCCTGGGCTCTACAGAGCCCGTTTCATTCACATTTGTGAACAAATATTTTGACGAGGAAGGAAAATAAAACAGACACATGAGCGAGAGCTTCTGCCACGATGAGGAGAACAGACGGAACCTGACGAGTTCTGAAATAATGTAGATCAAACTTCAGGCTGCACTGTGTTGGTCTGAGGGGCCGATGGGGCAGACTGGAGCCTCACTTCTGTCAGTCTGTCCCAGGGCAGCTGTGGCTACAGGAGTTTAACCTCAGAGTGGAGAGAGCGAAGAATGAACTGTAAATAAAGCTCTGTAAAGTGTCTCTGAGTGTCCAGAAAAGCTCTGCACAGATCTTTCTGCCTCTGGACTGCCGTCTCCACCGGTAACTCTGCTGCGCCAAAAAAAGACGTGGATTTTGTGTTTGTTCCACTTTATTCACATGAATATTCAGATTCTGTTGCATCATGTGTTTTTCAATTCCTCATAAATGTCCTACTTCTGTTAAACAAGTCCACAGCTCTTCTCTTCTGTTTAGTCCTTAGTCTTGGTTTAGTCCTGATTTAGTCCTGGTTTAGTCCTGGTTTAGTCCTGGTTTAGTCCTGGTTTAGTCCTGGTTTAGTCCTGGTTTAGTCCTGGTTTAGTCCTGGTTCAGTCCTGATTTAGACTTGGTTTAGCCCTGGTTTAATCTTGGTTTAGCCCTGGTTTAGTCCTGGTTTAGACCTGGCTCAGTCCTGGTTTAGTCCTGGTTTAGTCCTGGTTTAGTCCTGGTTTAGACCTGGTTTAGACCTGGTTTAGTCCTGGTTTAGTCTTGGTTTAGTCCTGGTTTAGTCCTGGTTTAGACCTGGTTTAGACCTGGTTTAGTCTTGGTTTAGTCCTGGTTTAGTCCTGGTTTAGACCTGGTTTAGTCCTGGTTTAGTCCTGGTTTAGTCTTGGTTTAGTCCTGGTTTAGTCCTGGTTTAGTCCTGGTTTAGACCTGGTTTAGTCCTGGTTTAGACCTGGTTTAGACCTGGTTTAGTCCTGGTTTAGTCTTGGTTTAGTCCTGGTTTAGTCCTGGTTTAGACCTGGTTTAGACCTGGTTTAGTCCTGGTTTAGTCCTGGTTTAGTCCTGGTTTAGACCTGGTTTAGTCCTGGTTTAGTCCTGGTTTAGACCTGGTTTAGTCCTGGTTGAGTTCTGGTTTAGACCTGGTTTAGTTCTGGTTTAGACCTGGTTTAGTTCTGGTTTAGACCTGGTTTAGTCCTGGTTGAGTTCTGGTTTAGACCTGGTTTAGTCCTGGTTGAGTTCTGGTTTAGTCCTGGTTGAGTTCTGGTTTAGTCCTGGTTTAGTTCTGGTTTAGACCTGGTTGTGTTCTGGTTTAGTCCTGGTTTAGTCCTGGTTTAGACCTGGTTTAGTCCTGGTTTAATTCTGGTTTTGATCTGGTTTAGTCCTGGTTTAGTCCTGGTTTAGTCCTGGTTTAGTTCTGGTTTAGTCCTGGTTTAGTCCTGGTTTAGTCCTGGTTTAGGCCTGGTTTAGTTCTGGTTTAGTCCTGGTTTAGTCCTGGTTTAGTCCTGGTTTAGACCTGGTTTAGACCTGGTTTAGTTCTGGTTTAGTCCTGGTTTAGTTCTGGTCTCTCATGTTTGATTCTGTGTAATTCTAAAGATCTTTTCAAATCTGTTTTTCACTCAAAGCTTTTCACACACAGACACACACTCACACAGACACACAGACACACACTCACACACTCACACTCACACACACACACACACACTCACACACACACACACTCACACACACACTCACACACACACTCACACACACACACACACACACTCACACACACTCACACACACTCACACTCACACACACACACACACACACACACACACACACACACACACACACACACACACACTCACACACACACTCACACACACTCACACACACACACACTCACACACACTCACACACACACACACTCACACACACACTCACTCACACACACACACACACACACACACACACACACACACACACACTCACACACACACACTCACACACACACACTCACACACACACTCACTCACACACACACTCACACACACACTCACACACACACACACACACACACACTCACACACACACACACACACACATCTACTCAAAGGGTTTGTTGACTCTGATCATTGAAAACATTTCATCTGGAGTGCCTGGATACTGGGTTAACCGGAGGATAATCTATGATCTTTAATGCTGGAGTGCTGCTGCTATATGCTGCTGCTGTATATACTAACAACATATGCCTATTAACATACAACAACAACAACAATTCAACAACAATGTATTAACAACAACAACATATGCTGTATTAACAACAATATAATATTATAATAACAACAAC
>CM060673.1:800481-996262 GCA_030686955.1 Odontamblyopus rebecca | reverse complement strand
TAACCCCAGAACATTCCCGGGCTGAGGGATTTAACCCCAAGAACATTCTCTGGAAGTTGAGGGATTTAACCCAGAACATTCCAGGGCTGAGGATTTAACCCCAGAATATCTTCCAGGCTGGGAGGGATTTAACCCCAGGAACATTCCCCGGGCTGAGGGATTTAACCCCAGAACATTCCCGGAAGTTGAGGGATTTAACCCCAGAACATTCCCCGGGTTGAGGATTTAACCCCAGAACATTCCCAGGGCTGAGGGATTTGAATCCCTAAAATGATTCCTTCGGCTGAGGGATTTAACCCCAGAACATTCCCCGGCTGAGGGATTTAACCTCCAGAACATTCCCGGGCCTGAGGGATTGTAACCCCAGCAACATTCTCTGGACTGGAGGGATTTAACCCCAGAACATTTGGGACTGAGTGGATTTAACTTAGAACATCTCCCGGCTGAGGGAGTTTCAACTCAGAAACATTCCCGGAGCTGAGGGATTTAACTCCTGAGAACATTCCCGGGCTGAGGGATTTAACCTCTTATAGAACATTCCTGGCTAGAGGGATTTAACCCTGTGAACATTCCCTGTGTATTGAGGATTTAACCCCAGAACATTCCCCAAGGCTGAGGATCTAACTCCGAGAACATTCCCGGTAGCCTGAGGGATTTTAACTCCCAGTAAACATTCCCAGGCTGGTGGGGATTTAACCCCAGAACATTCCAGGGCTGAAGGATTTGTAACCCCAGAACATATCTCCAGGGCTGAGGTTAACAGAACATTCAGACTGGGGTTAACCTCAGAACATTTCCAGGGCTGAGGGATTGTAACCCTCAGAACATTCCAGGGCTGAAGTTCTTTGGAACATTTAGGGCCTTTAACCCCAGAACATTCCAGGGCTGAGGGATTTAACCCCAGAACATTCCCGGGCTGAGGGATTTAACCCCAGAACATTCCCGGGCTGAGGGATTTAACCCCATTCAGGCTGAAGTTAACCCCAGAACATTCAGACTAAGTTAACTAGAACATTCCAGGGCTGAGGGATTTAACCCCAGAACATTCCCGGGCTGAGGGATTTAACCCCAGAACATTCCAGGGCTGAGGGATTTAACCCCAGAACATTCCCGGGCTGAGGGATTTAACCCCAGAACATTCCCGGGCTGAGGGATTTAACCCCAGAACATTCCCGGGCTGAGGGATTTAACCCCAGAACATTCCCGGGCTGAGGGATTTAACCCCAGAACATTCCCGGGCTGAGGGATTTAACCCCAGAACATTCCCGGGCTGAGGGATTTAACCCCAGTGTTTCTTTCGTACATTCGTTTTTCAGAATAAAACCAAAACATAATCGAACAATAAAACGACTTTTTTCTTCATTATTTGTTTCTCCAAAACCAAAACGAATAAACGGGAAAAACGTTTTTTTCAGTTTTCAATTTTGTGTTTAAATGAATCATGGAGAAAAAGATAATGGCGACAAAACCAGGACTAAACCAGGACTGAACCAGGACTAAACCAGGACTGAACCAGGACTAAACCAGGACTGAACCAGAACTAAACCAGGTCTAAACCAGGTCTAAACCAGGACTAAACCAGGTCTAAACCAGGACTAAACCAGGACTAAACCAGGACTGAACCAGAACTAAACCAGGACTAAACCAGGTCTAAACCAGGACTAAACCAGGTCTAAACCAGGACTAAACCAGGTCTAAACCAGAACTAAACCAGGACTAAACCAGGACTAAACCAGGTCTAAACCAGGACTAAACCAGGTCTAAACCAGGACTAAACCAGGACTAAACCAGGTCTAAACCAGGACTGAACCAGAACTAAACCAGATCTAAACCAGGACTAAACCAGGACTAACACCAGGACTAACACCAGGACTAAACCAGGACTAAACCAGGACTAAACCAGGACTAAACCAGGACTAAACCAGGTCTAAAACCAGGTCTAAACCAGGACTGAACCAGGACTAAACCAGGTCTAAACCAGGACTAAACCAGGACTAAACCAGGACTAAACCGGGACTAAACCGGGACTAAACCGGGTCTAAACCGGGTCTAAACCGGGACTAAACCAGGTCTAAACCAGGGACTAAACCAGAACTAAACCAGGTCTAAACCAGGTCTAAACCAGGACTAAACCAGGTCTAAGCCAGGTCTAAACTGGGACTAAACCAGGTCTAAACCAGGACTAAACCAGGACTAAACCGGGTCTAAACTGCGACTAAACCAGGTCTAAACCAGGGACTAAACCAGAACTAAACCAGGACTAAACCAGGACTAAACCAGGTCTAAACCAGGACTAAACCAGGTCTAAACCAGAACTAAACCAGGACTAAACCAGGTCTAAACCAGGACTAAACCAGAACTAAACCAGGTCTAAACCAGGACTAAACCAGGACTAAACCAGGTCTAAACCAGGACTAAACCAGGACTAAACCAGGACTAAACCAGAACTAAACCAGGACTAAACCAGGTCTAAACCAGGACTAAACCAGGTCTAAACCAGGACTAAACCAGGTCTAAACCAGGACTAAACCAGGACTAAACCAGGACTAAACCAGGACTAAACCAGGACTAAACCAGGTCTAAACCAGAACTAAACCAGGACTAAGCCAGGACTAAACCAGGACTGAACCAGAACTAAACCAGGTCTAAACCAGTTCTAAACCAGGACTGAACCAGGTCTAAACCAGGACTAAACCAGGACTAAACCAGGACTGAAACAGGTCTAAACCAGGACTAAACCAGGTCTAAACCAGGACTAAACCAATTCTAAACCAGGACTAAACCAGGACTAAACCAGGTCTAAACCAGGACTAAACCAGGACTAAACCAGGGACTAAACCAGGGACTAAAACAGGGACTAAAACAGGACTAAACCAGGACTAAACCAGGACTGAACCAGGTCTAAACCAGGACTAAACCAGGACTAAACCAGAACTAAACCAGGACTAAACCAGGACTAAACCAGAACTAAACCAGGTCTAAACCAGGACTAAACCAGGACTAAACCAGGTCTAAATCAGAACTAAACCAGGTCTAAATCAGAACTAAACCAGGTCTAAACCAGGACTAAACCAGGTCTAAACCAGGACTAAACCAGGTCTAAACCAGGACTAAACCAGGACTAAACCAGGACTAAACCAGGTCTAAACCAGGACTAAACCAGGACTAAACCAGGACTAAACCAGGACTAAACCAGGTCTAAACCAGGACTAAACCAGGTTTAAACCAGGTCTAAACTAGGACTAAACCAGGACTAAACCAGGACTAAACCAGGTCTAAACCAGGACTAAACCAGGTCTAAACTAGGACTAAACCAGGACTAAACCAGGATTAAACCAGAGTCTAAACCAGGACTAAACCAGGACTAAACCAGGTCTAAACCAGGTCTAAACCAGGACTAAACCAGGACTAAACCAGGACTAAACCAGAACTAAACCAGGACTAAACCAGGTCTAAACCAGGACTAAACCAGGACTAAACCAGGACTAAACCAGGACTAAACCAGGTCTAAACCAGAACTAAACCAGGACTAAACCAGGACTAAACCAGGACTAAACCAGGTCTAAACCAGGACTAAACCAGGACTAAACCAGGTCTAAACCAGGACTAAACCAGGTCTAAACCAGGACTAAACCAGGACTAAACCAGGACTAAACCAGAACTAAACCAGGACTAAACCAGGTCTAAACCAGGACTAAACCAGGTCTAAACCAGGACTAAACCAGAACTAAACCAGGTCTAAACCAGGACTAAACCAGGACTAAACCAGGTCTAAACCAGGACTACACCAGGTCTAAACCAGGACTAAACCAGGACTACACCAGGACTCCCACCAGGTCTAAACCAGGACTACACCAGGTCTAAACCAGGACTAAACCAGAACTAAAGCAGGTCTAAACCAGGTCTAAACCAGGACTAAACCAGGACTACACCAGGTCTAAACCAGGACTAAACCAGGACTAAACCAGGTCTAAACCAGGACTAAACCAGGACTGAACCAGGACTAAACCAGGACTAAACCAGGACTAAACCAGGTCTAAACCAGTACTAAACATGGAGTAAACCAGGGACTAAACCAGGACTAAACCAGGTCTAAACCAGAACTAAACCAGGACTAAACCAGGACTAAACCAGGACTAAACCAGGTCTAAACCAGGACTAAACCAGGACTAAACCAGGTCTAAACCAGGACTAAACCAGGACTAAACCAGGACTAAACCAGGACTAAACCAGGTCTAAACCAGACCCAAAACAAGGACTAAACCAGGACTAAACCAGGACTAAACCAGGTCTAAACCAGACCCAAAACAAGGACTAAACCAGGACTAAACCAGGACTAAACCAGGTCTAAACCAGAACTAAACCAGGACTAAACCAGGACTAAACCAGGACTAAAACCAGGACTAAACCAGGACTAAACCAGGTCTAAACCAGGACTAAACCAGGTCTAAACCAGGACTAAACCAGGACTAAACCAGGACTAAACCAGGTCTAAACCAGGACTAAACCAGGACTAAACCAGGTCTAAACCAGGACTAAACCAGGTCTAAACCAGGACTAAACCAGGTCTAAACCAGGACTAAACCAGGACTAAACCAGGACTAAACCAGGACTAAACCAGGACTAAACCAGGTCTAAACCAGGACTAAACCAGGACTAAACCAGGACTAAACCAGGACTAAACCAGGTCTAAACCAGGACTAAACCAGGACTAAACCAGGACTAAACCAGGACTAAACCAGGTCTAAACCAGGACTAAACCAGGACTAAACCAGGTCTAAACCAGGACTAAACCAGGACTAAACCAGGACTAAACCAGGACTAAACCAGGACTAAACCAGGACTAAACCAGGACTAAACCAGGACTAAACCAGGACTAAACCAGGACTAAACCAGGACTAAACCAGGACTAAACCAGGTCTAAACCAGGACTAAACCAGGACTAAACCAGGACTAAACCAGGACTAAACCAGGTCTAAACCAGGACTAAACCAGGACTAAACCAGGACTAAACCAGGTCTAAACCAGGACTAAACCAGGACTAAACCAGGACTAAACCAGGTCTAAACCAGAACTAAACCAGGACTAAACCTGGTCTAAACCAGGACTAACCCACGACTAAACCACGACTAACCCACCTCTAAACCAGGACTAAACCAGGTCTAAACCAGGACTAAACCAGGACTAAACCAGGACTAAACCAGGACTAAACCAGGTCTAAACCAGGACTAAACCAGGACTAAACCAGGTCTAAACCAGGACTAAACCAGGTCTAAACCAGGACTAAACCAGGACTAAACCAGGACTAAACCAGGACTAAACCAGGTCTAAACCAGGTCTAAACCAGAACTAAACCAGGACTAAACCAGGTCTAAACCAGGACTAAACCAGGACTAAACCAGGACTAAACCAGGACTAAACCAGGACTAAACCAGGACTAAACCAGGACTAAACCAGGTCTAAACCAGGACTAAACCAGGACTAAACCAGGACTAAACCAGGACTAAACCAGAACTAAACCAGGACTAAACCAGGTCTAAACCAGGACTAAACCAGGACTAAACCAGGACTAAACCAGGACTAAACCAGGACTAAACCAGGACTAAACCAGGTCTAAACCAGGACTAAACCAGGACTAAACCAGGTCTAAACCAGGACTAAACCAGGTCTAAACCAGGACTAAACCAGGTCTAAACCAGGACTAAACCAATTCTAAACCAGGACTAAACCAGGTCTAAACCAGGACTAAACCAGGACTAAACCAGGACTAAACCAGGACTAAACCAGGACTAAACCAGGACTAAACCAGGTCTAAACCAGGACTAAACCAGGACTAAACCAGGACTAAACCAGGACTAAACCAGGACTAAACCAGGACTGAAACCAGGACTAAACCAGGACTAAACCAGGTCTAAACCAGGACTAAACCAGGACTAAACCAGGACTAAACCAGGACTAAACCAGGTCTAAACCAGGACTAAACCAGGACTAAACCAGGTCTAAACCAGGACTAAACCAGGACTAAACCAGGACTAAACCAGGACTAAACCAGGACAAAACCAGGACTAAACCAGGACTAAACCAGGTCTAAACCAGGACTAAACCAGGACTAAACCAGGTCTAAACCAGGACTAAACCAGGACTAAACCAGGTCTAAACCAGGACTAAACCAGGACTAAAACCAGGACTAAACCAGGACTAAACCAGGACTAAACCAGGACTAAACCAGGACTAAACCAGGTCTAAACCAGGACTAAACCAGGACTAAACCAGGACTAAACCAGGACTAAACCAGGTCTAAACCAGAACTAAACCAGGACTAAACCAGGTCTAAACCAGGACTAAACCAGGTCTAAACCAGGACTAAACCAGGACTAAACCAGGTCTAAACCAGGACTAAACCAGGACTAAACCAGGACTAAACCAGGTCTAAACCAGGACTAAACCAGGACTAAACCAGGTCTAAACCAGAACTAAACCAGGACTAAACCAGGACTAAACCAGGACTAAACCAGGACTAAACCAGGTCTAAACCAGAACTAAACCAGGACTAAACCAGGACTAAACCAGGACTAAACCAGGTCTAAACCAGAACTAAACCAGGACTAAACCAGGTCTAAACCAGGACTAAACCAGGTCTAAACCAGAACTAAACCAGGACTAAACCAGAACTAAACCAGGACTAAACCAGGTCTAAACCAGGACTAAACCAGGACTAAACCAGGACTAAACCAGGTCTAAACCAGGACTAAACCAGGACTAAACCAGGACTAAACCAGGTCTAAACCAGGACTAAACCAGGACTAAACCAGGTCTAAACCAGGACTAAACCAGGTCTAAACCAGGACTAAACCAGGTCTAAACCAGGACTAAACCAGGACTAAACCAGGACTAAACCAGGACTAAACCAGGTCTAAACCAGAACTAAAGCAGGACTAAACCAGGACTAAACCAGGACTAAACCAGGTCTAAACCAGGACTAAACCAGGACTAAACCAGGACTAAACCAGGACTAAACCAGGACTAAACCAGAACTAAACCAGGACTAAACCAGGTCTAAACCAGGACTAAACCAGGACTAAACCAGGACTAAACCAGGACTAAACCAGGACTAAACCAGGACTAAACCAGGTCTAAACCAGGACTAAACCAGGACTAAACCAGGACTAAACCAGGACTAAACCAGGTCTAAACCAGGACTAAACCAGGACTAAACCAGGACTAAACCAGGACTAAACCAGGACTAAACCAGGTCTAAACCAGAACTAAACCAGGACTAAACCAGGTCTAAACCAGGACTAAACCAGGACTAAACCAGGACTAAACCAGGTCTAAACCAGAACTAAACCAGGACTAAACCAGGTCTAAACCAGGACTAAACCAGGACTAAACCAGGACTAAACCAGGACTAAACCAGGTCTAAACCAGGACTAAGCAGGACTAAACCAGGACTAAACCAGGACTAAACCAGGTCTAAACCAGAACTAAACCAGGACTAAACCAGGTCTAAACCAGGACTAAACCAGGTCTAAACCAGAACTAAAGCAGGACTAAACCAGGACTAAACCAGGACTAAACCAGGTCTAAACCAGGTCTAAACCAGGACTAAACCAGGACTAAACCAGGTCTAAACCAGGACTAAACCAGGACTAAACCAGGACTAAACCAGGACTAAACCAGGACTAAACCAGGACTAAACCAGGACTAAACCAGGTCTAAACCAGGACTAAACCAGGACTAAACCAGGTCTAAACCAGGACTAAACCAGGTCTAAACCAGAACTAAACCAGGACTAAACCAGGACTAAACCAGGACTAAACCAGGACTAAACCAGGACTAAACCAGGACTAAACCAGGACTAAACCAGGACTAAACCAGGTCTAAACCAGGACTAAACCAGGTCTAAACCAGGACTAAACCAGGTCTAAACCAGGACTAAACCAGGTCTAAACCAGGACTAAACCAGGACTAAACCAGGACTAAACCAGGTCTAAACCAGGACTAAACCAGGACTAAACCAGGACTAAACCAGGACTAAACCAGGACTAAACCAGGTCTAAACCAGGACTAAACCAGGACTAAACCAGGACTAAACCAGGACTAAACCAGGACTAAACCAGGACTAAACCAGGACTAAACCAGGACTAAACCAGGTCTAAACCAGGACTGAACCAGGACTAAACCAGGACTAAACCAGGACTAAACCAGGTCTAAACCAGAACTAAACCAGGACTAAACCAGGTCTAAACCAGGACTAAACCAGGACTAAACCAGGACTAAACCAGGACTAAACCAGGACTAAACCAGGACTAAACCAGGACTAAACCAGGACTAAACCAGGTCTAAACCAGGACTAAACCAGGACTAAACCAGGTCTAAACCAGAACTAAACCAGGACTAAACCAGGTCTAAACCAGGACTAAACCAGGACTAAACCAGGACAAAACCAGGACTAAACCAGGACTAAACCAGGACTAAACCAGGACTAAACCAGGTCTAAACCAGGTCTAAACCAGAACTAAACCAGGACTAAACCAGGTCTAAACCAGGACTAAACCAGGTCTAAACCAGGACTAAACCAGGACTAAACCAGAACTAAACCAGGTCTAAACCAGGACTAAACCAGGTCTAAACCAGGACTAAACCAGGTCTAAACCAGGACTAAACCAGGATTAAACCAGGTCTAAACCAGGACTAAACCAGGACTGAACCAGGACTAAACCAGGACTAAACCAGGACTAAACCAGGTCTAAACCAGGACTAAAGCAGGACTAAACCAGGACTAAACCAGAACTAAACCAGGTCTAAACCAGAACTAAACCAGGACTAAACCAGGACTAAACCAGGACTAAACCAGGTCTAAACCAGAACTAAACCAGGACTAAACCAGGTCTAAACCAGGACTAAACCAGGACTAAACCAGGACTAAACCAGGACTAAACCAGGTCTAAACCAGAACTAAACCAGGACTAAACCAGGACTAAACCAGGACTAAACCAGGTCTAAACCAGAACTAAACCAGGACTAAACCAGGTCTAAACCAGGACTAAACCAGGACTAAACCAGAACTAAACCAGGACTAAACCAGAACTAAACCAGGACTAAACCAGGTCTAAACCAGGACTAAACCAGGTCTAAACCAGAACTAAACCAGGTCTAAACCAGGACTAAACCAGGACTAAACCAGGACTAAACCAGGTCTAAACCAGAACTAAACCAGGACTAAACCAGGTCTAAACCAGGACTAAACCAGGTCTAAACCAGAACTAAACCAGGTCTAAACCAGGACTAAACCAGGACTGAACCAGGACTAAACCAGGACTAAACCAGGACTAAACCAGGTCTAAACCAGAACTAAAGCAGGACTAAACCAGGACTAAACCAGGACTAAACCAGGTCTAAACCAGAACTAAACCAGGACTAAACCAGGACTAAACCAGGACTAAACCAGGTCTAAACCAGGACTAAACCAGGTCTAAACCAGGACTAAACCAGGACTAAACCAGGACAAAACCAGGACTAAACCAGGACTAAACCAGAACTAAACCAGGTCTAAACCAGAACTAAAGCAGGACTAAACCAGGACTAAACCAGGACTAAACCAGGTCTAAACCAGAACTAAACCAGGACTAAACCAGGACTAAACCAGGACTAAACCAGGTCTAAACCAGGACTAAACCAGGACTAAACCAGGTCTAAACCAGGACTAAACCAGGACTAAACCAGGACAAAACCAGGACTAAACCAGGACTAAACCAGAACTAAACCAGGTCTAAACCAGAACTAAAGCAGGACTAAACCAGGACTAAACCAGGACTAAACCAGGTCTAAACCAGGACTAAACCAGGACTAAACCAGGACTAAACCAGGACTAAACCAGGTCTAAACCAGAACTAAACCAGGACTAAACCAGGTCTAAACCAGGACTAAACCAGGACTAAACCAGGACTAAACCAGGTCTAAACCAGAACTAAACCAGGACTAAACCAGGTCTAAACCAGGACTAAACCAGGACTAAACCAGGACAAAACCAGGACTAAACCAGGTCTAAACCAGAACTAAAGCAGGACTAAACCAGGACTAAACCAGGACTAAACCAGGTCTAAACCAGAACTAAACCAGGACTAAACCAGGTCTAAACCAGGACTAAACCAGGTCTAAACCAGAACTAAAGCAGGACTAAACCAGGACTAAACCAGGACTAAACCAGGTCTAAACCAGGTCTAAACCAGAACTAAACCAGGACTAAACCAGGTCTAAACCAGGACTAAACCAGGACTAAACCAGGACAAAACCAGGACTAAACCAGGACTGAACCAGGACTAAACCAGGACTAAACCAGGTCTAAACCAGGACTAAACCAGGACTAAACCAGGTCTAAACCAGGACTAAACCAGGTCTAAACCAGAACTAAACCAGGACTAAACCAGGTCTAAACCAGGACTAAACCAGGACTAAACCAGGACTGAACCAGGACTAAACCAGGACTAAACCAGGACTAAACCAGGTCTAAACCAGAACTAAACCAGGACTAAACCAGGTCTAAACCAGGACTAAACCAGGTCTAAACCAGAACTAAACCAGGTCTAAACCAGGACTAAACCAGGACTAAACCAGGACAAAACCAGAACTAAACCAGGACTAAACCAGGACTAAACCAGGACTAAACCAGGACTAAACCAGGACTAAACCAGGTCTAAACCAGGACTAAACCAGGACTAAACCAGGACAAAACCAGGACTAAACCAGGACTAAACCAGGACTGAACCAGGACTAAACCAGGACTAAACCAGGTCTAAACCAGGACTGAACCAGGACTAAACCAGGACTAAACCAGGACTAAACCAGGTCTAAACCAGAACTAAACCAGGACTAAACCAGGTCTAAACCAGGACTAAACCAGGACTAAACCAGGACTAAACCAGGACTAAACCAGGACAAAACCAGGACTAAACCAGGACTAAACCAGGTCTAAACCAGGACTAAACCAGGACTAAACCAGGTCTAAACCAGAACTAAACCAGGACTAAACCAGGACTAAACCAGGACTAAACCAGTACTAAACCAGGACAAAACCAGGACTAAACCAGGACTAAACCAGGACTTAACCAGGACTAAACCAGGACTAAACCAGGTCTAAACCAGAACTAAACCAGGACTAAACCAGGTCTAAACCAGGACTAAACCAGGTCTAAACCAGGACTGAACCAGGACTAAACCAGAACTAAACCAGGTCTAAACCAGGACTAAACCAGGTCTAAACCAGGACTAAACCAGGTCTAAACCAGGACTGAACCAGGACTAAACCAGGTCTAAACCAGAACTAAACCAGGACTAAACCAGGACTAAACCAGGACTAAACCAGGACTAAACCAGGTCTAAACCAGAACTAAACCAGGACTAAACCAGGTCTAAACCAGGACTAAACCAGGTCTAAACCAGGACTGAACCAGGACTAAACCAGAACTAAACCAGGTCTAAACCAGGACTAAACCAGGTCTAAACCAGGACTAAACCAGGTCTAAACCAGGACTGAACCAGGACTAAACCAGGTCTAAACCAGAACTAAACCAGGACTGAACCAGGACTAAACCAGGACTAAACCAGGACTAAACCAGGTCTAAACCAGAACTAAAGCAGGACTAAACCAGGACTAAACCAGGACTAAACCAGGTCTAAACCAGAACTAAACCAGGACTAAACCAGGACTAAACCAGGACTAAACCAGGTCTAAACCAGAACTAAACCAGGACTAAACCAGGTCTAAACCAGGACTAAACCAGGACTAAACCAGGACTAAACCAGGACTAAACCAGGTCTAAACCAGAACTAAAGCAGGACTAAACCAGGACTAAACCAGGACTAAACCAGGTCTAAACCAGAACTAAACCAGGACTAAACCAGGTCTAAACCAGGACTAAACCAGGTCTAAACCAGAACTAAACCAGGACTAAACCAGAACTAAACCAGGACTAAACCAGGTCTAAACCAGGACTAAACCAGGTCTAAACCAGAACTAAACCAGGTCTAAACCAGGACTAAACCAGGACTGAACCAGGACTAAACCAGGTCTAAACCAGAACTAAACCAGGACTAAACCAGGTCTAAACCAGGACTAAACCAGGTCTAAACCAGAACTAAACCAGGTCTAAACCAGGACTAAACCAGGACTGAACCAGGACTAAACCAGGACTAAACCAGGACTAAACCAGGTCTAAACCAGAACTAAAGCAGGACTAAACCAGGACTAAACCAGGACTAAACCAGGTCTAAACCAGAACTAAACCAGGACTAAACCAGGACTAAACCAGGACTAAACCAGGTCTAAACCAGAACTAAACCAGGACTAAACCAGGTCTAAACCAGGACTAAACCAGGACAAAACCAGGACTAAACCAGGACTAAACCAGAACTAAACCAGGTCTAAACCAGAACTAAAGCAGGACTAAACCAGGACTAAACCAGGACTAAACCAGGTCTAAACCAGAACTAAACCAGGACTAAACCAGGACTAAACCAGGACTAAACCAGGTCTAAACCAGAACTAAACCAGGACTAAACCAGGTCTAAACCAGGACTAAACCAGGACTAAACCAGGACTAAACCAGGTCTAAACCAGAACTAAACCAGGACTAAACCAGGTCTAAACCAGGACTAAACCAGGACTAAACCAGGACAAAACCAGGACTAAACCAGGTCTAAACCAGAACTAAAGCAGGACTAAACCAGGACTAAACCAGGACTAAACCAGGTCTAAACCAGAACTAAACCAGGACTAAACCAGGTCTAAACCAGGACTAAACCAGGTCTAAACCCAACCAGAACTAAAGCAGGACTAAACCAGGACTAAACCAGGACTAAACCAGGACTAAACCAGGTCTAAACCAGTACTAAACCAGGACTAAACCAGGTCTAAACCAGGACTAAACCAGGACTAAACCAGGACAAAACCAGGACTAAACCAGGACTAAACCAGGACTAAACCAGGTCTAAACCAGAACTAAACCAGGACTAAACCAGGTCTAAACCAGGACTAAACCAGGTCTAAACCAGAACTAAACCAGGACTAAACCAGGTCTAAACCAGGACTAAACCAGGACTAAACCAGGACTGAACCAGGACTAAACCAGGACTAAACCAGGACTAAACCAGGTCTAAACCAGAACTAAACCAGGACTAAACCAGGTCTAAACCAGGACTAAACCAGGTCTAAACCAGAACTAAACCAGGTCTAAACCAGGACTAAACCAGGACTAAACCAGGACAAAACCAGAACTAAACCAAGGACTAAACCAGGACTAAACCAGGACTAAACCAGGTCTAAACCAGAACTAAACCAGGACTAAACCAGGTCTAAACCAGGACTAAACCAGGACTAAACCAGGACAAAACCAGGACTAAACCAGGACTAAACCAGGACTGAACCAGGACTAAACCAGGACTAAACCAGGTCTAAACCAGGACTGAACCAGGACTAAACCAGGACTAAACCAGGACTAAACCAGGTCTAAACCAGAACTAAACCAGGACTAAACCAGGTCTAAACCAGGACTAAACCAGGACTAAACCAGGACTAAACCAGGACTAAACCAGGACAAAACCAGGACTAAACCAGGACTAAACCAGGTCTAAACCAGGACTAAACCAGGACTAAACCAGGTCTAAACCAGAACTAAACCAGGACTAAACCAGGTCTAAACCAGGACTAAACCAGGACTAAACCAGGACAAAACCAGGACTAAACCAGGACTAAACCAGGACTGAACCAGGACTAAACCAGGACTAAACCAGGACTAAACCAGGTCTAAACCAGAACTAAACCAGGACTAAACCAGGTCTAAACCAGGACTAAACCAGGTCTAAACCAGAACTAAACCAGGACTAAACCAGGTCTAAACCAGGACTAAACCAGGACTAAACCAGGACTAAACCAGGTCTAAACCAGGTCTAAACCAGGACTAAACCAGGACTAAACCAGGACTGAACCAGGACTAAACCAGGACTAAACCAGGACAAAACCGGGACTAAACTAGGTCTAAACCAGGACTAAACCAGGACTAAACCAGGTCTAAACCAGGTGTAAACCAGGACTAAACCAGGACTGAACCAGGACTAAATCAGGACTGAACCAGGACTAAACCAGGACTTAACCAGGACTAAACCAGGTCTCAACCAGGACTAAACCAGGACTAAACCAGGTCTAAACCAGGACTAAACCAGGACTAAACCAGGTCTAAACCAAAACTAAACCAGGACTGAACCAGGACTGAACCAGGACTAAACCAGGTCTCAATCAGGACTATACCAGGACTAAACCAGGTCTAAACCAGGACTAAACCAGGACTGAACCAGGACTGAACCAGGACTAAACCAGGTCTAAACCAGGACTAAACCAAACCTAAACCAGGACTAAACCAGGACTGAACCAGGACTAAACCAGGACTAAACCAGGACTAAACCAGGACTAAACCAGGTCTAAAGCAGGACTAAACCAGGACTAAACCAGGACTAAACCAAAACTAAACCAGGACTAAACCAGGACTGAACCAGGACTAAACCAGGACTAAACCAGGACTAAACCAGGTCTAAAGCAGGACTAAACCAGGACTAAACCAGGACTCAACCAGGACTGAACCAGGACTAAACCAGGACTAAACCAGGACTAAACCAGGTCTAAACCAGGACTAAACCAGGACTAAACCAGGACTAAACCAGCACTGAACCAGGACTGAACCAGGACTGAACCAGTTCTCAACCAGGACTAAACCAGGACTAAACCAGGTCTAAACCAGAACTAAAGCAGGACTAAACCAGGACTAAACCAGGACTAAACCAGGTCTAAACCAGAACTAAACCAGGACTAAACCAGGACTAAACCAGGACTAAACCAGGTCTAAACCAGAACTAAACCAGGACTAAACCAGGTCTAAACCAGGACTAAACCAGGACTAAACCAGGACAAAACCAGGACTAAACCAGGACTAAACCAGAACTAAACCAGGTCTAAACCAGAACTAAACCAGGTCTAAACCAGGACTAAACCAGGTATAAACCAGGACTAAACCAGGACTCAACCAAGACTTGAACCAGGACTAAACCAGGGACTAAACCAGGTATAAACCAGAACTAAACCAGGGACTAAACCAGGTCTAAACCAGGACTAAACCAGGACTAAACAAAGGAATAAACCAGGTCTAAACCAGGACTAAACCAGGTATAAACCAGGTCTAAACCAGGACTAAACCAGGACTAAACCAGGACAAAACCAGGACTAAACCAGGTCTAAACCAGAACTAAAGCAGGACTAAACCAGGACTAAACCAGGACTAAACCAGGTCTAAACCAGAACTAAACCAGGACTAAACCAGGACTAAACCAGGACTAAACCAGGTCTAAACCAGAACTAAAGCAGGACTAAACCAGGACTAAACCAGGACTAAACCAGGTCTAAACCAGGTCTAAACCAGAACTAAACCAGGACTAAACCAGGTCTAAACCAGGACTAAACCAGGACTAAACCAGGACAAAACCAGGACTAAACCAGGACTGAACCAGGACTAAACCAGGACTAAACCAGGACTAAACCAGGTCTAAACCAGGACTAAACCAGGACTAAACCAGGACTCAACCAGGACTGAACCAGGACTGAACCAGGACTAAACCAAGACTAAACCAGGTCTAAACCAGGACTAAACCAGGACTAAACCAGGACTAAACCAGGACTAAACCAGGACTGAACCAGGACTGAACCAGGACTGAACCAGGACTAAACCAGGTCTAAAGCAGGACTAAACCAGGACTAAACCAGGACTAAACCAAAAACTAAACCAGGACTAAACCAGGACTGAACCAGGACTAAACCAGGACTAAACCAGGACTAAACCAGGTCTAAAGCAGGACTAAACCAGGACTTAACCAGGACTCAACCAGGACTGAACCAGGACTGAACCAGGACTAAACCAAGACTAAACCAGGTCTAAACCAGGACTAAACCAGGACTAAACCAGGACTAAACCAGCACTGAACCAGGACTGAACCAGGACTGAACCAGTTCTCAACCAGGACTAAACCAGGACTAAACCAGGTCTAAACCAGGACTAAACCAGGACTGAACCAGGACTGAACCAAGACTAAACCAGGACTGAACCAAGACTAAACCAGGACTGAACCAGGTCTAAACCAGGACTAAACCAGGACTAAACCAGGACTAAACCAGCACTGAACCAGGACTGAACCAGGACTGAACCAGTTCTCAACCAGGACTAAACCAGGACTAAACCAGGTCTAAACCAGAACTAAAGCAGGACTAAACCAGGACTAAACCAGGACTAAACCAGGTCTAAACCAGAACTAAACCAGGACTAAACCAGGACTAAACCAGGACTAAACCAGGTCTAAACCAGAACTAAACCAGGACTAAACCAGGTCTAAACCAGGACTAAACCAGGACTAAACCAGGACAAAACCAGGACTAAACCAGGACTAAACCAGAACTAAACCAGGTCTAAACCAGAACTAAAGCAGGACTAAACCAGGACTAAACCAGGACTAAACCAGGTCTAAACCAGAACTAAACCAGGACTAAACCAGGACTAAACCAGGACTAAACCAGGTCTAAACCAGAACTAAACCAGGACTAAACCAGGTCTAAACCAGGACTAAACCAGGACTAAACCAGGACTAAACCAGGTCTAAACCAGAACTAAACCAGGACTAAACCAGGTCTAAACCAGGACTAAACCAGGACTAAACCAGGACAAAACCAGGACTAAACCAGGTCTCAAACCAGAACTAAAGCAGGACTAAACCAGGACTAAACCAGGACTAAACCAGGTCTACACCTGAACTAAACCAGGACTAAACCAGGTCTAAACCAGGACTAAACCAGGTCTAAACCAGAACTAAAGCAGGACTAAACCAGGACTAAACCAGGACTAAACCAGGTCTAAACCAGGTCTAAACCAGAACTAAACCAGGACTAAACCAGGTCTAAACCAGGACTAAACCAGGACTAAACCAGGACAAAACCAGGACTAAACCAGGACTGAACCAGGACTAAACCAGGACTAAACCAGGTCTAAACCAGAACTAAACCAGGACTAAACCAGGTCTAAACCAGGACTAAACCAGGTCTAAACCAGAACTAAACCAGGACTAAACCAGGTCTAAACCAGGACTAAACCAGGACTAAACCAGGACTGAACCAGGACTAAACCAGGACTGAACCAAGGACTAAACCAGGTCTAAACCAGAACTAAACCAGGACTAAACCAGGTCTAAACCAGGACTAAACCAGGTCTAAACCAGAACTAAACCAGGTCTAAACCAGGACTAAACCAGGACTAAACCAGGACAAAACCAGAACTAAACCAGGACTAAACCAGGACTAAACCAGGACTAAACCAGGTCTAAACCAGAACTAAACCAGGACTAAACCAGGTCTAAACCAGGACTAAACCAGGACTAAACCAGGACTAAACCAGGACAAAACCAGGACTAAACCAGGACTAAACCAGGACTTAACCAGGACTAAACCAGGACTAAACCAGGTCTAAACCAGGACTGAACCAGGACTAAACCAGAACTGAACCAGGACTCAAACCAGGTCTAAACCAGAACTAAACCAGGACTAAACCAGGTCTAAACCAGGACTAAACCAGGACTAAACCAGGACTAAACCAGGACTAAACCAGGACTAAACCAGGTCTAAACCAGGACTAAACCAGGACTAAACCAGGTCTAAACCAGAACTAAACCAGGACTAAACCAGGTCTAAACCAGGACTAAACCAGGACTAAACCAGGACAAAACCAGGACTAAACCAGGACTAAACCAGGACTGAACCAGGACTAAACCAGGACTAAACCAGGACTAAACCAGGTCTAAACCAGAACTAAACCAGGACTAAACCAGGTCTAAACCAGGACTAAACCAGGTCTAAACCAGAACTAAACCAGGACTAAACCAGGTCTAAACCAGGACTAAACCAGGACTAAACCAGAACTAAACCAGGTCTAAACCAGGTCTAAACCAGGACTAAACCAGGACTAAACCAGGACTGAACCAGGACTAAACCAGGACTAAACCAGGACAAAACCGGGACTAAACTAGGTCTAAACCAGGACTAAACCAGGACTAAACCAGGTCTAAACCAGGTGTAAACCAGGACTAAACCAGGACTGAACCAGGACTAAATCAGGACTGAACCAGGACTAAACCAGGACTTAACCAGGACTAAACCAGGTCTCAACCAGGACTAAACCAGGACTAAACCAGGTCTAAACCAGAACTAAAGCAGGACTAAACCAGGACTAAACCAGGACTAAACCAGGTCTAAACCAGAACTAAACCAGGACTAAACCAGGACTAAACCAGGACTAAACCAGGTCTAAACCAGAACTAAACCAGGACTAAACCAGGTCTAAACCAGGACTAAACCAGGACTAAACCAGGACAAAACCAGGACTAAACCAGGACTAAACCAGAACTAAACCAGGTCTAAACCAGAACTAAAGCAGGACTAAACCAGGACTAAACCAGGACTAAACCAGGTCTAAACCAGAACTAAACCAGGACTAAACCAGGACTAAACCAGGACTAAACCAGGTCTAAACCAGAACTAAACCAGGACTAAACCAGGTCTAAACCAGGACTAAACCAGGACTAAACCAGGACTAAACCAGGTCTAAACCAGAACTAAACCAGGACTAAACCAGGTCTAAACCAGGACTAAACCAGGACTAAACCAGGACAAAACCAGGACTAAACCAGGTCTAAACCAGAACTAAAGCAGGACTAAACCAGGACTAAACCAGGACTAAACCAGGTCTAAACCAGAACTAAACCAGGACTAAACCAGGTCTAAACCAGGACTAAACCAGGTCTAAACCAGAACTAAAGCAGGACTAAACCAGGACTAAACCAGGACTAAACCAGGTCTAAACCAGGTCTAAACCAGAACTAAACCAGGACTAAACCAGGTCTAAACCAGGACTAAACCAGGACTAAACCAGGACAAAACCAGGACTAAACCAGGACTGAACCAGGACTAAACCAGGACTAAACCAGGTCTAAACCAGAACTAAACCAGGACTAAACCAGGTCTAAACCAGGACTAAACCAGGTCTAAACCAGAACTAAACCAGGACTAAACCAGGTCTAAACCAGGACTAAACCAGGACTAAACCAGGACTGAACCAGGACTAAACCAGGACTAAACCAGACTAAACCAGGTCTAAACCAGAACTAAACCAGGACTAAACCAGGTCTAAACCAGGACTAAACCAGGTCTAAACCAGAACTAAACCAGGTCTAAACCAGGACTAAACCAGGACTAAACCAGGACAAAACCAGAACTAAACCAGGACTAAACCAGGACTAAACCAGGACTAAACCAGAACTAAACCAGGACTAAACCAGGTCTAAACCAGGACTAAACCAGGACTAAACCAGGACAAAACCAGGACTAAACCAGGACTAAACCAGGACTGAACCAGGACTAAACCAGGACTAAACCAGGTCTAAACCAGGACTAAACCAGGACTAAACCAGGACTAAACCAGGACTAAACCAGGTCTAAACCAGAACTAAACCAGGACTAAACCAGGTCTAAACCAGGACTAAACCAGGACTAAACCAGGACTAAACCAGGACTAAACCAGGACAAAACCAGGACTAAACCAGGACTAAACCAGGTCTAAACCAGGACTAAACCAGGACTAAACCAGGTCTAAACCAGAACTAAACCAGGACTAAACCAGGTCTAAACCAGGACTAAACCAGGACTAAACCAGGACTAAACCAGGACTAAACCAGGACTAAACCAGGACTAAACCAGGACTAAACCAGGTCTAACCCAGGACTAAACCAGGACTAAACCAGGTCTAAACCAGGACTAAACCAGGACTAAACCAGGACTAAACCAGGACTAAACCAGGACTAAACCAGGACTAAACCAGGTCTAAACCAGAACTAAACCAGGACTAAACCAGGTCTAAACCAGGACTAAACCAGGTCTAAACCAGAACTAAACCAGGACTAAACCAGGTCTAAACCAGGACTAAACCAGGTCTAAACCAGGACTAAACCAGAACTAAACCAGGTCTAAACCAGGACTAAACCAGGTCTGAACCAGGACTAAACCAGGTCTAAACCAGGACTGAACCAGGACTAAACCAGGTCTAAACCAGAATTAAACCAGGACTGAACCAGGACTAAACCAGGACTAAACCAGGACTAAACCAGGTCTAAACCAGAACTAAACCAGGACTAAACCAGGACTAAACCAGGACTAAACCAGGTCTAAACCAGGACTAAACCAGGACTAAAACCAGGTCTAAACCAGGACTAAACCAGGTCTAAACCAGAACTAAACCAGGACTAAACCAGAACTAAACCAGGACTAAACCAGGTCTAAACCAGGTCTAAACCAGAACTAAACCAGGTCTAAACCAGGACTAAACCAGGACTAAACCAGGACTAAACCAGGTCTAAACCAGAACTAAACCAGGACTAAACCAGGTCTAAACCAGGACTAAACCAGGTCTAAACCAGAACTAAACCAGGTCTAAACCAGGACTAAACCAGGACTGAACCAGGACTAAACCAGGACTAAACCAGGACTAAACCAGGTCTAAACCAGAACTAAAGCAGGACTAAACCAGGACTAAACCAGGACTAAACAAGGTCTAAACCAGTACTAAACCAGGACTAAACCAGGACTAAACCAGGACTAAACCAGGTCTAAACCAGAACTAAACCAGGACTAAACCAGGACTAAACCAGGTCTAAACCAGAACTAAACCAGGACTAAACCAGGTCTAAACCAGAACTAAACCAGGACTAAACCAGGTCTAAACCAGAACTAAACCAGGACTAAACCAGGTCTAAACCAGGACTAAACCAGGACTAAACCAGGACTGAACCAGGACTAAACCAGGACTAAACCAGGACTAAACCAGGTCTAAACCAGAACTAAACCAGGACTAAACCAGGTCTAAACCAGGACTAAACCAGGTCTAAACCAGAACTAAACCAGGTCTAAACCAGGACTAAACCAGGACTAAACCAGGACAAAACCAGAACTAAAACCAGGACTAAACCAGGACTAAACCGGGACTAAAAACCAGGAACTAAACCAGGACTAGGACTAAACCAGGTCTAAACCAGGACTAAACCAGGACTAAACCAGGACAAAACCAGGACTAAACCAGGACTAAACCAGGACTGAACCAGGACTAAACCAGGACTAAACCAGGTCTAAACCAGGACTAAACCAGGACTAAACCAGGACTAAACCAGGACTAAACCAGGTCTAAACCAGAACTAAACCAGGACTAAACCAGGTCTAAACCAGGACTAAACCAGGACTAAACCAGGACTAAACCAGGACTAAACCAGGACAAAACCAGGACTAAACCAGGACTAAACCAGGTCTAAACCAGGACTAAACCAGGACTAAACCAGGTCTAAAACCAGAACTAAACCAGGACTAAACCAGGTCTAAACCAGGACTAAACCAAACCTAAACCAGGACTAAACCAGGACAAAACCAGGACTAAACCAGGACTAAACCAGGACTAAACCAGGTCTAAACCAGAACTAAACCAGGACTAAACCAGGTCTAAACCAGGACTAAACCAGGTCTAAACCAGAACTAAACCAGGACTAAACCAGGTCTAAACCAGGACTAAACCAGGACTAAACCAGGACTAAACCAGGACAAAACCAGGACTAAACCAGGACTAAACCAGGTCTAAACCAGGACTAAACCAGGTCTAAACCAGGACTAAACCAGGACTAAACCAGGTCTAAACCAGAACTAAACCAGGACTGAACCAGGACTAAACCAGGACTAAACCAGGACTAAACCAGGTCTAAACCAGAACTAAACCAGGACTAAACCAGGACTAAACCAGGACTAAACCAGGTCTAAACCAGGACTAAACCAGGACTAAACCAGGACTAAACCAGGACTAAACCAGGTCTAAACCAGAACTAAACCAGGACTAAACCAGGACTAAACCAGGACTAAACCAGGTCTAAACCAGGTCTAAACCAGGACTAAACCAGGACTAAACCAGGACTAAACCAGGACTAAACCAGGACTAAACCAGGTCTAAACCAGAACTAAACCAGGACTAAACCAGGTCTAAACCAGGACTAAACCAGGACTAAACCAGAACTAAACCAGGACTAAACCAGGACTAAACCAGGACTAAACCAGGACTAAACCAGGACTAAACCAGGACTAAACCAGGTCTAAACCAGAACTAAACCAGGACTAAACCAGGACTAAACCAGGACTAAACCAGGACTAAACCAGAACTAAACCAGGACTAAACCAGGACTAAACCAGGACTAAACCAGGTCTAAACCAGAACTAAACCAGGACTAAACCAGGTCTAAACCAGGACTAAACCAGGACTAAACCAGGACAAAACCAGGACTAAACCAGGACTAAACCAGGACTAAACCAGGTCTAAACCAGAACTAAACCAGGACTAAACCAGGTCTAAACCAGGACTAAACCAGGTCTAAACCAGAACTAAACCAGGACTAAACCAGGACTAAACCAGGACTAAACCAGGTCTAAACCAGAACTAAACCAGGACTAAACCAGGTCTAAACCAGGACTAAACCAGGACTAAACCAGGTCTAAACCAGAACTAAACCAGGACTAAACCAGGACTAAACCAGAACTAAACCAGGTCTAAACCAGAACTAAACCAGGACTAAACCAGGACTAAACCAGGACTAAACCAGGTCTAAACCAGAACTAAACCAGGACTAAACCAGGACTAAACCAGGACTAAACCAGGTCTAAACCAGAACTAAACCAGGACTAAACCAGGTCTAAACCAGGACTAAACCAGGACTAAACCAGGACTAAACCAGGTCTAAACCAGAACTAAACCAGGACTAAACCAGGTCTAAACCAGGACTAAACCAGGACTAAACCAGGTCTAAACCAGGACTAAACCAGGTCTAAACCAGAACTAAACCAGGACTAAACCAGGACTAAACCAGGACTAAACCAGGTCTAAACCAGGACTAAACCAGGTCTAAACCAGAACTAAAGCAGGACTAAACCAGGACTAAACCAGGACTAAACCAGGTCTAAACCAGGTCTAAACCAGAACTAAACCAGGACTAAACCAGGACTAAACCAGGACTAAACCAGGTCTAAACCAGAACTAAACCAGGACTAAACCAGGACTAAACCAGGACTAAACCAGGACTAAACCAGGACTAAACCAGAACTAAACCAGGACTAAACCAGGTCTAAACCAGAACTAAACCAGGACTAAACCAGAACTAAACCAGGACTAAACCAGGTCTAAACCAGGACTAAACCAGGACTAAACCAGGACTAAACCAGGACTAAACCAGGACTAAACCAGGACTAAACCAGAACTAAACCAGGACTAAACCAGGTCTAAACCAGGACTAAACCAGGTCTAAACCAGAACTAAACCAGGTCTAAACCAGGACTAAACCAGGACTAAACCAGGACAAAACCAGAACTAAACCAGGACTAAACCAGGACTAAACCAGGACTAAACCAGGACTAAACCAGAACTAAACCAGGACTAAACCAGGTCTAAACCAGGACTAAACCAGGACTAAACCAGGACAAAACCAGGACTAAACCAGGACTAAACCAGGACTGAACCAGGACTAAACCAGGACTAAACCAGGTCTAAACCAGGACTGAACCAGGACTAAACCAGGACTAAACCAGGACTAAACCAGGTCTAAACCAGAACTAAACCAGGACTAAACCAGGTCTAAACCAGGACTAAACCAGGACTAAACCAGGACTAAACCAGGACTAAACCAGGACAAAACCAGGACTAAACCAGGACTAAACCAGGTCTAAACCAGGACTAAACCAGGACTAAACCAGGTCTAAACCAGAACTAAACCAGGACTAAACCAGGTCTAAACCAGGACTAAACCAGGACTAAACCAGGACAAAACCAGGACTAAACCAGGACTAAACCAGGACTAAACCAGGACTAAACCAGGACTAAACCAGGTCTAAACCAGGACTAAACCAGGACTAAACCAGGTCTAAACCAGGTCTAAACCAGGACTAAACCAGGTCTAAACCAGAACTAAACCAGGACTAAACCAGGACTAAACCAGGTCTAAACCAGGACTAAACCAGGTCTAAACCAGGACTAAACCAGAACTAAACCAGGTCTAAACCAGGACTAAACCAGGTCTAAACCAGGACTAAACCAGGTCTAAACCAGGACTGAACCAGGACTAAACCAGGTCTAAACCAGAACTAAACCAGGACTGAACCAGGACTAAACCAGGACTAAACCAGGACTAAACCAGGTCTAAACCAGAACTAAAGCAGGACTAAACCAGGACTAAACCAGGACTAAACCAGGTCTAAACCAGAACTAAACCAGGACTAAACCAGGTCTAAACCAGGACTAAACCAGGTCTAAACCAGAACTAAACCAGGACTAAACCAGAACTAAACCAGGACTAAACCAGGTCTAAACCAGGTCTAAACCAGGTCTAAACCAGGACTAAACCAGGTCTAAACCAGGACTAAAACAGGACTGAAACAGGGCAAAACCAGGTCTAAACCAGTACTAAACCAGGACTAAACCAGGTCTAAACCAGGACTAAAGCAGGACTAAACCAGAACTAAAATCAGGTCTAAAACCAGGACTAAACCAGGACTGAACCAGGTCTAAACCAGGACTAAACCAGGACTAAACCAGGTCTAAACCAGAACTAAAAAAAGAACTAAACCAGGACTAAACCAGGTCTAAACCAGAACTAAAAAAAGAACTAAACCAGGACTAAACCAGGACTAAACCAGGACTAAACCAGGACTAAACCAGGACTAAACCAGGTCTAAACCAGGACTAAACCAGGACTAAACCAGGACAAAACCAGGACTAAACCAGGACTAAACCAGAACTAAACCAGGTCTAAACCAGAACTAAAGCAGGACTAAACCAGGACTAAACCAGGACTAAACCAGGTCTAAACCAGAACTAAACCAGGACTAAACCAGGACTAAACCAGGACTAAACCAGGACTAAACCAGGTCTAATAGAGAACTAAACCAGGACTAAACCAGGTCTAAACCAGGACTAAACCAGGACTAAACCAGGACAAAACCAGGACTAAACCAGGACTAAACCAGAACTAAACCAGGTCTAAACCAGAACTAAAGCAGGACTAAACCAGGACTAAACCAGGACTAAACCAGGTCTAAACCAGAACTAAACCAGGACTAAACCAGGACTAAACCAGGACTAAACCAGGTCTAAACCAGAACTAAACCAGGACTAAACCAGGTCTAA
The DNA here is from genome assembly GCA_030686955.1 of Odontamblyopus rebecca. NCBI lineage: Eukaryota > Metazoa > Chordata > Actinopteri > Gobiiformes > Gobiidae > Odontamblyopus > Odontamblyopus rebecca. The sequence continues at coordinate 970,925 of CM060673.1, read as the reverse complement.
ACCAGGACTAAACCAGGACTAAACCAGGACTAAACCAGGTCTAAACCAGAACTAAACCAGGACTAAACCAGGTCTAAACCAGGACTAAACCAGGACTAAACCAGGACAAAACCAGGACTAAACCAGGTCTAAACCAGAACTAAAGCAGGACTAAACCAGGACTAAACCAGGACTAAACCAGGACTAAACCAGGACTAAACCAGGTCTAAACCAGAACTAAAGCAGGACTAAACCAGGACTAAACCAGGACTAAACCAGGTCAAAACCAGGACTAAACCAGAACTAAACCAGGACTAAACCAGGTCTAAACCAGGACTAAACCAGGACTAAACCAGGACAAAACCAGGACTAAACCAGGACTGAACCAGGACTAAACCAGGACTAAACCAGGTCTAAACCAGAACTAAACCAGGACTAAACCAGGTCTAAACCAGGACTAAACCAGGTCTAAACCAGAACTAAACCAGGACTAAACCAGGTCTAAACCAGGACTAAACCAGGACTAAACCAGGACTGAACCAGGACTAAACCAGGACTAAACCAGGACTAAACCAGGTCTAAACCAGGACTAAACCAGGTCTAAACCAGGACTAAACCAGGTCTAAACCAGAACTAAACCAGGTCTAAACCAGGACTAAACCAGGACTAAACCAGGACAAAACCAGAACTAAACCAGGACTAAACCAGGACTAAACCAGGACTAAACCAGAACTAAACCAGGACTAAACCAGGTCTAAACCAGGACTAAACCAGGACTAAACCAGGACAAAACCAGGACTAAACCAGGACTAAACCAGGACTGAACCAGGACTAAACCAGGACTAAACCAGGTCTAAACCAGGACTGAACCAGGACTAAACCAGGACTAAACCAGGACTAAACCAGGTCTAAACCAGAACTAAACCAGGACTAAACCACGTCTAAACCAGGACTAAACCAGGACTAAACCAGGACTAAACCAGGACTAAACCAGGACAAAACCAGGACTAAACCAGGACTAAACCAGGTCTAAACCAGGACTAAACCAGGACTAAACCAGGTCTAAACCAGAACTAAACCAGGACTAAACCAGGTCTAAACCAGGACTAAACCAGGACTAAACCAGGACAAAACCAGGACTAAACCAGGACTAAACCAGGACTGAACCAGGACTAAACCAGGACTAAACCAGGTCTAAACCAGAACTAAACCAGAAACCAGGTCTAAACCAGGACTAAACCAGATCTAAACCAGGTCTAAACCAGGTCTAAACTGGGACTAAACCAGGACTGAATCAGGTCTCAACCAGAACTATACCAGGACTATACCAGGTCTAAACTAGGACTGAACTGGGAGGGACTGAACCAGGATTAAACCAGGTCTAAACCAGAACTAAACCAAGACTAAACCAGGACTAAACTGGGACTAAACCAGGACTAAACCAGGTCTAAACCAGAATAATCCAGGACTAAACCAGGACTAAACCAGCTCTAAACCAGGTCTAAACCAGAATAATCCAGGACTAAACCAGGACTAAACCAGGACTAAACCAGGTCTAAACCAGAACTAAACCAGGACTAAACCAGGTCTAAACCAGGACTAAACCAGGACTAAACCAGGACAAAACCAGGACTAAACCAGGTCTAAACCAGAACTAAAGCAGGACTAAACCAGGACTAAACCAGGACTAAACCAGGTCTAAACCAGAACTAAACCAGGACTAAACCAGGTCTAAACCAGGACTAAACCAGGTCTAAACCAGAACTAAACCAGGACTAAACCAGAACTAAACCAGGACTAAACCAGGTCTAAACCAGGACTAAACCAGGTCTAAACCAGAACTAAACCAGGTCTAAACCAGGACTAAACCAGGACTGAACCAGGACTAAACCAGGTCTAAACCAGAACTAAACCAGGACTAAACCAGGTCTAAACCAGGACTAAACCAGGTCTAAACCAGAACTAAACCAGGTCTAAACCAGGACTAAACCAGGACTGAACCAGGACTAAACCAGGACTAAACCAGGACTAAACCAGGTCTAAACCAGAACTAAAGCAGGACTAAACCAGGACTAAACCAGGACTAAACCAGGTCTAAACCAGGTCTAAACCAGGACTAAACCAGGACTAAACCAGGACTAAACCAGGTCTAAACCAGAACTAAACCAGGTCTAAACCAGGACTAAACCAGGACTAAACCAGGACAAAACCAGGACTAAACCAGGACTAATCCAGAACTAAACCAGGTCTAAACCAGAACTAAAGCAGGACTAAACCAGGACTAAACCAGGACTAAACCAGGTCTAAACCAGAACTAAACCAGGACTAAACCAGGACTAAACCAGGACTAAACCAGGTCTAAACCAGAACTAAACCAGGACTAAACCAGGTCTAAACCAGGACTAAACCAGGACTAAACCAGGACAAAACCAGGACTAAACCAGGACTAAACCAGAACTAAACCAGGTCTAAACCAGAACTAAAGCAGGACTAAACCAGGACTAAACCAGGACTAAACCAGGTCTAAACCAGAACTAAACCAGGACTAAACCAGGACTAAACCAGGACTAAACCAGGTCTAAACCAGAACTAAACCAGGACTAAACCAGGTCTAAACCAGGACTAAACCAGGACTAAACCAGGACTAAACCAGGTCTAAACCAGAACTAAACCAGGACTAAACCAGGTCTAAACCAGGACTAAACCAGGACTAAACCAGGACAAAACCAGGACTAAACCAGGTCTAAACCAGAACTAAAGCAGGACTAAACCAGGACTAAACCAGGACTAAACCAGGTCTAAACCAGAACTAAACCAGGACTAAACCAGGTCTAAACCAGGACTAAACCAGGTCTAAACCAGAACTAAAGCAGGACTAAACCAGGACTAAACCAGGACTAAACCAGGTCTAAACCAGGTCTAAACCAGAACTAAACCAGGACTAAACCAGGTCTAAACCAGGACTAAACCAGGACTAAACCAGGACAAAACCAGGACTAAACCAGGACTGAACCAGGACTAAACCAGGACTAAACCAGGTCTAAACCAGAACTAAACCAGGACTAAACCAGGTCTAAACCAGGACTAAACCAGGTCTAAACCAGAACTAAACCAGGACTAAACCAGGTCTAAACCAGGACTAAACCAGGACTAAACCAGGACTGAACCAGGACTAAACCAGGACTAAACCAGGACTAAACCAGGTCTAAACCAGAACTAAACCAGGACTAAACCAGGTCTAAACCAGGACTAAACCAGGTCTAAACCAGAACTAAACCAGGTCTAAACCAGGACTAAACCAGGACTAAACCAGGACAAAACCAGAACTAAACCAGGACTAAACCAGGACTAAACCAGGACTAAACCAGAACTAAACCAGGACTAAACCAGGTCTAAACCAGGACTAAACCAGGACTAAACCAGGACAAAACCAGGACTAAACCAGGACTAAACCAGGACTGAACCAGGACTAAACCAGGACTAAACCAGGTCTAAACCAGGACTGAACCAGGACTAAACCAGGACTAAACCAGGACTAAACCAGGTCTAAACCAGAACTAAACCAGGACTAAACCAGGTCTAAACCAGGACTAAACCAGGACTAAACCAGGACTAAACCAGGACTAAACCAGGACAAAACCAGGACTAAACCAGGACTAAACCAGGTCTAAACCAGGACTAAACCAGGACTAAACCAGGTCTAAACCAGAACTAAACCAGGACTAAACCAGGTCTAAACCAGGACTAAACCAGTACTAAACCAGGACTAAACCAGGACTAAACCAGGACTAAACCAGGACTGAACCAGGACTAAACCAGGACTAAACCAGGTCTAAACCAGAACTAAACCAGGACTAAACCAGGTCTAAACCAGGACTAAACCAGGTCTAAACCAGGACTGAACCAGGACTAAACCAGAACTAAACCAGGTCTAAACCAGGACTAAACCAGGTCTAAACCAGGACTAAACCAGGTCTAAACCAGGACTGAACCAGGACTAAACCAGGTCTAAACCAGAACTAAACCAGGACTAAACCAGGACTGAACCAGGACTAAACCAGGACTAAACCAGGTCTAAACCAGAACTAAACCAGGACTAAACCAGGTCTAAACCAGGACTAAACCAGGTCTAAACCAGGACTGAACCAGGACTAAACCAGAACTAAACCAGGTCTAAACCAGGACTAAACCAGGTCTAAACCAGGACTAAACCAGGTCTAAACCAGGACTGAACCAGGACTAAACCAGGTCTAAACCAGAACTAAACCAGGACTGAACCAGGACTAAACCAGGACTGAACCCGGTCTAAACCAGGCCTATACCAGACCTAAACCAGGACTAAACTGGGTCTAATCCAGAACTAAACCAGGTCTAAACCAGAACTAAACCAGGACTAAACCAGGACTAAACCAGGACTAAACCAGGTCTAAACCAGAACTAAACCAGGACTAAACCAGGTCTAAACCAGGACTAAACCAGGACTAAACCAGGACTAAACCAGGACTAAACCAGGTCTAAACCAGAACTAAAGCAGGACTAAACCAGGACTAAACCAGGACTAAACCAGGTCTAAACCAGAACTAAACCAGGACTAAACCAGGTCTAAACCAGAACTAAACCAGGACTAAACCAGAACTAAACCAGGACTAAACCAGGTCTAAACCAGGACTAAACCAGGTCTAAACCAGAACTAAACCAGGTCTAAACCAGGACTAAACCAGGACTGAACCAGGACTAAACCAGGTCTAAACCAGAACTAAACCAGGACTAAACCAGGTCTAAACCAGGACTAAACCAGGTCTAAACCAGAACTAAACCAGGTCTAAACCAGGACTAAACCAGGACTGAACCAGGACTAAACCAGGACTAAACCAGGACTAAACCAGGTCTAAACCAGAACTAAAGCAGGACTAAACCAGGACTAAACCAGGACTAAACCAGGTCTAAACCAGAACTAAACCAGGACTAAACCAGGACTAAACCAGGACTAAACCAGGTCTAAACCAGAACTAAACCAGGACTAAACCAGGACTAAACCAGGACTAAACCAGGACAAAACCAGGACTAAACCAGGACTAAACCAGAACTAAACCAGGTCTAAACCAGAACTAAAGCAGGACTAAACCAGGACTAAACCAGGACTAAACCAGGTCTAAACCAGAACTAAACCAGGACTAAACCAGGACTAAACCAGGACTAAACCAGGTCTAAACCAGAACTAAACCAGGACTAAACCAGGTCTAAACCAGGACTAAACCAGGACTAAACCAGGACTAAACCAGGTCTAAACCAGAACTAAACCAGGACTAAACCAGGTCTAAACCAGGACTAAACCAGGACTAAACCAGGACAAAACCAGGACTAAACCAGGTCTAAACCAGAACTAAAGCAGGACTAAACCAGGACTAAACCAGGACTAAACCAGGTCTAAACCAGAACTAAACCAGGACTAAACCAGGTCTAAACCAGGACTAAACCAGGTCTAAACCAGAACTAAAGCAGGACTAAACCAGGACTAAACCAGGACTAAACCAGGTCTAAACCAGGTCTAAACCAGAACTAAACCAGGACTAAACCAGGTCTAAACCAGGACTAAACCAGGACTAAACCAGGACAAAACCAGGACTAAACCAGGACTGAACCAGGACTAAACCAGGACTAAACCAGGTCTAAACCAGAACTAAACCAGGACTAAACCAGGTCTAAACCAGGACTAAACCAGGTCTAAACCAGAACTAAACCAGGACTAAACCAGGTCTAAACCAGGACTAAACCAGGACTAAACCAGGACTGAACCAGGACTAAACCAGGACTAAACCAGGACTAAACCAGGTCTAAACCAGAACTAAACCAGGACTAAACCAGGTCTAAACCAGGACTAAACCAGGTCTAAACCAGAACTAAACCAGGTCTAAACCAGGACTAAACCAGGACTAAACCAGGACAAAACCAGAACTAAACCAGGACTAAACCAGGACTAAACCAGGACTAAACCAGGTCTAAACCAGAACTAAACCAGGACTAAACCAGGTCTAAACCAGGACTAAACCAGGACTAAACCAGGACAAAACCAGGACTAAACCAGGACTAAACCAGGACTGAACCAGGACTAAACCAGGACTAAACCAGGTCTAAACCAGGACTGAACCAGGACTAAACCAGGACTAAACCAGGACTAAACCAGGTCTAAACCAGAACTAAACCAGGACTAAACCAGGTCTAAACCAGGACTAAACCAGGACTAAACCAGGACTAAACCAGGACTAAACCAGGACTAAACCAGGACTAAACCAGGACTAAACCAGGACTAAACCAGGTCTAAACCAGAACTAAACCAGGACTAAACCAGGTCTAAACCAGGACTAAACCAGGACTAAACCAGGACAAAACCAGGACTAAACCAGGACTAAACCAGGACTGAACCAGGACTAAACCAGGACTAAACCAGGACTAAACCAGGTCTAAACCAGAACTAAACCAGGACTAAACCAGGTCTAAACCAGGACTAAACCAGGTCTAAACCAGAACTAAACCAGGACTAAACCAGGTCTAAACCAGGACTAAACCAGGACTAAACCAGGACTAAACCAGGTCTAAACCAGGTCTAAACCAGGACTAAACCAGGACTAAACCAGGACTGAACCAGGACTAAACCAGGACTAAACCAGGACAAAACCGGGACTAAACTAGGTCTAAACCAGGACTAAACCAGGACTAAACCAGGTCTAAACCAGGTGTAAACCAGGACTAAACCAGGACTGAACCAGGACTAAATCAGGACTGAACCAGGACTAAACCAGGTCTCAACCAGGACTAAACCAGGACTAAACCAGGTCTAAACCAGGACTAAACCAGGACAAAACCGGGACTAAACTAGGTCTAAACCAGGACTAAACCAGGACTAAACCAGGTCTAAACCAGGTGTAAACCAGGACTAAACCAGGACTGAACCAGGACTAAACCAGGACTGAACCAGGACTAAACCAGGACTAAACCAGGACTAAACCAGGACTGAACCAGGACTAAACCAGGACTAAACCAGGACAAAACCGGGACTAAACTAGGTCTAAACCAGGACTAAACCAGGACTAAACCAGGACTAAACCAGGACTAAACCAGGACTAAACCAGGACTGAACCAGGACTAAACCAGGACTTAACCAGGACTAAACCAGGTCTCAACCAGGACTAAACCAGGACTAAACCAGGTCTAAACCAGGACTAAACCAGGACTAAACCAGGTCTAAACCAAAACTAAACCAGGACTGAACCAGGACTGAACCAGGACTAAACCAGGTCTCAATCAGGACTATACCAGGACTAAACCAGGTCTAAACCAGGACTAAACCAGGACTGAACCAGGACTGAACCAGGACTAAACCAGGTCTAAACCAGGACTAAACCAAACCTAAACCAGGACTAAACCAGGACTGAACCAGGACTAAACCAGGACTAAACCAGGACTAAACCAGGACTAAACCAGGTCTAAAGCAGGACTAAACCAGGACTAAACCAGGACTAAACCAAAACTAAACCAGGACTAAACCAGGACTGAACCAGGACTAAACCAGGACTAAACCAGGACTAAACCAGGTCTAAAGCAGGACTAAACCAGGACTAAACCAGGACTCAACCAGGACTGAACCAGGACTGAACCAGGACTAAACCAGGTCTAAACCAGGACTAAACCAGGACTAAACCAGGTCTAAACCAGGACTAAACCAGGACTAAACCAAGACTAAACCAGGTCTAAACCAGGACTAAACCAGGACTAAACCAGGACTAAACCAGCACTGAACCAGGACTGAACCAGGACTGAACCAGTTCTCAACCAGGACTAAACCAGGACTAAACCAGGTCTAAACCAGAACTAAAGCAGGACTAAACCAGGACTAAACCAGGACTAAACCAGGTCTAAACCAGAACTAAACCAGGACTAAACCAGGACTAAACCAGGACTAAACCAGGTCTAAACCAGAACTAAACCAGGACTAAACCAGGTCTAAACCAGGACTAAACCAGGACTAAACCAGGACAAAACCAGGACTAAACCAGGACTAAACCAGAACTAAACCAGGTCTAAACCAGAACTAAAGCAGGACTAAACCAGGACTAAACCAGGACTAAACCAGGTCTAAACCAGAACTAAACCAGGACTAAACCAGGACTAAACCAGGACTAAACCAGGTCTAAACCAGAACTAAACCAGGACTAAACCAGGTCTAAACCAGGACTAAACCAGGACTAAACCAGGACTAAACCAGGTCTAAACCAGAACTAAACCAGGACTAAACCAGGTCTAAACCAGGACTAAACCAGGACTAAACCAGGACAAAACCAGGACTAAACCAGGTCTAAACCAGAACTAAAGCAGGACTAAACCAGGACTAAACCAGGACTAAACCAGGTCTACACCTGAACTAAACCAGGACTAAACCAGGTCTAAACCAGGACTAAACCAGGTCTAAACCAGAACTAAAGCAGGACTAAACCAGGACTAAACCAGGACTAAACCAGGTCTAAACCAGGTCTAAACCAGAACTAAACCAGGACTAAACCAGGTCTAAACCAGGACTAAACCAGGACTAAACCAGGACAAAACCAGGACTAAACCAGGACTGAACCAGGACTAAACCAGGTCTAAACCAGAACTAAACCAGGACTAAACCAGGTCTAAACCAGGACTAAACCAGGTCTAAACCAGAACTAAACCAGGACTAAACCAGGTCTAAACCAGGACTAAACCAGGACTAAACCAGGACTGAACCAGGACTAAACCAGGACTAAACCAGGACTAAACCAGGTCTAAACCAGAACTAAACCAGGACTAAACCAGGTCTAAACCAGGACTAAACCAGGTCTAAACCAGAACTAAACCAGGTCTAAACCAGGACTAAACCAGGACTAAACCAGGACAAAACCAGAACTAAACCAGGACTAAACCAGGACTAAACCAGGACTAAACCAGGTCTAAACCAGAACTAAACCAGGACTAAACCAGGTCTAAACCAGGACTAAACCAGGACTAAACCAGGACTAAACCAGGACAAAACCAGGACTAAACCAGGACTAAACCAGGACTGAACCAGGACTAAACCAGGACTAAACCAGGTCTAAACCAGGACTGAACCAGGACTAAACCAGGACTAAACCAGGACTAAACCAGGTCTAAACCAGAACTAAACCAGGACTAAACCAGGTCTAAACCAGGACTAAACCAGGACTAAACCAGGACAAAACCAGGACTAAACCAGGACTAAACCAGGTCTAAACCAGGACTAAACCAGGACTAAACCAGGTCTAAACCAGAACTAAACCAGGACTAAACCAGGTCTAAACCAGGACTAAACCAGGACTAAACCAGGACAAAACCAGGACTAAACCAGGACTAAACCAGGACTGAACCAGGACTAAACCAGGACTAAACCAGGACTAAACCAGGTCTAAACCAGAACTAAACCAGGACTAAACCAGGTCTAAACCAGGACTAAACCAGGTCTAAACCAGAACTAAACCAGGACTAAACCAGGTCTAAACCAGGTCTAAACCAGGACTAAACCAGGACTAAACCAGGACTGAACCAGGACTAAACCAGGACTAAACCAGGACAAAACCGGGACTAAACTAGGTCTAAACCAGGACTAAACCAGGACTAAACCAGGTCTAAACCAGGTGTAAACCAGGACTAAACCAGGACTGAACCAGGACTAAATCAGGACTGAACCAGGACTAAACCAGGACTTAACCAGGACTAAACCAGGTCTCAACCAGGACTAAACCAGGACTAAACCAGGTCTAAACCAGGACTAAACCAGGACTAAACCAGGTCTAAACCAAAACTAAACCAGGACTGAACCAGGACTGAACCAGGACTAAACCAGGTCTCAATCAGGACTATACCAGGACTAAACCAGGTCTAAACCAGGACTAAACCAGGACTGAACCAGGACTGAACCAGGACTAAACCAGGTCTAAACCAGGACTAAACCAAACCTAAACCAGGACTAAACCAGGACTGAACCAGGACTAAACCAGGACTAAACCAGGACTAAACCAGGACTAAACCAGGTCTAAAGCAGGACTAAACCAGGACTAAACCAGGACTAAACCAAAACTAAACCAGGACTAAACCAGGACTGAACCAGGACTAAACCAGGACTAAACCAGGACTAAACCAGGTCTAAAGCAGGACTAAACCAGGACTAAACCAGGACTCAACCAGGACTGAACCAGGACTGAACCAGGACTAAACCAGGTCTAAACCAGGACTAAACCAGGACTAAACCAGGTCTAAACCAGGACTAAACCAGGACTAAACCAGGACTAAACCAAGACTAAACCAGGTCTAAACCAGGACTAAACCAGGACTAAACCAGGACTAAACCAGCACTGAACCAGGACTGAACCAGGACTGAACCAGTTCTCAACCAGGACTAAACCAGGACTAAACCAGCACTGAACCAGGACTGAACCAGGACTGAACCAGGACTAAACCAGGTCTAAACCAGGACTGAACCAGGACTAAACCAGGACTGAACCAGGACTGAACCAGGACTAAACCAGGTCTAAACCAGGACTGAACCAGGACTAAACCAGGACTGAACCAGGACTGAACCAGGACTAAACCAGGACTGAACCAGGACTAAACTACGACTAAACCAGGACTAAACCAGGACTGAACCAGGTTTAAACCAGGACTAAACCAGGACTAAACCAGGACTGAACCAGGTTTAAACCAGGACTAAACCAGGTCTAAACCAGGTCTAAACCAAAACTAAACCAGGACTGAAACAGGACTGAACCAGGACTAAACCAGGTCTAAACCAGGACTAAACCAGGACAAAACCGGGACTAAACCAGGACTAAACCAGGTCTAAACCAGGTCTAAACCAGGACTAAACCAGGTCTAAACCAGGTCTAAACCAGATCTGAATCAGGTCTAAACCAGAACTGAACCAGGTCTAAACCAGAACTGAACCAGGTCTAAACCAGAACTGAACCAGGTCTAAACCAGGTCTAAACCAGGACTGAACCAGGTCTAAACCAGGTCTAAACCAGGACTAAACCAGGTCTAAACCAGGACTAAACCAGGTCTGATCCAAGACTGAACCCGGTCTAAACCAGGACTAAACCAGGTCTGAACCAAGACTGAACCAGGTCTGAACCAGGACTAAATCAGGACTGAGCCAGGACCGAACCCCACCCCTCTGGTCCTCACTTTCGCAGCCCCTCACTTCCCGGGTCACACCTTTGAGTCCTGGTTCAGGCCTGGTTCAGTCCTGGTTCAGTCCTGGTTTAGACCTGGTTCAGATCTGGTTCAGTCCTGGTTCAGTCCTGGTTTAGACCTGGTTCAGATCTGGTTCAGTCCTGGTTCAGTCCTGGTTTAGACCTGGTTCAGATCTGGTTTAGACCTGGTTTAGATCTGGTTTAGACCTGGTTCAGTTCTGGTTTTGATCTAACCCTAACCCTAAAATAGAGGAAATCTTAATCGTGGACAGTGTGACGACTGTGGACAAACAGAAACATCCATCCATCATCCATCCATCCATCCATCTTCTTCCGCTTATCCGGGGCCGGGTCGCGGGGGCAGCAGTCTAAGCAGGGGCTCCCAAGCTTCCTTCTCCCCAGCCACTTCCTCCAGCTCCTCCGGACGGACCCCGAGGCGTTCCCAGGCCCAGAGACATAGTCCCTCCAGCGTGTCCTGGGTCTTCCCCGGGGCCTCCTACCGGTGGGACATGCCCAGAACACCTCCCGAGGGAGGCGTCCAGGAGGCATCCGAACCAGATGCCCGAACCACCTCAGCTGGCTCCTCTCGACGTGGAGGAGCAGCGACTCTACTCCGAGCTCCTCCAGTGTGACCGAGCTCCTCACCCTATCTCTAAGGGAGCGCCCGGCCACTCTGCAGAGGAAACTCATTTCGGCCGCTTGTATCCGCGATCTCGTTCTTTCGGTCATTACCCAGAGCTCATGACCATAGGTGAGGGGAGGAACGTAGATTGAGGTAAATCGAGAGCTTCGCCTTTCGGCTCAGCTCCTCTTCACCACAACGGTCCGATACAGTGACCGCATCACTGCCGACGCTGCACCGATCCGCCTGTCAATCTCACGCTCCATCCTCCCCTCACTGTGAACAAGACCCCGAGATACTTGAACTCCTCCACTTGAGGCAGAGACTCCCCACCCACCCGGAGAGGTGTGAGTTGAAGGCCACACCGACAGAAGGTTCCGCCAGACGTTCCCAGCAGACCCTCACGATACGCTTGGGCCTGCCAGGTCTTTCCGGCTTCCTCCTCCGCCAGCGGACCCGACTCACCACCAGGTGGTGCTCTACAGCTCTGCCCCTCTCTTCACCCGAGTGTCCAAGACACACGGCCGGAGGTCAGATGACACGACAACAAAGTCGATCATCGACCTCCGGCCTAGAGAGTCCTGGTGCCACGTGCACCGATGGACCCCCTTGTGCTCGAACATGGTGTTCGTTATGGACAAACTGTGACTAGCACAGAAGTCCAATAACAGAACACCGCTCGGGTTCAGATCAGGGAGGCCGTTCCTCCCAATCACCCCTCTCCAAGTGTCACTGTCGTTGCCCACATGGGCGTTGAAGTCCCCCAGTAGAACAATGGAGTCCCCGGTTGGTGCACTACCCAGTACCCCTCCCAGAGACTCCAAGAAGGCCGGGTACTCTGCACTGCTGTTCGGCCCATAGGCCGACACCACAGTGAGAGACCTGTCCCCGACCCGAAGGCGCAGGGACGCGACCCTCTCGTTCACCGGGGTGAACTCCAACACGCAGCGGCTGAGCTGTGGGGCGATGAGCCCACACCAGCTCGCCGCCGCTCCCCGCGGCCAACGCCAGAGAAATGGAGAGTCCAACCCCTCTCAAGGAGTTGGGTTCCAGAGCCCAAGCTGTGCGTGGAGGTGAGGCCGACTATATCTAGCCGGTAACGCTCGACCTCCCGCACAAGCTCAGGCTCCTTCCCCCCCAGCGAGGTGACTCCATGTCCCCAGAGCTAGTCTCCATGTCCGGAGATCTGGTCGCCGAGGCCCCTGCCTTCGACCGCCACCCAGATCTCTCCGCACCCAACCCCTATGGCTCCTCTCGCAGGTGGTGGGCCCACCAGAGGGCGGCCCCACGTCGCTCCTTCGGGCTGGGCCCGGCCGGGCCCCGTGGGGAAAGGCCCGGCCACCAGGCGCTCGCCGGCGTGCACCCACCCCAGGCCTGGCTCCAGGGTGGGGCCCCGGTGTCGCCATTCCGGGCGACGTAACTGGCCTTTGTGTGGTCATCATCATTAGGGGCTTCTGAACCGCTCTTCGTCTGACCCGTCCCCCCGGACCTGTTTGCCTTGGGTGACCCTACCAGGGGCATAAAGCCCCCGACAACATAGCTCCTGGGATCATTCGGGTACTCAAACCCCTCCACCACGTTAAGGTGGCGGTTCCATCATCTCCCGCTTAATCCAGCTGGGTCGCGGGGGCAGTTTGCTGCCCAATCCTCATAGCACCTGACCCCCTATGAACCCCTCTGCAGGTGGTGAGCCCACAGGAGGGTCAAACAGAAACAATTAAACATAAATGAAGGAAATATCCCAGGGGAAGGACACTGAAGAAACAGACGAAGGAAATGAAATGTGATTTGGTGGAATTACAGCAGCCAGGGAATAACTTCAAAACTGTATTTACGTTTGTCAGAGATATTAATTTAAGTAATAGGATTTGATTCATTATTTTTCTTTACTTTGATCTCATTTGTTGTTATTAATAGTATTATTTATTCTATTTTATTTTAGTCATGTGTAGGTCGCAGTCACAGCCTGTAGAGTCGCAGTTCACGCTCCTCTCGGGCGGCGGCGCTGTCGGACCAGGTGCTGTTCACGAACCGCAGAAGAAGAAGAACAAACCCGGAAGTGTTCGGACCTTTCGGATCCTGCGGGATTTACAGGATTTACACAAACCAAAGGAAAACGAACAGATCTCGGATTGTTTCAGCGTGTTCCGGGTGTGAGCTGCGCGCTGTGGGTGAGTCTGACCCAAACCCGCGGGAGAAACACCAGCTTCGCGTCATTTCGCAGGTTTTGGTTTCGCAGGTGTCAAATATCTGCGGCTGTAAACAAACTGGAATCTGCTGAATTCTCCTGAATTCTCCGATCAGACTCTGATTCCGACACAAGATTTAGCCTGAAAACAGTAAAGAGACGAACCCGGACCACAGCGGGACTAACCCGCACAGATTTGGACCGTTTAAGAATAAAATGTCCTAGCACACGGCTCACGGTTAGCATTTAGCATTAGCATTAGCTCTGAACATCTGGGACTGAAAGTGCCTTTTATTTAGAAAGAGTTTAATCTGAGCCAGAGTCTGGACTGGACCGGACCGGACTGGGCCGGGCTGAGCACAGTGGAAATGTTTAGACTCCAGAGACTCCACTGGTCCCTGTGGCCCCGGGACAGTCCCAGTCTGAGCCTGTGTCCCCTGAGTTATACTAAACCAGTGATTTGGCCCAGTTTTATAACAGAAATGTCCCAGGTGTCCAAATCTGATCTCAACTAGGTCTAAACCAGGTCTAAACTAGGTCTAAACCAGGTCTAAACCAAGTGTAAACCAAGTGTAAACCAAGTGTAAACCGGGTCTAAACCAGGACTAAACCAGGTATAAACCAGGTCTAAACCAGGACTGAACCAGGACTGAACCAGGTCTAAACCAGGTCTAAACCAGGTCTAAACCAGGTCTAAACCAGGTCTAAACCAGGACTAAACCAGGACTAAACCAGGTATAAACCAGGTATAAACCAGGTCTAAACCAGGTCTAAACCAGGACTGAACCAGGTCTAAACCAGGACTAAACCAGTTCTAAACCAGTTCTAAACCAGGTCTAAACTAGGTCTAAACCAGGACTGAACCAGGACTGAACCAGGACTGAACCAGGACTAAACCAGGTCTAAACCAGGTCTAAACCAGGACTATTTGAGGTCTAAACCAGAGGAGCATAAATTGCGTTTGTTTTGTTGTGCACAAATCTTGTCCCACACGTGAGCGGAGAATGAACAACGCTACAAACTATTTTCACTCTTTTATTTATACCAATGTCTCAACCCGGGTCAGGGGTCAGGGGTCAGGGGTCAGGGGTCAGAGCATCACACCTGCCTCACTGTTCTGTTGTTGATCTGTCATGTTGTGCACAGATGATAGTTTTTCATTGGGTTTGTTCAGTCACATTTGAATTGTTCTAAAGGATGACTTCAATTATGATGACGCCAAAAGTGCAAAATCTGGAACCCAGTGTAAAGGGAAACTGAGAAAACATCAGGCAGGAGGAGCACAGGAGCACAGGAGCACAGGAGGAGCACAGGAGGAGCACAGGAGGAGCACAGGAGGAGCAGAGGAGGGGCAGAGGAGCACAGGAGGAGCAGAGGAGCACAGGAGGAGCACAGGAGGAGCAGAGGAGGGGCAGAGGGGCACAGGAGGAGCAGAGGAGCACAGGAGGAGCACAGGAGGAGCACAGGAGGAGCAGAGGAGCACAGGAGGGGCAGAGGAGCACAGGAGGGGCAGAGGAGCACAGGAGGAGCACAGGAGGGGCAGAGGAGCACAGGAGGAGCAGAGGAGCACAGGAGGAGCACAGGAGGAGCAGAGGAGCACAGGAGGAGCAGAGGAGCACAGGAGGGGCAGAGGAGCACAGGCTGCAGTGTAGGAGGAGCAGGAGGAGCACAGGCTGCAGTGTAGGAGGAGCAGGAGGAGCAGGTGTGTGTAACTGTCTCCTGTGCTTCTTCTTCAGCTGCTGCGGAGTCGTCATGAGTAACAGTCACCCGCTGCGCCCCCTGGTGTCCGTGTCGGAGATCGACCACGTGCACCTCCTGTCGGAGCAGGTGGGGGCGCTGGTGCTGGGGGAGGAGTACAGCGACGTCACCTTCATCGTGGAGGGAAAACGCTTCCCCGCGCACAGGGTCATCCTCGCCGCGCGCTGCCACTACTTCAGGTACGTGTGCGCCTCCTCCTCAGGTCCTCCTGTGCGCCTCCTCCTCAGGGCCTCCTGTGCGCTTCCTCCTCAGGGCCTCCTGTGCGCCTCCTCCTCAGGGCCTCCTGTGCGCTTCCTCCTCAGGGCCTCCTGTGCGCCTCCTCCTCAGGGCCTCCTGTACGGGGGGATGACTCCTTCTCTCAGTAAACGTGTGCGTCTCCTCCTCAGGGCCTCCTGTACGGGGGGATGACTCCTTCTCTCAGTAAACGTGTGCGTCTCCTCCTCAGGGCCTCCTGTACGGGGGGATGACTCCTTCTCTCAGTAAACGTGTGCGTCTCCTCCTCAGGGCCTCCTGTACGGGGGGATGACTCCTTCTCTCAGTAAACGTGTGCGTCTCCTCCTCAGGGCCTCCTGTACGGGGGGATGACTCCTTCTCTCAGTTAACGTGTGCGTCTCCTCTTAAGGGCCTCCTGTACGGGGGGATGACTCCTTCTCTCAGTAAACGTGTGCGTCTCCTCCTCAGGGCCTCCTGTACGGGGGGATGACTCCTTCTCTCAGTTAACGTGTGCGTCTCCTCTTAAGGGCCTCCTGTACGGGGAGATGACTCCTTCTCTCAGTAAACGTGTGCGTCTCCTCCTCAGGGCCTCCTGTACGGGGGGATGACTCCTTCTCTCAGTAAACGTGTGCGTCTCCTCCTCAGGGCCTCCTGTA
The DNA here is from genome assembly GCA_030686955.1 of Odontamblyopus rebecca. Lineage (NCBI taxonomy): Eukaryota > Metazoa > Chordata > Actinopteri > Gobiiformes > Gobiidae > Odontamblyopus > Odontamblyopus rebecca. The sequence goes on along the minus strand of CM060673.1, from coordinate 954,284 downwards.
CGGGGGGATGACTCCTTCTCTCAGTAAACGTGTGCGTCTCCTCCTCAGGGCCTCCTGTACGGGGGGATGACTCCTTCTCTCAGTGAACGTGTGCGTCTCCTCCTCAGGGCCTCCTGTACGGGGGGATGACTCCTTCTCTCAGTAAACGTCTGCGTCTCCTCCTCAGGGCCTCCTGTACGGGGGATGACTCCTTCTCTCAGTAAACGTGTGCGTCTCCTCCTCAGGGCCTCCTGTACGGGGGATGACTCCTTCTCTCAGTAAACGTGTGCGTCTCCTCCTCCGGGCCTCCTGGACGGGGGGATGACTCCTTCTCTCAGTAAACGTGCGCGTCTCCTCCTCAGGGCCTCCTGTACGGGGGGATGACTCCTTCTCTCAGTAAACGTATGCGTCTCCTCCTCAGGGCCTCCTGTACGGGGGGATGACTCCTTCTCTCAGTAAACGTGTGCGTCTCCTCCTCAGGGCCTCCTGTACGGGGGATGACTCCTTCTCTCAGTAAACGTGTGCGTCTCCTCCTAAGGGCCTCCTGTACGGGGAGATGACTCCTTCTCTCAGTAAACGTGTGCGTCTCCTCCTCAGGGCCTCCTGTGCGGGAGATGACTCCTTCTCTCAGTAAACGTGTGCGTCTTCTCCTCAGGGCCTCCTGTACGGGGGATGACTCCTTCTCTCAGTAAACGTGTGCGTCTCCTCCTCAGGGCCTCCTGTACGGGGGGATGACTCCTTCTCTCAGTTAACGTGTGCGTCTCCTCTTAAGGGCCTCCTGTACGGGCAGATGACTCCTTCTCTCAGTAAACGTGTGCGTCTCCTCCTCAGGGCCTCCTGTACGGGGGGATGACTCCTTCTCTCAGTAAACGTGTGCGTCTCCTCCTCAGGGCCTCCTGTACGGGGGGATGACTCCTTCTCTCAGTAAACGTGTGCGTCTCCTCCTCAGGGCCTCCTGTACGGGGAGATGACTCCTTCTCTCAGTAAACGTGTGCGTCTCCTCCTCAGGGCCTCCTGTGCGGGAGATGACTCCTTCTCTCAGTAAACGTGTGCGTCTCCTCCTCAGGGCCTCCTGTACGGGGTGATGACTCCTTCTCTCAGTAAACGTGTGCGTCTCCTCCTCAGGGCCTCCTGTACGGGGGGATGACTCCTTCTCTCAGTAAACGTGTGCGTCTCCTCCTCAGGGCCTCCTGTACGGGGAGATGACTCCTTCTCTCAGTAAACGTGTGCGTCTCCTCCTCAGGGCCTCCTGTACAGGGGGATGACTCCTTCTCTCAGTAAACGTGTGCGTCTCCTCCTCAGGGCCTCCTGTACGGGGGGATGACTCCTTCTCTCAGTAAACGTGTGCGTCTCCTCCTCAGGGCCTCCTGTACGGGGGATGACTCCTTCTCTCAGTAAACGTGTGCGTCTCCTCCTCAGGGCCTCCTGTACGGGGGGATGACTCCTTCTCTCAGTAAACGTGTGCGTCTCCTCCTCAGGGCCTCCTGTACGGGGGGATGACTCCTTCTCTCAGTAAACGTGTGCGTCTCCTCCTCAGGGCCTCCTGTACGGGGGGATGACTCCTTCTCTCAGTAAACGTGTGCGTCTCCTCCTCAGGGCCTCCTGTACGGGGGGATGACTCCTTCTCTCAGTAAACGTGTGCGTCTCCTCCTCAGCGCCTCCTGTCCGGGGGGATGACTCCTTCTCTCAGTAAACGTATGCGTCTCCTCCTCAGGGCCTCCTGTACGGGGGGATGACTCCTTCTCTCAGTAAACGTGTGCGTCTCCTCCTCAGGGCCTCCTGTACGGGGGGATGACTCCTTCTCTCAGTAAACGTGTGCGTCTCCTCCTCAGGGCGCTCCTGTACGGGGGGATGAAGGAGTCTCGTCCGGAGGCGGAGGTGTGTTTGGAGGAGACGCGGGCTGAGGCCTTCTCGATGCTGTTGAATTACCTGTACACGGGCCGGGCGTCGCTGAGCGCGGCGCGGGAGGAGGTGCTGCTGGACTTCCTGGGGCTGGCGCACAGATACGGCCTCCAGCCACTAGAGGACTCCACCTCGGAGTTCCTGCGCACGGTGCTGCACACGCACAACGTGTGCCTGGTGTTCGACGTGGCCAGTCTGTACGGTCTGAGCGCGCTCAGTGCGGCCTGCTGCTCCTACATGGACCGACACGCCCCCGACGTGCTCGGCTCCGAGGGCTTCCTGACGCTGTCCAAGGTACCGCTGTGTGTATATAAGTATATATGCGCTGTAGTATAAGTACTGTAGTACTTGTGTATATATACTGTAGTATAAGTACTGTAGTACTCGTGTATATATGCTGTAGTATAAGTACTGTAGTACTTGTATATATACTGTAGTATAAGTACTGTAGTACTTGTAGATGTACTGTAGTATCAGTACTGTAGTACTTGTATATATACTGTAGTATAAGTACTGTAGTACTTGTATATATACTGTAGTATAAGTACTGTAGTACTTGTATATATGCTGTAGTATAAGTACTGTAGTACTTGTGTATATATACTGTAGTATAAGTACTGTAGTACTCGTGTATATATGCTGTAGTATAAGTACTGTAGTACTTGTATATATACTGTAGTATAAGTACTGTAGTACTTGTAGATGTACTGTAGTATCAGTACTGTAGTACTTGTATATATACTGTAGTATAAGTACTGTAGTACTTGTATATATACTGTAGTATAAGTACTGTAGTACTGGTGTATATATGCTGTAGTATAAGTACTGTAGTACTTGTATATATACTGTATATATACTGTAGTATAAGTACTGTAGTACTTGTATATATACTGTAGTATAAGTACTGTAGTACTTGTATATATACTGTAGTATAAGTACTGTAGTACTTGTAGATGTACTGTAGTATAAGTACTGTAGTACTTGTATATATACTGTAGTATAAGTACTGTAGTACTTGTGTATATACTGTAGTATAAGTACTGTAGTACTTGTATATATACTGTAGTATAAGTACTGTAGTACTTGTATATATACTGTAGTATAAGTACTGTAGTACTCGTGTATATACTGTAGTATAAGTACTGTAGTACTTGTATATATACTGTAGTATAAGTACTGTAGTACTTGTATATATACTGTAGTATAAGTACTGTAGTACTTGTGTATATACTGTAGTATAAGTACTGTAGTACTTGTATATATGCTGTAGTATAAGTACTGTAGTACTTGTATATATACTGTAGTATAAGTACTGTAGTACTTGTGTATATACTGTAGTATAAGTACTGTAGTACTTGTATATATGCTGTAGTATAAGTACTGTAGTACTTGTATATATGCTGTAGTATAAGTACTGTAGTACTTGTATATATGCTGTAGTATAAGTACTGTAGTACTCGTATATATGCTGTAGTATAAATACTGTAGTACTCGTATATATACTGTAGTATAAGTACTGTAGTACTCGTATATATACTGTAGTATAAGTACTGTAGTACTCGTATATATACTGTAGTATAAGTACTGTAGTACTCGTGTATATACTGTAGTATAAGTACTGTAGTACTTGTGTATATATACTGTAGTATAAGTACTGTAGTACTCGTGTATATACTGTAGTATAAGTACTGTAGTACTTGTATATATACTGTAGTATAAGTACTGTAGTACTTGTATATATACTGTAGTATAAGTACTGTAGTACTCGTGTATATACTGTAGTATAAGTACTGTAGTACTTGTATATATACTGTAGTATAAGTACTGTAGTACTTGTATATATACTGTAGTATAAATTGCTGTAGTACTCGTATATATACTGTAGTATAAGTGCTGTAGTACTTGTATATATACTGTAGTATAAATTACTGTAGTACTCGTATATATGCTGTAGTATAAGTACTGTAGTACTTGTATATATACTGTAGTATAAAGTGCTGTAGTACTTGTATATATATGCTGTAGTATAAATTACTGTAGTACTCGTGTATATATACTGTAGTATAAGTACTGTAGTACTTGTATATATGCTGTAGTATAAATTGCTGTAGTACTTGTATATATACTGTAGTATAAGTACTGTAGTACTTGTATATATACTGTAGTATAAGTACTGTAGTACTCGTATATATACTGTAGTATAAGTACTGTAGTACTTGTATACATGCTGTAGTATAAGTACTGTAGTACTTGTATATATGCTGTAGTATAAGTACTGTAGTACTTGTATATATACTGTAGTATAAGTACTGTAGTACTTGTGTATATACTGTAGTATAAGTACTGTAGTACTCGTATATATACTGTAGTATAAGTACTGTAGTACTTGTGTATATACTGTAGTATAAGTACTGTAGTACTCGTATATATACTGTAGTATAAGTACTGTAGTACTCGTGTATATACTGTAGTATAAGTACTGTAGTACTTGTGTATATATACTGTAGTATAAGTACTGTAGTACTCGTGTATATACTGTAGTATAAGTACTGTAGTATTTGTATATATACTGTAGTATAAGTACTGTAGTACTCGTATATATGCTGTAGTATAAGTACTGTAGTACTTGTATATATACTGTAGTATAAGTACTGTAGTACTTGTATATATACTGTAGTATAAGTACTGTAGTACTTGTATATATACTGTAGTATAAGTACTGTAGTACTTGTAGATGTACTGTAGTATAAGTACTGTAGTACTCGTATATATACTGTAGTATAAGTACTGTAGTACTTGTATATATACTGTAGTATAAGTACTGTAGTACTTGTGTATATACTGTAGTATAAGTACTGTAGTACTTGTATATATACTGTAGTATAAGTACTGTAGTACTTGTATATATATGCTGTAGTATAAGTACTGTAGTACTCGTGTATATATACTGTAGTATAAGTACTGTAGTACTTGTATATATGCTGTAGTATAAGTACTGTAGTACTTGTATATATACTGTAGTATAAGTACTGTAGTACTTGTGTATATACTGTAGTATAAGTACTGTAGTACTTGTATATATACTGTAGTATAAGTACTGTAGTACTTGTATATATACTGTAGTATAAGTACTGTAGTACTCGTATATATACTGTAGTATAAGTACTGTAGTACTCGTATATATACTGTAGTATAAGTACTGTAGTACTTGTATATATACTGTAGTATAAGTACTGTAGTACTTGTGTATATACTGTAGTATAAGTACTGTAGTACTTGTATATATACTGTAGTATAAGTACTGTAGTACTTGTATATATATGCTGTAGTATAAGTACTGTAGTACTCGTGTATATATACTGTAGTATAAGTACTGTAGTACTTGTATATATGCTGTAGTATAAGTACTGTAGTACTTGTATATATACTGTAGTATAAGTACTGTAGTACTTGTGTATATACTGTAGTATAAGTACTGTAGTACTTGTATATATACTGTAGTATAAGTACTGTAGTACTTGTGTATATACTGTAGTATAAGTACTGTAGTACTCGTATATATACTGTAGTATAAGTACTCTAGTACTCGTATATATACTGTAGTATAAGTACTGTAGTACTCGTGCTCTCCTGCAGGGGGCGCTGTTGACCGTCGTCACTCGGGACTCATTCGCCGCCTCGGAGAAAGAAATCTTTCTGGCTCTGAGCCGCTGGAGCCGCCATCAGGAGGCAGGGCCAGACACGCAGGAAGTGATGTCAGCGACGCAGGAAGTGATGTCAGCGGTGCGGCTGCCGCTCATGACGCTCACAGAGATGCTGAACGTGGTCCGGCCCTCGGGCCTCGTCAGCCCCGACCACCTGCTGGACGCCATCAAGACCCGATCAGAGAGTCGCAACATGGACCTGAACTACCGCGGCATGCTCAGTGAGTCCAGACCAGGACCGGGACTAAACCAGGACTAAACCAGGACTAAACCAGGACCTGAACTACCGCGGCATGCTCAGTGAGTCCAGACCAGGACCGGGACTAAACCAGGACTAAACCAGGACTAAACCAGGACCTGAACTACCGCGGCATGCTCAGTGAGTCCAGACCAGGACCGGGACTAAACCAGGACTAAACCAGGACCTGAACTACCGCGGCATGCTCAGTGAGTCCAGACCAGGACCGGGACTAAACCAGGACTAAACCAGGACTAAAGCAGGACCTGAACTACCGCGGCATGCTCAGTGAGTCCAGACCAGGACCGGGACTAAACCAGGACTAAACCAGGACCTGAACTACCGCGGCATGCTCAGTGAGTCCAGACCAGGACCGGGACTAAACCAGGACTAAACCAGGACTAAACCAGGACCTGAACTACCGCGGCATGCTCAGTGAGTCCAGACCAGGACCGGGACTAAACCAGGACTAAACCAGGACTAAACCAGGACCTGAACTACCGCGGCATGCTCAGTGAGTCCAGACCAGGACCGGGACTAAACCAGGACTAAACCAGGACTAAACCAGGACCTGAACTACCGCGGCATGCTCAGTGAGTCCAGACCAGGACCGGGACTAAACCAGGACTAAACCAGGACTAAACCAGGACCTGAACTACCGCGGCATGCTCAGTGAGTCCAGACCAGGACCGGGACTAAACCAGGACTAAACCAGGACTAAACCAGGACCTGAACTACCGCGGCATGCTCAGTGAGTCCAGACCAGGACCGGGACTAAACCAGGACTAAACCAGGACTAAACCAGGACCTGAACTACCGCGGCATGCTCAGTGAGTCCAGACCAGGACCGGGACTAAACCAGGACTAAACCAGGACTAAACCAGGACCTGAACTACCGCGGCATGCTCAGTGAGTCCAGACCAGGACCGGGACTAAACCAGGACTAAACCAGGACCTGAACTACCGCGGCATGCTCAGTGAGTCCAGACCAGGACCGGGACTAAACCAGGACTAAACCAGGACTAAACCAGGACCTGAACTACCGCGGCATGCTCAGTGAGTCCAGACCAGGACCGGGACTAAGCCAGGACTAAACCAGGACTAAACCAGGACCTGAACTACCGCGGCATGCTCAGTGAGTCCAGACCAGGACCGGGACTAAACCAGGACTAAACCAGGACCTGAACTACCGCGGCATGCTCAGTGAGTCCAGACCAGGACCGGGACTAAACCAGGACTAAACCAGGACCTGAACTACCGCGGCATGCTCAGTGAGTCCAGACCAGGACCGGGACTAAACCAGGACTGGGACCAGGACCAGACCCGGACCAGGACTGACCCTTCCCGTGTTTCAGTCCCGTGTTTCAAGCAGGGCTCTACACTAACTTTTTTTTCCAGGAGCACATGTGCCCCTAAGTTAAAAATTTTAGGAGCACAGAAAAAAAATGGGGGCACAGGTAGGTTTCCGTTTGAACGATTATTACAGAGCAGAACTTGCACACACCAACACCAACACTGAATACATTTAATACAAAAAAACAAAAGAATTATGACTGTACTTTTCCTGCACGATCGCAGGGTTTTTATAAATATATCTTCATTTTATCTGATTAATATTTAGACTTAAAATAAGCCAAACAAACTGTACTGCACTGAAACACTCTGTGGCCCTTTCTGGACCCTCACCCACAGTTTGAGAACCTCTTCTTTAAGAGAACCTCCACTGCACTTTACACAAAACTGTTTCAAAGTGTAAAAAGTGGGCAGGATTATTAAACCTGTATTTTCAAATTCCTAACTGGAGTTACTTTCTCTTAGTGGTTTTACAGTGGTTTTTAGACTCTGCACATTTACCAAACCAAACGCACATTGTGACAAACAGATTTATTTGGAAAACTTCAGCCCACATACCGCCTCCTCTGTGCTGTAGCTCTGCTCTGTGCTGTAGCTCTGCTCTGTGCGGACACGGACATAAAATTAGTATTGGCGTATTTGACGTGAGGCGGATGGACAGGTGAGATGTTTAACCTGCAGGCTGAGGGTGGCGCTGTGGACAAGCCGCGTGCTGTGATGCCGCGCAGTGTCCACGGGCTCCAGCGCACAGGTCCCGCACACTGGTACAAGTTTATTGCCCACAGTAGCGGCCGTAATGAAATATGACCACACTCAGTATTTCAGACCCCGAGTCCGTGACGAGACCGAGTCCAAATGCGCTCGAGTCCGAGACAAGACCAAGACAAAACTCTCGCTTTAGAGGAGGAGGAAGTCCAGCGGCCCGGGGTGTCTACTGAGTGGTGGGGCAGGTGTGGGTCCTGCTGCGGTGCCGCTCCTCATTGAAGCTGGGCGTGGGTGTGTTTTTAAGCGGAGTTTGTTCGTATCAGTGATATCGCCGCACACGCGGAGCTCGTATGCTGGGGTTGTCCGCGGTCGGAGTTGTCGTGCCTGGGCTCGGTTGGGTTGCGCTCGCGCTGGGCATGTGTGCCGCGCTTTAGGGGCGATCCAGGCATGGGCACGATTCTAAAGTCCTAATGTGACTGCGCCCCTAATGTTTGACACATTTAGAACGTTTAGCTCGTCAGTTACGTGTGTGCGCAGCTCCTTATTGTGCTGCAGAAGCACTCGCACTGGTGCGACTGGTTTGTTTTCCTCGTTCGCACGGCAAAATATTTACTCGCAAATGCGAGTGAAATGGGCGCACTGTAGAGCCCTGGTTTCAGTCCCGTGTTTCAGTCCCGTGTTTGTGCCCGTTTCAGTCCCGTGTTTCTGTCCCCTGTTTCAGTCCCGTGTTTCTGTCCCGTGTTTCAGTCCCGTGTTTCAGTCCCGTGTTTCTGTCCGGTGTTTCAGTCCCGTGTTTGTGCCCGTTTCAGTCCCGTGTTTCAGTCCCGTGTTTCAGTCCCGTGTTTCTGTCCCGTGTTTCAGTCCCGTGTTTCAGTCCCGTGTTTGTGCCCGTTTCAGTCCCGTGTTTCAGTCCCGTGTTTCAGTCCCGTGTTTCTGTCCCGTGTTTCAGTCCCGTGTTTCAGTCCCGTGTTTCTGTCCGGTGTTTCAGTCCCGTGTTTGTGCCCGTTTCAGTCCCGTGTTTCAGTCCCGTGTTTCAGTCCCGTGTTTGTGCCCGTTTCAGTCCCGTGTTTCTGCCCCGTGTTTGTGCCTGTTTCAGTCCCGTGTTTCAGTCCCGTGTTTCAGTCCCGTGTTTCAGTCCTATGTTTCAGTCCCCTGTTTCTGCCCGTTTCTGTCCCGTGTTTCTGCCAGTGTTTCAGTCCCGTGTTTCTGCCCGTTTCAGCCCGTGTTTCAGTCCTGTGTTTCTGCCCGTTTCAGCCCGTGTTTCAGTCCTGTGTTTCTGCCCCGTGTTTGTGCCCGCTTCTGTCCCGTGTTTCTGTCCCGTGTTTCTGCCAGTGTTTCAGTCCCGTGTTTCTGCCCGTTTCAGCCCGTGTTTCAGTCCTGTGTTTCTGCCCGTTTCAGCCCGTGTTTCTGTCCCGTGTTTCTGCCCCTTGTTTCAGCACCGTATTTGTGCCTGTTTCAGTCCCGTGTTTCTGCCCCGTGTTTCAGTCCCGTGTTTCTGCCCTGTGTTTGTGCCCGTTTCAGTCCCGTGTTTCAGTCCCGTGTTTCAGTCCCGTGTTTCAGTCCCGTGTTTCTGCCCATTTCAGTCCCGTGTTTCAGTCCCGTGTTTCTGCCCATTTCAGTCCCGTGTTTCTGCCCTGTGTTTCAGTCCCGTGTTTCTGCCCTGTGTTTCAGTCCCGTGTTTCAGTCCCGTGTTTCTGCCCTGTGTTTCAGTCCCGTGTTTCTGCCCCGTGTTTCAGTCCCGTGTTTCTGCCCTGTGTTTGTGCCCATTTCAGTCCCGTGTTTTTGCCAGTGTTTCAGTCCCGTGTTTCAGTCCCGTGTTTTTGCCCATTTCAGTCCCGTGTTTCTGCCCGGTGTTTCTGTCCCGTTTTTCTGCCGCGTGTTTCAGTCCCGTGTTTCTGCCCTGTGTTTGTGCCCGTTTCAGTCCCGTGTTTCAGTCCCGTGTTTCAGTCCCGTGTTTTTGCCCATTTCAGTCCCGTGTTTTTGCCAGTGTTTCAGTCCCGTGTTTTTGCCAGTGTTTCAGTCCTGTGTTTTTGCCAGTGTTTCAGTCCTGTGTTTTTGCCAGTGTTTCAGTCCCGTGTTTCAGCCCCGTGTTTGTGCCCATTTCAGTCCCGTGTTTTTGCCAGTGTTTCAGTCCCGTGTTTTTGCCAGTGTTTCAGTCCCGTGTTTCAGTCCCGTGTTTCAGTCCCGTGTTTCAGCCCCGTGTTTGTGCCCATTTCAGTCCCGTGTTTTTGCCAGTGTTTCAGTCCCGTGTTTTTGCCAGTGTTTCAGTCCCGTGTTTTTGCCAGTGTTTCAGTCCCGTGTTTTTGCCAGTGTTTCAGTCCCGTGTTTCAGTCCCGTGTTTCAGTCCCGTGTTTCAGCCCCGTGTTTGTGCCCATTTCAGTCCCGTGTTTTTGCCAGTGTTTCAGTCCCGTGTTTCAGTCCCGTGTTTCAGTCCCGTGTTTCAGTCCCGTGTTTGTGCCCGTTTCAGTCCCGTGTTTCAGTCCCGTGTTTCAGTCCCGTGTTTCAGTCCCGTGTTTCTGTCCCGTGTTTCAGTCCCGTGTTTCAGTCCCGTGTTTCTGTCCGGTGTTTCAGTCCCGTGTTTGTGCCCGTTTCAGTCCCGTGTTTCAGTCCCGTGTTTGTGCCCGTTTCAGTCCCGTGTTTCTGCCCCGTGTTTGTGCCTGTTTCAGTCCCGTGTTTCAGTCCCGTGTTTCAGTCCCCTGTTTCAGTCCTATGTTTCAGTCCCCTGTTTCTGCCCGTTTCTGTCCCGTGTTTCTGCCAGTGTTTCAGTCCCGTGTTTCTGCCCGTGTTTCAGTCCTGTGTTTCTGCCCGTTTCAGCCCGTGTTTCAGTCCTGTGTTTCTGCCCGCTTCTGTCCCGTGTTTCTGTCCCGTGTTTCTGCCAGTGTTTCAGTCCCGTGTTTCTGCCCGTTTCAGCCCGTGTTTCAGTCCTGTGTTTCTGCCCGTTTCAGCCCGTGTTTCTGTCCCGTGTTTCTGCCCCTTGTTTCAGCACCGTATTTGTGCCTGTTTCAGTCCCGTGTTTCTGCCCCGTGTTTCAGTCCCGTGTTTCTGCCCTGTGTTTGTGCCCGTTTCAGTCCCGTGTTTCAGTCCCGTGTTTCAGTCCCATGTTTCTGCCAGTGTTTCAGTCCCATGTTTCTGCCCGTTTCAGTTCCGTGTTTCTGCCCGTTTCTGTCCCGTGTTTCTGTCCCGTGTTTCTGTCCCGTGTTTCAGTCCCGTGTTTCTGCCCTGTGTTTCAGTCCCGTGTTTCTGCCCCGTGTTTCAGTCCCGTGTTTCTGCCCTGTGTTTGTGCCCATTTCAGTCCCGTGTTTCAGCCCCGTGTTTCTGCCCATTTCAGTCCCGTGTTTCTGCCCTGTGTTTCAGTCCCGTGTTTCTGCCCCGTGTTTCAGTCCCGTGTTTCTGCCCTGTGTTTGTGCCCGTTTCAGTCCCGTGTTTCAGTCCCGTGTTTCAGTCCCGTGTTTTTGCCCATTTCAGTCCCGTGTTTTTGCCAGTGTTTCAGTCCCGTGTTTCAGTCCCGTGTTTTTGCCAGTGTTTCAGTCCTGTGTTTTTGCCAGTGTTTCAGTCCCGTGTTTCAGCCCCGTGTTTGTGCCCATTTCAGTCCCGTGTTTTTGCCAGTGTTTCAGTCCCGTGTTTTTGCCAGTGTTTCAGTCCCGTGTTTCAGTCCCGTGTTTCAGTCCCGTGTTTCAGTCCCGTGTTTCAGCCCCGTGTTTGTGCCCATTTCAGTCCCGTGTTTTTGCCAGTGTTTCAGTCCCGTGTTTTTGCCAGTGTTTCAGTCCCGTGTTTTTGCCAGTGTTTCAGTCCCGTGTTTCAGTCCCGTGTTTCAGTCCCGTGTTTCAGTCCCGTGTTTCAGTCCCGTGTTTCAGTCCCGTGTTTGTGCCCATTTCAGTCCCGTGTTTTTGCCAGTGTTTCAGTCCCATGTTTCTGCCCGTGTTTCAGTTCCGTGTTTCTGCCCGTTTCTGTCCCGTGTTTCTGTCCCGTGTTTCTGTCCCGTGTTTCAGTCCCATGTTTCTGCCTGTTTCAGTCCCATGTTTCTGCCAGTGTTTCAGTCCCATGTTTCTGCCCGTTTCAGTTCCGTGTTTCTGCCAGTGTTTCAGTCCTGTGTTTCTGCCCGTTTCAGCCCGTGTTTCAGTCCTGTGTTTCAGTCCCATGTTTCTGCCTGTTTCAGTCCCATGTTTCTGCCAGTGTTTCAGTCCCATGTTTCTGCCCGTTTCAGTTCCGTGTTTCTGCCCGTTTCTGTCCCGTGTTTCTGCCAGTGTTTCAGTCCCATGTTTCTGCCCGTTTCAGTTCCGTGTTTCTGCCAGTGTTTCAGTCCTGTGTTTCTGCCCGTTTCAGCCCGTGTTTCAGTCCTGTGTTTCTGCCCGTTTCAGCCCGTGTTTCAGTCCTGTGTTTCTGCCCCGTGTTTGTGCCCGCTTCTGTCCCGTGTTTCTGTCCCGTGTTTCTGCCAGTGTTTCAGTCCCGTGTTTCTGCCCGTTTCAGCCCGTGTTTCAGTCCTGTGTTTCTGCCCGTTTCAGCCCGTGTTTCTGTCCCGTGTTTCTGCCCCTTGTTTCAGCACCGTATTTGTGCCTGTTTCAGTCCCGTGTTTCTGCCCCGTGTTTCAGTCCCGTGTTTCTGCCCTGTGTTTTTGCCCGTTTCAGTCCCGTGTTTCAGTCCCGTGTTTCAGTCCCGTGTTTCTGCCCATTTCAGTCCCGTGTTTCAGTCCCGTGTTTCTGCCCATTTCAGTCCCGTGTTTCTGCCCTGTGTTTCAGTCCCGTGTTTCAGTCCCGTGTTTCAGTCCCGTGTTTCTGCCCTGTGTTTCAGTCCCGTGTTTCTGCCCTGTGTTTCAGTCCCGTGTTTCTGCCCCGTGTTTCAGTCCCGTGTTTCTGCCCTGTGTTTGTGCCCGTTTCAGTCCCGTGTTTCAGTCCCGTGTTTTTGCCCATTTCAGTCCCGTGTTTTTGCCAGTGTTTCAGTCCCGTGTTTCAGTCCCGTGTTTCTGCCCATTTCAGTCCCGTGTTTCTGCCCTGTGTTTCAGTCCCGTGTTTCAGTCCCGTGTTTCTGCCCTGTGTTTGTGCCCGTTTCAGTCCCGTGTTTCAGTCCCGTGTTTCAGTCCCGTGTTTCAGTCCCGTGTTTTTGCCCATTTCAGTCCCGTGTTTTTGCCAGTGTTTCAGTCCCGTGTTTCAGTCCCGTGTTTTTGCCAGTGTTTCAGTCCCGTGTTTTTGCCAGTGTTTCAGTCCCGTGTTTTTGCCAGTGTTTCAGTCCCGTGTTTCAGCCCCGTGTTTGTGCCCATTTCAGTCCCGTGTTTTTGCCAGTGTTTCAGTCCCGTGTTTTTGCCAGTGTTTCAGTCCCGTGTTTCAGTCCCGTGTTTCAGGCCCGTGTTTAAGTCCGGTGTTTCAGTCCCGTGATTTTGCCCATTTCAGTCCCGTGTTTTTGCCAGTGTTTCAGTCCCGTGTTTTTGCCAGTGTTTCAGTCCCGTGTTTCAGTCCCGTGTTTCAGTCCCGTGTTTCAGTCCCGTGTTTCAGCCCCGTGTTTGTGCCCATTTCAGTCCCGTGTTTTTGCCAGTGTTTCAGTCCCGTGTTTTTGCCAGTGTTTCAGTCCCGTGTTTTTGCCAGTGTTTCAGTCCCGTGTTTTTGCCAGTGTTTCAGTCCCGTGTTTCAGTCCCGTGTTTTTGCCAGTGTTTCAGTCCCGTGTTTTTGCCAGTGTTTCAGTCCCGTGTTTCAGCCCCGTGTTTGTGCCCATTTCAGTCCCGTGTTTTTGCCAGTGTTTCAGTCCCGTGTTTCAGTCCCGTGTTTCAGTCCCGTGTTTCAGTCCCGTGTTTCAGTCCCGTGTTTCAGTCCCGTGTTTCAGCCCCGTGTTTCAGTCCCGTGTTTCAGTCCCGTGTTTCAGCCCCGTGTTTCAGTCCTGTGTTTCAGTCCCGTGTTTCAGTCCCGTGTTTCAGTCCTGTGTTTCAGTCCCATGTTTTTGCCAGTGTTTCAGTCCCGTGTTTTTGCCAGTGTTTCAGTCCCGTGTTTTTGCCAGTGTTTCAGTCCCGTGTTTCAGCCCCGTGTTTGTGCCCATTTCAGTCCCGTGTTTTTGCCAGTGTTTCAGTCCCATGTTTTTGCCAGTGTTTCAGTCCTGTGTTTCAGTCCCGTGTTTCAGTCCTGTGTTTCAGTCCCATGTTTTTGCCAGTGTTTCAGTCCTGTGTTTCAGTCCAGTGTTTCAGTCCCGTGTTTCAGTCCCGTGTTTCAGTCCCGTGTTTCTGTCCTGTGTTTCAGTCCCGTGTTTCAGTCCTGTGTTTCAGTCCCGTGTTTCAGTCCTGTGTTTCAGTCCCGTGTTTGTGCCCATTTCAGTCCCGTGTTTTTGCCAGTGTTTCAATCCCGTGTTTTTGCCAGCGTTTCAGTCCCGTGTTTCAGTCCTGTGTTTCAGTCCCGTGTTTCAGTCCCGTGTTTCAGTCCTGTGTTTCAGTCCCGTGTTTCAGTCCAATGTTTCAATCCCGTGTTTCCGTCCCGTGTTTCAGTCCCGTGTTTCAGTCCCGTGTTTCAGTCCCGTGTTTCAGTCCCGTGTTTCAGCCCCGTGTTTCAGTCCCGTGTTTCAGTCCCGTGTTTCAGTCCTGTGTTTCAGTCCCGTGTTTCAGTCCTGTGTTTCAGTCCCGTGTTTCAGTCCAATGTTTCAATCCCGTTTTTCAGTCCAGTGTTTCAATCCCGTGTTTCCGTCCCGTGTTTCAGTCCCGTGTTTCAGTCCCGTGTTTCAGTCCCGTGTTTCAGTCCCGTGTTTCAGCCCCGTGTTTGTGCCCGTTTCAGTCCCGGAGGAGAACATTGCCACGATGAAGTTCGGGGCGCAGGTGGTGAAGGGGGAGCTGAAGTCGGCGCTGCTGGACGGAGACACTCAGAACTACGACCTGGACCACGGGTTCAGCCGGCACCCGATCGAGGAGGACGGGCGCGCGGGCATCCAGGTCAAACTGGGCCAGCCCTCCATCATCAACCACATCCGGCTGCTGCTGTGGGACCGCGACAGCAGGTGGCACCAGATCGGGACCGGGTTTAGACCGGGTTTAGTCCTGATTTAGTCCTGGTTTAGACCGGGTTTAGTCCGGGTTTAGTCCTGGTTTAGTCCTGGTTTAGTCCTGGTTTAGACCGGGTTTAGTCCGGGTTTAGACCGGGTTTAGACCGGGTTTAGTCCTGGTTTAGTCCTGGTTTAGTCCTGGTTTAGACTGGGTTTAGTCCGGGTTTAGACCGGGTTTAGACCGGGTTTAGTCCGGGTTTAGTCCGGGTTTAGTCCGGGTTTAGTCCTGGTTTAGTCCTGGTTTAGTCCTGGTTTAGTCCTGGTTTAGTCCTGGTTTAGACCGGGTTTAGTCCTGGTTTAGACCGGGTTTAGTCCTGGTTTAGACCTGGTTTAGACCTGGTTTAGTCCTGGTTTAGACCGGGTTTAGACCGGGTTTAATCCGGGTTTAGTTCGGGTTTAGTCCGGGTTTAGTCCTGGTTTAGTCCTGGTTTAGTCCTGGTTTAGACCGGGTTTAGACCGGGTTTAGACCGGGTTTAGTCCGGGTTTAGTCCGGGTTTAGTCCGGGTTTAGTCCTGGTTTAGTCCTGGTTTAGTCCTGGTTTAGGCCTGGTTTAGACCGGGTTTAGACCGGGTTTAGTCCGGGTTTAGTCCGGGTTTAGTCCGGGTTTAGTCCGGGTTTAGTCCTGGTTTAGTCCTGGTTTAGACCGGGTTTAGTCCTGGTTTAGTCCTGGTTTAGTCCTGGTTTAGACCGGGTTTAGTCCTGGTTTAGACCGGGTTTAGTCCTGGTTTAGACCTGGTTTAGACCTGGTTTAGTCCTGGTTTAGACCGGGTTTAGACCGGGTTTAGTCCTGGTTTAGTCCTGGTTTAGACCGGGTTTAGTCCTGGTTTAGACCGGGTTTAGTCCTGGTTTAGTCCTGGTTTAGACCGGGTTTAGTCTTGGTTTAGACTGGGTTTAGTCCTGGTTTAGACCTGGTTTAGTCCTGTTTTAGTCCTGGTTTAGTCCTGGTTTAGACCGGGTTTAGTCTTGGTTTAGTCCTGGTTTAGTCCTGGTTTAGTCCTGGTTTAGTCCTGGTTTAGACTGGGTTTAGTCCTGGTTTAGTCCTGGTTTAGACCGGGTTTAGTCTTGGTTTAGACCTGGTTTAGACCTGGTTTAGTCCTGGTTCAGTCCTGGTTCAGTCCTGGTTTAGACCTGGTTTAGACCGGGTTTAGTCCTGTTTCAGTCCTGGTTTAGACCTGGTTTAGTCCTGGTTCAGTCCTGGTTCAGTCCTGGTTTAGACCGGGTTTAGTCCTGGTTTAGTCCCGGTTTAGTCCCGGTTTAGTCCTGGTTTAGACCGGGTTTAGACCGGGTTTAGTCCGGGTTTAGTCCGGGTTTAGTCCGGGTTTAGTCCTGTTTCAGTCCTGGTTTAGTCCTGGTTTAGTCCTGGTTTAGACCGGGTTTAGACCGGGTTTAGTCCGGGTTTAGTCCGGGTTTAGTCCGGGTTTAGTCCTGGTTTAGTCCTGGTTTAGACCGGGTTTAGTCCTGGTTTAGTCCTGGTTTAGTCCTGGTTTAGACCGGGTTTAGTCCTGGTTTAGACCGGGTTTAGTCCTGGTTTAGACCTGGTTTAGACCTGGTTTAGTCCTGGTTTAGTCCTGGTTTAGTCCTGGTTTAGTTCGGGTTTAGTCCGGGTTTAGTCCTGGTTTAGTCCTGGTTTAGTCCTGGTTTAGACCGGGTTTAGTCTTGGTTTAGACCGGGTTTAGTCCTGGTTTAGACCTGGTTTAGTCCTGGTTTAGTCCTGGTTTAGTCCTGGTTTAGACCGGGTTTAGTCTTGGTTTAGACTGGGTTTAGTCCTGGTTTAGACCTGGTTTAGTCCTGGTTTAGTCCTGGTTTAGTCCTGGTTTAGTCCTGGTTTAGACCGGGTTTAGTCTTGGTTTAGACCTGGTTTAGACCTGGTTTAGTCCTGGTTCAGTCCTGGTTCAGTCCTGGTTTAGACCTGGTTTAGACCGGGTTTAGTCCTGGTTTAGTCCTGGTTTAGACCTGGTTTAGTCCTGGTTCAGTCCTGGTTCAGTCCTGGTTTAGACCGGGTTTAGTCCTGGTTTAGTCCTGGTTTAGTCCTGGTTTAGTCCTGGTTTAGTCCTGGTTTAGACCGGGTTTAGACCGTGTTTAGACCGTGTTTAGTCCTGGTTTAGTCCGGGTTTAGTCCGGGTTTAGACCGGGTTTAGTCCGGGTTTAGTCCCGGTTTAGTCCCGGTTTAGTCCCGGTTTAGTCCCGGTTTAGTCTGGGTTTAGTCCGGGTTTAGTCCGGGTTTAGTCCGGGTTTAGTCCGGGTTTAGTCCGGGTTTAGACCGGGTTTAGTCCTGGTTTAGTCCTGGTTTAGTCCTGGTTTAGTCCGGGTTTAGTCCGGGTTTAGTCCGGGTTTAGACCGGGTTTAGTCCTGGTTTAGACCGGGTTTAGACCGGGTTTAGTCCTGGTTTAGTCCTGGTTTAGACCGGGTTTAGTCCTGGTTTAGTCCTGGTTCAGTCCTGGTTTAGTCCTGGTTTAGTCCTGGTTTAGACCGGGTTTAGTCCGGGTTTAGTCCTGATTTAGTCCTGGTTTAGACCGGGTTTAGTCCTGGTTTAGTCCAGGTTTAGTCCTGGTTTAGTCCTGGTTTAGTCCAGGTTTAGTCCGGGTTTAGTCCTGGTTTAGACCGGGTTTAGACCGGGTTTAGTCCTGGTTTAGTCCTGGTTTAGACCGGGTTTAGTCCTGGTTTAGTCCTGGTTCAATCCTGGTTCAGTCCTGGTTCAGTCCTGGTTCAGTCCGGGTTTAGTCCGGGTTTAGTCCGGGTTTAGTCCGGGTTTAGACCGGGTTTAGTCCGGGTTTAGTCCTGGTTTAGACCGGGTTTAGTCCGGGTTTAGACCGGGTTTAGTCCTGGTTTAGTCCTGGTTTAGTCCTGGTTTAGACCGGGTTTAGTCCGGGTTTAGTCCGGGTTTAGACTGGGTTTAGTCCAGGTTTAGTCCTGGTTTAGTCCTGGTTTAGTCCTGGTTTAGTCCTGGTTCAGTCCTGGTTTAGCCCTGGTTTAGTCCGGGTTTAGTCCTGGTTTAGTCCTGGTTTCGTCCTGGTTTAGACCGGGTTTAGTCCTGGTTTAGACCGGGTTTAGTCCTGGTTTAGTCCTGGTTTAATCCTGGTTTAGTCCTGGTTTAGTCCTGGTTTAGACCTGGTTTAGTCCTGGTTTAGTCCTGGTTTAGTCCTGGTTTAGACTGGGTTTAGACCGGGTTTAATCCGGGTTTAATTCGGGTTTAGTCCTGGTTTAGTCCTGGTTTAGACCGGGTTTAGTCTTGGTTTAGTCCTGGTTTAGTCCTGGTTTAGTCCTGGTTTAGTCCTGGTTTAGACTGGGTTTAGACCGGGTTTAATCCGGGTTTAATTCGGCTTTAGTCCGGGTTTAGTCCTGGTTTAGTCCTGGTTTAGACCGGGTTTAGACCGGGTTTAGACCGGGTTTAGTCCTGGTTTAGTCCTGGTTTAGACTGGGTTTAGTCCTGGTTTAGTCCTGGTTTAGTCCTGGTTTAGTCCTGGTTTAGACCGGGTTTAGTCCTGGTTTAGACCGGGTTTAGTCCTGGTTTAGTCCTGGTTTAGTTTTGATTTAGTCCTGGTTCTGTCCTGGTTCAGTCCAGGTTTAATCCTGGTTCAGTCCTGGTTTAGTCCTGGTTCAGTCCTGGTTCAGTCCTGGTTTAGTCCTGGTTTAGTCCTGGTTTAGACCGGGTTTAGTCCTGGTTTAGACCGGGTTTAGTCCTGGTTTAGTCCTGGTTTAGACCGGGTTTAGTCCTGGTTTAGTCCTGGTTTAGTCCTGGTTCAATCCTGGTTCAGTCCTGGTTCAGTCCTGGTTCAGTCCTGGTTCAGTCCTGGTTTAGTCCGGGTTTAGTCCGGGTTTAGACCGGGTTTAGTCCGGGTTTAGACCGGGTTTAGTCCGGGTTTAGTCCGGGTTTAGTCCGGGTTTAGTCCTGGTTTAGTCCTGGTTTAGTCCTGGTTTAGTCCGGGTTTAGTCCGGGTTTAGTCCGGGTTTAGACTGGGTTTAGTCCAGGTTTAGTCCTGGTTTAGTCCTGGTTTAGTCCTGGTTTAGTCCTGGTTCAGTCCTGGTTTAGCCCTGGTTTAGTCCGGGTTTAGTCCTGGTTTAGTCCTGGTTTCGTCCTGGTTTAGACCGGGTTTAGTCCTGGTTTAGACCGGGTTTAGTCCTGGTTTAGTCCTGGTTTAGTCCTGGTTTAGACCTGGTTTAGTCCTGGTTTAGTCCTGGTTTAGTCCTGGTTTAGACTGGGTTTAGACCGGGTTTAGACCGGGTTTAATCCGGGTTTAATTCGGGTTTAGTCCGGGTTTAGTCCTGGTTTAGTCCTGGTTTAGACCGGGTTTAGTCCTGGTTTAGACTGGGTTTAGTCCTGGTTTAGACCTGGTTCAGTCCTGGTTTAGTCCTGGTTTAGTCCTGGTTCAGTCCTGGTTTAGTCCGGGTTTAGTCCTGGTTTAGTCCTGGTTTAGTCCTGGTTTAGACTGGGTTTAGTCTTGGTTTAGACTGGGTTTAGTCCTGGTTTAGTCCTGGTTTAGTCCTGGTTTAGTCCTGGTTTAGTCCTGGTTTAGACCGGGTTTAGACCGGGTTTAGTTCGGGTTTAGTCCTGGTTTAGTCCTGGTTTAGTCCTGGTTTAGACCGGGTTTAGACCGTGTTTAGTCCTGGTTTAGACCGGGTTTACACCGGGTTTAGTCCTGGTTTAGTCCTTGTTTAGTCCTGGTTTAGACCGGGTTTAGTCTTGGTTTAGACTGGGTTTAGTCCTGGTTTAGACCTGGTTTAGTCCTGGTTTAGTCCTGGTTTAGACCGGGTTTAGACCGGGTTTAGTCCTGGTTTAGTCCTGGTTTAGTTCTGGTTCAGTCCTGGTTTAATCCTGGTTCAGTCCTGGTTTAGTCCTGGTTCAGTCCTGGTTTAGTCCTGGTTTAGTCCTGGTTCAGTCCTGGTTTAGTCCTGGTTCAGTCCTGGTTTAGTCCGGGTTTAGTCCTGGTTTAGACCGGGTTTAGTCTTGGTTTAGACTGGGTTTAGTCCTGGTTTAGACCTGGTTTAGTCCTGGTTTAGACCGGGTTTAGTCCTGGTTTAGTCCTGGTTTAGACCGGGTTTAGACCGGGTTTAGTCCTGGTTTAGTCCTGGTTTATACCGGGTTTAGACCGTGTTTAGACCGTGTTTACTCCTGGTTTAGACCGGGTTTAGTCCTGGTTTAGTCCTGGTTTAGACTGGGTTTAGTCCTGGTTTCGTCCTGGTTCAGTCCTGGTTTAATCCTGGTTCAGTCCTGGTTTAGTCCTGGTTCAGTCCTGGTTCAGTCCTGGTTTAGTCCTGGTTTAGTCCTGGTTCAGTTTTGGTTTAGTCCTGGTTTAGTCCTGGTTCAGTCCTGGTTCAGTCCTGGTTTAGTCCTGGTTTAGTCCTGGTTTAGACCGGGTTTAGTCTTGGTTTAGACTGGGTTTAGTCCTGGTTTAGACCTGGTTTAGTCCTGGTTTAGTCCTGGTTTAGTCCTGGTTTAGACCGGGTTTAGACCGGGTTTAGACTGGGTTTAGTCCGGGTTTAGTCCGGGTTTAGACCGGGTTTAGACCGGGTTTAGACCGGGTTTAGTCCTGGTTTAGTCCTGGTTTAGTCCTGGTTTAGACCGGGTTTAGACCGTGTTTAGTCCTGGTTTAGACCGGGTTTAGACCGGGTTTAGTCCTGGTTTAGTCCTGGTTTAGTCCTGGTTCAGTCCTGGTTCAGTCCAGGTTTAATCCTGGTTCAGTCCTGGTTTAGTCCTGGTTTAGTCCTGGTTCAGTCCTGGTTTAGTCCTGGTTTAGTCCTGGTTCAGTCCTGGTTTAGTCCTGGTTCAGTCCTGGTTCAGTCCTGGTTTAATCCTGGTTCAGTCCTGGTTTAGTCCTGGTTCAGTCCTGGTTTAGTCCTGGTTTAGTCCTGGTTTAGTCCTGGTTCAGTCCTGGTTCAGTCCTGGTTCAGTCCTGGTTCAGTCCTGGTTCAGTCCTGGTTTAATCCTGGTTCAGTCCTGGTTTAGTCCTGGTTTAGTCCTGGTTTAGTCCTGGTTTAGTCCTGGTTTAGTCCAGGTTCAGTCCTGGTTTAGTCCTGGTTTAGTCCAGGTTCAGTCCTGGTTTAGTCCTGGTTTAGTCCTGGTTTAGTCCTGGTTCAGTCCTGGTTCAGTCCTGGTTTAATCCTGGTTCAGTCCTGGTTTAGTCCTGGTTTAGTCCTGGTTTAGTCCTGGTTTAGACCGGGTTTAGACCGTGTTTAGTCCTGGTTTAGACCGGGTTTAGACCGGGTTTAGTCCTGGTTTAGTCCTGGTTTAGTCCTGGTTCAGTCCTGGTTCAGTCCAGGTTTAATCCTGGTTCAGTCCTGGTTTAGTCCTGGTTTAGTCCTGGTTCAGTCCTGGTTTAGTCCTGGTTTAGTCCTGGTTTAGTCCTGGTTTAGTCCTGGTTCAGTCCTGGTTCAGTCCTGGTTTAATCCTGGTTCAGTCCTGGTTTAGTCCTGGTTCAGTCCTGGTTTAGTCCTGGTTTAGTCCTGGTTTAGTCCTGGTTCAGTCCTGGTTCAGTCCTGGTTTAGTCCTGGTTCAGTCCTGGTTCAGTCCTGGTTCAGTCCTGGTTTAATCCTGGTTCAGTCCTGGTTTAGTCCTGGTTTAGTCCTGGTTTAGTCCTGGTTTAGTCCAGGTTCAGTCCAGGTTTAGTCCTGGTTTAGTCCTGGTTCAGTCCTGGTTCAGTCCAGGTTTAGTCCTGGTTTAGTCCTGGTTCAGTCCTGGTTCAGTCCTGGTTTAATCCTGGTTCAGTCCTGGTTTAGTCCTGGTTTAGTCCTGGTTTAGTCCTGGTTTAGTCCTGGTTTAGTCCAGGTTCAGTCCAGGTTTAGTCCTGGTTTAGTCCTGGTTCAGTCCTGGTTCAGTCCAGGTTTAGTCCTGGTTTAGTCCTGGTTTAGTCCTGGTTCAGTCCTGGTTCAGTCCTGGTTTAATCCTGGTTCAGTCCTGGTTTAGTCCTGGTTTAGTCCTGGTTTAGTCCAGGTTCAGTCCAGGTTTAGTCCTGGTTTAGTCCTGGTTCAGTCCTGGTTCAGTCCTGGTTCAGTCCTGGTTTAGTCCTGGTTCAGTCCTGGTTTAGTCCTGGTTTAGTCCTGGTTTAGTCCTGGTTTAGTCCTGGTTTAGTCCTGGTTTAGTCCTGGTTCAGTCCTGGTTTAGTCCTGGTTCAGTCCTGGTTTAGTCCGGGTTTAGTCCGGGTTTAGTCCGGGTTTAGTCCGGGTTTAGACCGGGTTTAGTCCTGGTTTAGTCCTGGTTTAGTCCTGGTTTAGTCCTGGTTTAGACCGGGTTTAGTCTTGGTTTAGACTGGGTTTAGACCTGGTTTAGTCCTGGTTTAGTCCTGGTTTAGACCGGGTTTAGACCGGGTTTAGACCGGGTTTAGTCCGGGTTTAGACCGGGTTTAGACCGGGTTTAGTCCTGGTTTAGTCCTGGTTTAGTCCTGGTTTAGTCCTGGTTCAGTCCTGGTTCAGTCCTGGTTTAATCCTGGTTCAGTCCTGGTTTAGTCCTGGTTTAGTCCTGGTTTAGTCCTGGTTTAGTCCTGGTTCAGTCCTGGTTTAATCCTGGTTCAGTCCTGGTTTAGTCCTGGTTCAGTCCTGGTTTAGTCCTGGTTTAGTCCTGGTTCAGTCCTGGTTTAGTCCTGGTTCAGTCCTGGTTTAGTCCGGGTTTAGTCCTGGTTTAGACCGGGTTTAGTCTTGGTTTAGACTGGGTTTAGTCCTGGTTTAGACCTGGTTTAGTCCTGGTTTAGTCCTGGTTTAGTCCTGGTTTAGTCCTGGTTTAGACCGGGTTTAGACCGGGTTTAGACCGGGTTTAGTCCGGGTTTAGTCCGGGTTTAGACCGGGTTTAGACCGGGTTTAGTCCTGGTTTAGTCCTGGTTTAGTCCTGGTTTAGTCCTGGTTTAGTCCTGGTTTAGTCCTGGTTTAGACCGGGTTTAGACCTGGTTTACTCCTGGTTTAGCCCGGGTTTAGTCCTGGTTTAGTCCTGGTTTAGACTGGGTTTAGTCCTGGTTTAGTCCTGGTTCAGTCCTGGTTTAATCCTGGTTCAGTCCTGGTTTAGTCCTGGTTTAGTCCTGGTTCAGTCCTGGTTTAGTCCTGGTTTAGTCCTGGTTCAGTTTTGGTTTAGTCCTGGTTTAGTCCTGGTTCAGTCCTGGTTTAGTCCTGGTTTAGTCCTGGTTTAGACCGGGTTTAGTCTTGGTTTAGACTGGGTTTAGTCCTGGTTTAGACCTGGTTTAGTCCTGGTTTAGTCCTGGTTTAGTCCTGGTTTAGTCCTGGTTTAGACCGGGTTTAGACCGGGTTTAGTCCGGGTTTAGACCGGGTTTAGTCCTGGTTTAGTCCTGGTTTAGTCCTGGTTTAGTCCTGGTTTAGTCCTGGTTTAGTCCTGGTTTATACCGGGTTTAGACCGTGTTTAGACCGTGTTTACTCCTGGTTTAGACCGGGTTTAGTCCTGGTTTAGTCCTGGTTTAGACTGGGTTTAGTCCTGGTTTCGTCCTGGTTCAGTCCTGGTTTAATCCTGGTTCAGTCCTGGTTTAGTCCTGGTTCAGTCCTGGTTCAGTCCTGGTTTAGTCCTGGTTTAGTCCTGGTTCAGTTTTGGTTTAGTCCTGGTTTAGTCCTGGTTCAGTCCTGGTTCAGTCCTGGTTTAGTCCTGGTTTAGTCCTGGTTCAGTTTTGGTTTAGTCCTGGTTTAGTCCTGGTTCAGTCCTGGTTTAGTCCTGGTTTAGTCCTGGTTTAGACCGGGTTTAGTCTTGGTTTAGTCCTGGTTTAGACCTGGTTTAGTCCTGGTTTAGTCCTGGTTTAGACCGGGTTTAGACCGGGTTTAGACTGGGTTTAGTCCGGGTTTAGTCCGGGTTTAGACCGGGTTTAGACCGGGTTTAGACCGGGTTTAGTCCTGGTTTAGTCCCGGTTTAGTCCCGGTTTAATCCTGGTTCAGTCCTGGTTCAGTCCTGGTTTAATCCTGGTTCAGTCCTGGTTTAGTCCTGGTTTAGTCCTGGTTTAGTCCTGGTTCAGTCCTGGTTTAGTCCTGGTTTAGTCCTGGTTTAGTCCTGGTTTAGACCTGGTTTAGTCCTGGTTTAGTCCTGGTTTAGACCGGGTTTAGACCGGGTTTAGACCTGGTTTAGACCTGGTTTAGTCCTGGTTTAGTCCAGGTTTAGACCGGGTTTAGACCGGGTTTAGACCGGGTTTAGTCCTGGTTTAGTCCTAGTTTAGTCCTGGTTTAGTCCTGGTTTAGTCCTGGTTCAGTCCTGGTTTAATCCTGGTTCAGTCCTGGTTTAGTCCTGGTTTAGTCCTGGTTTAGTCCTGGTTTAGTCCTGGTTCAGTCCTGGTTTAATCCTGGTTCAGTCCTGGTTTAGTCCTGGTTTAGTCCTGGTTTAGTCCTGGTTTAGTCCTGGTTTAGTCCTGGTTTAGTCCTGGTTTAGTCCTGGTTTAGTCCTGGTTTAGTCCTGCTTTAGTCCGGGTTTAGTCCTGGTTTAGTCCGGGTTTAGTCTTGGTTTAGACTGGGTTTAGTCCTGGTTTAGACCTGGTTTAGTCCTGGTTTAGTCCTGGTTTAGTCCTGGTTTAGTCCTGGTTTAGACCGGGTTTAGACCGGGTTTAGACCGGGTTTAGTCCGGGTTTAGTCCGGGTTTAGACCGGGTTCAGACCGGGTTTAGACCGGGTTTAGTCCTGGTTTAGTCCTGGTTTAGTTCTGGTTTAGACCGGGTTTAGACCTGGTTTACTCCTGGTTTAGCCGGGTTTAGTCCTGGTTTAGTCTTGGTTCAGTCCTGGTTTAATTCTGGTTTAGTCCTGGTTCAGTCCTGGTTTAGTCCTGATTTAGAACTGGTTTAGTCCTGGTTTAGTCCTGGTTCAGTCCTGGTTTAATACTGGTTTAGTCCTGGTTTAATTTTGGTTTAGTCCTGGTTTAGTCCTGGTTCCGTCCTGGTTTAGACCTGGTTTAGTCCTGGTTTAGTCCTGGTTTAGACCGGGTTTAGTCCTGGTTTAGACCGGGTTTAGTCCTGGTTTAGACCGGGTTTAGTCCTGGTTTAGTCCTGGTTTAGTCCTGGTTTAGTCCTGGTTTAGACCGGGTTTAGAACGGGTTTAGAACGGGTTTAGAACGGGTTTAGAACGGGTTTAGACCTTTAGTTAGACTTTGGGTTAGTCCTGGTATAGTCCTGGTTTAGTCCTGGTTTAGACCGGGTTTAGACCGGGTTTAGACCGGGTTTAGTCCTGGTTTAGACCGGGTTTAGTCCTGGTTTAGACTGGGTTTAGTCCTGGTTTAGTCCTGGTTCAGTCCTGGTTTAATCCTGGTTCAGTCCTGGTTTAGTCCTGGTTCAGTCCTGGTTCAGTCCTGGTTTAGTCCTGGTTTAGTCCTGGTTCAGTTTTGGTTTAGTCCTGGTTTAGTCCTGGTTCAGTCCTGGTTCAGTCCTGGTTTAGTCCTGGTTTAGTCCTGGTTCAGTTTTGGTTTAGTCCTGGTTTAGTCCTGGTTCAGTCCTGGTTTAGTCCTGGTTTAGTCCTGGTTTAGACCGGGTTTAGTCTTGGTTTAGTCCTGGTTTAGACCTGGTTTAGTCCTGGTTTAGTCCTGGTTTAGACCGGGTTTAGACCGGGTTTAGACTGGGTTTAGTCCGGGTTTAGTCCGGGTTTAGACCGGGTTTAGACCGGGTTTAGACCGGGTTTAGTCCTGGTTTAGTCTTGGTTTAGTCCTGGTTTAGTCCTGGTTTAGTCCTGGTTCAGTCCTGGCTTAATCCTGGTTCAGTCCTGGTTTAGTCCTGGTTTAGTCTTGGTTTAGTCCTGGTTTAGTCCTGGTTTAGTCCTGGTTCAGTCCTGGCTTAATCCTGGTTCAGTCCTGGTTTAGTCCTGGTTTAGTCTTGGTTTAGTCCTGGTTTAGTCCTGGTTTAGACCGGGTTTAGACCGGGTTTAGACCGGGTTTAGTCCGGGTTTAGACCGGGTTTAGACCGGGTTTAGTCCTGGTTTAGTCCTGGTTTAGTCCTGGTTTAGTCCTGGTTTAGTCCTGGTTCAGTCCTGGTTCAGTCCTGGTTTAATCCTGGTTCAGTCCTGGTTTAATCCTGGTTCAGTCCTGGTTTAGTCCTGGTTTAGTCCTGGTTTAGTCCTGGTTTAGTCCTGGTTCAGTCCTGGTTTAATCCTGGTTCAGTCCTGGTTTAGTCCTGGTTTAGTCCTGGTTTAGTCCTGGTTTAGTCCTGGTTTAGTCCTGGTTCTTTAACTCTGCTCCTCTCTCAGGTCGTACTCTTATTACATCGAAGTTTCCATGGACGAGCTGGACTGGGTCCGAGTTGTGGATCACTCCAAGTTCCTCTGTCGGTCCTGGCAGAACCTGTTCTTCAGCCCGCGAGTCTGCAGGTGACCCCTGACCCTTACCCCTGACCCCTGACCCTTACCCCTGACCCCTGACCCTGACCCCTGACCCCCGACCCCTGACCCCTAACCCCCGACCCCTGACCCCCGACCCTGACCCCGACCCCTGACCCCCGACCCCTGACCCCTGACCCTGACCCCTGACCCCGTAGAGTTCAGTGGGTGACTCGGGTGCCGCTCACACCTTAGGAGTGCCCGTTCACACAGTAGTTTGTTGCTCTGATGTATGTTTCTTCTGCAGGTACGTGAGGATCGTGGGGACACATAACACTGTAAACAAAGTGTTCCACCTGGTGGCGTTCGAGTGCATGTACACGAGCCGCAGCTACACGCTGGAGGGCGGCCTGCTGGGTACGACTACCACACGCACCGCACCGCACGCACCGCACGCACCACACGCACCACACGCACCACACGCACCACACGCACCACACGCCACGCACCACACGCACCGCACCACACGCACCGCACCACACGCACCGCACGCACCACACGCACCACACGCCACGCACCACACGCCACGCACCACACGCCACGCACCACACGCACCGCACCGCACGCACCGCACGCACCACACGCACCACACGCACCACACGCACCACACGCACCACACGCACCACACGCACCGCACCACACGCACCGCACGCACCACCACGCACCACACGCACCACACGCACCACACGCACCACACGCCACGCACCACACGCACCGCACCACACGCACCACACGCCACGCACCACACGCCACGCACCGCACCACACGCCACGCACCGCACGCACCACCCGCACCACACGCACCACACGCACCTCACCGCACGCACCGCACGCTACAAACGCACCGCACGCACCGCACGCACCACACGCACCACACGCACCACACGCACCACACGCCACGCACCACACGCACCACACGCCACGCACCACACGCCACGCACCGCACGCACCACACGCCACGCACCGCACCACACGCCACGCACCGCACGCACCGCACGCACCGCACGCACCACACGCCACGCACCACACGCACCGCACCGCACGCACCGCACCACACGCACCGCACGCCACGCACGCACCGCACCGCACCACACGCACCACACGCCACGCACCACACGCCACGCACCGCACGCACCACACACCACGCACACGCACGCACCACGCACCCACGCACCACACGCACCACACGCACCACACACGCACCACACGCACCGCACAGACGCACGCGACCGCAGACCAGACGCACCGCGACCACACGCCACGCACCACACGCACCACACGCACCACATGCACCACACGCCACGCACCACACGCACCGCACCACACGCACCGCACGCACCACACGCCACGCACCACACGCACCACACGCACCACACGCACCACATGCACCACACGCCACGCACCACACGCACCGCACCACACGCAGACCGCGACCACACGCGACCACACGCCACGCACCACACGCACCGCGACCACACGCACCAGACGCACCACGCAGACCACACGCCACGACCGTGATGCACCGCACCACACGCCACGCACCGCACGCACCACACGCGACCACACGCGACCGCGACCACACGCCACGCACCGCGACGACCACATGCACCACACGCCACGCACCACACGCACCGCACCACACGCACCGCGACCAGACGCCACGCACCACACGCACCACACGCCACGCACCACACGCACCGACCACCACACGCACCGCGACGCCACGCACAACCACACGCCACGCACACACGCGACCAGACGCGACCACACGCCACGACACGTGACCACACCACACGCACCAGACGCACCACACGCCACGCACCACACGCACCACACGCCACGCGACCGCACGCACCACACGCCACGCACCAGACGCACCATGCACGCATTCACACGCACCACACGCACCACACGCCACGCACCACACGGATGCCACGCACCACACGCACCGAGACGCCACGCACCACGCCACGCACCACACGCGACTGCAGACGCACGCCACGCACCACACGCCACGCACCGCACGCACCACACGCCACGCACCACACGCCACGCACCACACGCCACGCACCACACGCCACGCACCACACGCCACGCACCACACGCCACGCACCACACGCCACGCACCGCACGCACCACTCGCACCACACGCACCGCACGCCACGCACCACACGCCACGCACCGCACGCACCACTCGCACCACACGCCACGCACCACACGCACCACACGCCACGCACCACACGCACCGCACCACACGCCACGCACCACACGCCACGCACCGCACGCACCGCACACACCGCACGCACCACACGCACCACACGCCACGCACCGCACGCACTGCACGCCACGCACCACACGCCACGCACCGCACGCACCACACGCCACGCACCGCACGCACCACACGCCACGCACCACACGCCACGCACCACACGCACCGCACCACACGCACCACACGCCACGCACCGCACGCACCGCACGCACCACACGCCACGCACCACACGCACCACACGCCACGCACCACACGCCACGCACCGCACGCACCACACGCACCACACGCACCACACGCCACGCACCACACGCACCGCACCACACGCACCGCACGCCACGCACCACACGCCACGCACCACACGCCACGCACCGCACACACTGCACGCCACGCACCACACGCCACGCACCGCACGCACCACACGCCACGCACCGCACGCACTACACCGCACGCACCACACGCCACGCACCACGCGCCACGCACCACACGCCACGCACCACACGCCACGCACCGCACGCACTGCACGCCACGCACCACACGCCACGCACCGCACGCACCACACGCCACGCACCGCACACGCCACGCACCACACGCCACGCACCGCACGCACTACACCGCACGCACCACACGCCACGCACCACGCGCCACGCACCACACGCCACGCACCACACGCCACGCACCGCACGCACCACACGCGCCACGCGCACCACATGCCACACACACACACATTCTCACACCTGTGTTCCCTCAGTGCCCGTGGAGAACGTGGCGACGGTGGCGGCCTGTGCCAGTGTGGTGGAGGGCGTGAGCCGCAGCAGAAACGCACTGCTCAACGGCGACACCAGGAACTACGACTGGGACTCGGGCTACACCTGCCACCAGCTCGGCTCCGGCGCCATCGTCATCCAGCTGGCACAGCCCTACTCCATCGACTCCATGAGGTCAGACCGGGGTCAGACCGGGTTTAGACCGGGTCAGAGCGGTTTAGACCGGGTTTAGACCGGGTTTAGACCTGGTCAGAGCGGGTTAGACCGGGTTTAGACCGAGTTTAGACTGGGTCAGAGCGGGTTAGACCGGGTTTAGACCGGGTTTAGACTGGGTTTAGACCGGGTCAGAGCGGGTTAGACCGGGTTTAGACCGGGTTTAGACCGGGTTTAGACCGGGTTTAGACCGGGTTTAGACCGGGGTTAGACCGGGTTTAGACCGGGTTTAGACCGGGTTTAGACTGGGTTTAGACCGGTTCAGAGCGGTTTAGACCGGGTTTACACCGGGTTTAGACCGGGTCAGACCGGGTCAGACCGGGTTTAGACCGGGTTTAGACCGGGTTTAGACCGGGTTTAGACCGGGTTTAGACCGGGGTTAGACCGGTTTTAGACCGGGTTTAGACCGGGTTTAGACCGGGTTTAGACCGGGTCAGAGCGGGTTAGACCGGGTTTAGACCGGGTTTAGACCGGGTTAGACCGGGTTTAGACCGGGTTTAGACCGGGTTTAGACCGGGTTTAGAGCGGGTTAGACCGGGTTTAGACCGGGTTTAGAGCGGGTTAGACCGGGTTTAGACCGGGTTTAGAGCGGGTCAGAGCGGGTTAGACCGGGTTTAGACCGGGTCAGAGCGGGTTAGACCGGGTTTAGACTGGGTTTAGACCGGGTCAGAGCGGGTTAGACCGGGTTTAGACCGGGTTTAGACTGGGTTTAGACCGGGTTTAGACCGGGTCAGAGCGGGTTAGACCGGGTTTAGACCGGGTCAGAGCGGGTTAGATCGGGTTTAGATCGGGTTTAGATCGGGTTTAGACCGGGTTTAGACCGGGGTTAGACTGGGTTTAGACCGGGTTTAGACCGGGGTTAGACCGGGTTTAGACCGGGTTAGACCGGGTTTAGACCGGGTTTAGACCGGGTTTAGACCGGGTTTAGACCGGGTTAGACCGGGTTTAGACCGGGTTTAGACTGGGTTTAGACCGGGTTTAGATCGGGTTTAGACCGGGGTTAGACCGGGTTTAGACCGGGTCAGAGCGGGTTAGACCGGGGTTAGACCGGGTTTAGGCCGGGTTAGACCAGGTTTAGACCGGGTTTAGGCCGGGTTTAGGCCGGGTTTAGACCGGGTTTAGACCGGGTCAGAGCGGGTTAGAGGTCCCGGCTCAGACCCGGCTCAGTCCCGGCTCAGATCCGGCTCAGACCCGGCTCAGACCCGGCTCAGACCCGGTTCAGACCCGGTTCAGTCCCGGTTCAGACCCGGTTCAGTCCCGGCTCAGACCCGGCTCAGACCCGGCTCAGACCCGGTTCAGACCCGGTTCAGTCCCGGTTCAGTCCCGGCTCAGACCCGGTTCAGACCCGGTTCAGTCCCGGTTCAGTCCCGGTTCAGTCCCGGTTCAGTCCCGGCTCAGACCCGGTTCAGACCCGGTTCAGTCCCGGTTCAGACCCGGTTCAGTCCCGGTTCAGTCCCGGTTCAGTCCCGGTTCAGTCCCGGTTCAGACCCAGTTCAGACCCGGTTCAGTCCCGGCTCAGACCCGGCTCAGACCCGGCTCAGACCCGGCTCAGACCCGGTTCAGTCCCGGCTCAGACCCGGTTCAGACCCGGTTCAGTCCCGGTTCAGTCCCGGTTCAGTCCCGGTTCAGTCCCGGTTCAGTCCCGGCTCAGACCCGGTTCAGACCCGGTTCAGTCCCGGTTCAGTCCCGGTTCAGACCCGGTTCAGTCCCGGCTCAGACCCGGCTCAGACCCGGCTCAGACCCGGCTCAGACCCGGTTCAGTCCCGGCTCAGACCCGGCTCAGACCCGGCTCAGACCCGGCTCAGACCCGGTTCAGTCCCGGCTCAGACCCGGCTCAGTCCTGTTGCTCTCAGGTTGCTGCTGTGGGATTGTGACGAACGTTCGTACAGTTTCTACATCGAAGTTTCAACGAATCAGCAGCAGTGGAACAAAGTGGTGGATCGAACCAGAGTCTCCTGCAGGTACCAGACCAGGACCAGGACCAGGACCAGGACCAGGACCAGGACCAGACCAGGACCAGGACCAGGACCAGACCAGGACCAGACCAGGACCGGGACCAGGACCGGGACCAGGACCGGGACCAGACCGGGACCAGACCGGGACCAGACCAGGACCAGACCAGGACCAGGACCAGACCAGGACCAGACCAGGACCAGACCAGGACCAGACCAGGACCAGGACCAGACCAGTACTAAACCAGGACCAGAACCAGGACCAGACCAGGACCAGACCAGGACCAGACCAGGACCAGGACCAGGACCAGGACCAGACCAGGACCAGACCAGGACCAGACCAGGACTAGACCAGGACTAGACCAGGACCAGACCAGGACTAGACCAGGACCAGGACCAGACCAGGACCAGACCAGGACTAAACCAGGACCAGACCAGGACCAGACCAGGACCAGACCAGGACTAGACCAGGACCAGACCAGGACCAGACCAGGACTAGACCAGGACTAGACCAGGACCAGACCAGGACTAGACCAGAACTAAACCAGGACCGGACCAGGACCGGACCAGGACCGGACCAGGACCGGACCAGGACCGGACCAGGACCAGACCAGACCAGGACCAGACCAGGACCAGACCAGACCAGACCAGGACCAGACCAGGACCAGGACCAGACCAGGACCAGACCAGGACTAGACCAGGACCAGACCAGGACTAGACCAGACCGGGACCAGACCGGGACCAGACCGGGACCAGACCGGGACCAGACCGGGACCAGGACCAGGACCAGACCAGGACTAGACCAGGACTAGACCAGGACCAGACCAGGACTAAACCAGGACCAGACCAGGACCAGACCGGGACCAGACCAGGACCAGACCAGGACCAGGACCAGACCGGGACCAGACCGGGACCAGACCGGGACCAGACCGGGACCAGACCAGGACCAGGACCAGACCAGGACCAGACCGGGACCAGACCAGGACCAGGACCAGACCAGGACTAAACCAGGACCAGAACCAGGACCAGACCAGGACCAGACCAGGACCAGGACTAGACCAGGACCAGACCAGGACTAGACCAGGACCAGGACCAGACCAGGACCAGACCAGGACCAGACCAGGACCAGACCAGGACTAGACCAGGACCAGACCAGGACTAGACCAGGACCAGGACCAGACCAGGACCAGACCAGGACCAGGACCAGACCAGGACTAAACCAGGACCAGGCCAGGACCAGACCAGGACTAGACCAGGACCAGACCAGGACCAGACCAGGACCAGACCAGGACTAGACCAGGACTAGACCAGGACCAGACCAGGACTAGACCAGAACTAGACCAGACCGGGACCAGACCGGGACCAGGACCAGGACCAGGACCAGACCAGGACTAGACCAGGACTAGACCAGGACCAGACCAAGACTAAACCAGGACCAGACCGGGACCAGACCAGGACTAGACCAGGACCAGACCAGGACCAGGACCAGGACCGGACCAGACCAGGACCAGACCAGGACCAGACCAGGACCAGACCAGGACTAAACCAGGACCAGGACCGGACCAGGACCGGACCAGGACCGGACCAGGACCAGACCAGGACCAGACCAGGACCAGACCAGGACCAGACCAGGACTAGACCAGAACTAAACCAGGACCAGACCAGGACCAGACCAGGACCAGACCAGGACCAGACCAGGACCAGACCAGGACTAGACCAGGACCAGACCAGGACTAGACCAGACCAGGACCAGACCGGGACCAGGACCAGGACCAGGACCAGGACCAGACCGGGACCAGGACCAGACCAGGACCAGGACCAGACCAGGACCAGACCGGGACCAGACCGGGACCAGACCAGGACCAGTCCAGGACCAGACCAGGACCAGACCAAGACCAGGACCAGGACCAGACCAGGACCAGGACCAGACCAGGACTAAACCAGGACCAGAACCAGGACCAGGACCAGACCGGGACCAGACCGGGACCAGGACCAGGACCAGGACCAGACCAGGACCAGACCAGGACTAGACCAGGACCAGACCAGGACTAGACCAGGACCAGGACCAGACCAGGACCAGACCAGGACCAGACCAGGACCAGACCAGGACTAGACCAGGACCAGGACCAGACCAGGACCAGACCAGGACTAAACCAGGACCAGACCAGGACCAGACCAGGACTAGACCAGGACCAGACCAGGACCAGACCAGGACCAGACCAGGACTAGACCAGGACCAGACCAGGACTAGACCAGAACTAAACCAGGACCAGACCGGGACCAGACCGGGACCAGGACCAGACCAGGACCAGACCAGGACCAGGACCAGACCGGGACCAGACCAGGACCAGGACCAGACCAGGACTAGACCAGGACCAGGACCGGGACCAGACCAGGACCAGGACCAGGACCAGACCAGGACCAGACCAGCACCAGACCAGGACCAGACCAGGACCAGACCAGGACCAGGACCAGACCAGGACCAGACCAGGACCAGGACCAGGACCAGGACCAGGACCAGACCAGGACCAGACCAGGACCAGACCAGGACCAGGACCAGGACCAGGACCAGGACCAGGACCAGACCAGGACCAGACCAGGACCAGGACCAGGACCAGGACCAGACCAGGACCAGGACCAGGACCAGACCAGGACCAGGACCAGGACCAGACCGGGACCAGGACCAGACCGGGACCAGACCGGGACCAGACCGGGACCAGACCAGGACCAGGACCAGACCAGGACCAGACCAGGACCAGACCAGACCAGGACCAGACCAGGACCAGGACCAGGACCAGGACCAGACCAGACCAGGACCAGACCAGGACTAAACCAGGACCAGAACCAGGACCAGACCAGGACCAGACCAGGACCAGGACTAGACCAGGACTAGACCAGGACCGGACCAGGACCAGGACCAGGACCAGGACTAGACCAGGACCAGACCAGGACCAGGACCAGGACTAGACCAGGACCAGACCAGGACCAGGACCAGACCAGGACTAGACCAGGACCAGACCAGGACCAGACCAGGACTAGACCAGGACTAGACCAGGACCAGACCAGGACCAGGACCAGACCGGGACCAGACCAGGACCAGACCAGACCAGGACCAGACCAGGACCAGGACCAGGACCAGGACCAGGACCAGGACCAGGACCAGACCAGACCAGACCAGGACCAGACCAGGACTAAACCAGGACCAGAACCAGGACCAGACCAGGACCAGACCAGGACCAGGACTAGACCAGGACTAGACCAGGACCGGACCAGGACCAGGACCAGGACTAGACCAGGACCAGACCAGGACCAGGACCAGACCAGGACCAGACCAGGACTAGACCAGGACCAGACCAGGACTAGACCAGGACTAGACCAGGACCAGACCAGGACCAGACCAGGACCAGGACCAGGACCAGGACCAGGACCAGACCAGGACCAGACCAGGACCAGACCAGGATCACACCAGGACCGGACCAGGACCGGACCAGGACCGGACCAGGACCGGACCAGACCAGGACCAGACCAGGACCAGACCAGGACTGAACCAGGACCAGACCAGGACCAGACCAGGACCAGGACCAGACCAGGACCAGACCAGGACCAGACCAGGACCGAACCAGGACCAGACCAGGACCAGACCAGGACCAGACCAGGACTGAACCAGGACCAGACCAGGACCAGACCAGGACCAGACCAGGACCAGACCAGGACCAGACCCAGACCAGACCCAGACCAGGACCAGACCAGGACCAGACCAGGACCAGACCAGGACCAGACCAGGACTACACCAGGAATAGACCAGGACCAAACCAGGACCAGACCAGGACCAAACCAGGACTAAACCAGGACCAGGACCAGGACCAGACCAGGACCAGGACCAGACCAGGACTAGACCAGGACCAGACCAGGACCAGACCAGGACTAGACCAGGACTAGACCAGGACCAGACCAGGACCAGACCAGGACTAAACCAGGACCAGACCGGGACCAGACCAGGACTAGACCAGGACCGGACCGGACCAGACCAGGACCAGACCAGGACCAGACCAGGACCAGGACCGGACCAGGACCGGACCAGGACCGGACCAGGACCGGACCAGGACCGGACCAGACCAGGACCAGACCAGGACCAGACCAGGACCAGTCCAGGACCAGACCAGGACCAGACCAGGACCAGACCAGGACTAGACCAGGACCAGACCACGACCGGACAAGGACCGGACCAGGACCGGACCAGTACCAGACCAGGACCAGACCAGGACCAGACCAGGACCAGACTCTGCAGTGCCTCCTGTTAGTGTCACATTTTGTTTTCTGTGATTTTCAGGTCGTGGCAAACGCTGAAGTTTGACCGACACCCGGCCTCCTTCATCCGGATCGTCGGGACTCACAACACGGCCAACGAGGTCCGGACTAAACCAGGACTAAACCAGGACTAAACCAGGTCTAAACCAGGTCTAAACCAGGACTAAACCAGGACTAAACCAGGACTGAACCAGGACTGAACCAGGACTAAACCGGGACTGAACCAGGACTAAACCAGGACTAAACCAGGACTAAACCAGGTCTAAACCAGGACTGAACCAGGATTAAACCAGGACTAAACCAGGACTGAACCGCGTCCAAACCAGAACTAAACCAGAACTAAACCAGGTCTTTCCTGGGTTTTTCTCGTTCCAGGTGTTCCACTGCGTTCACTTCGAGTGTCCGGCGCAGGTCGACTCGGACGAGCTGGAGGAAAGTCTCGGCTCAAATCCTGGTTCAAATCCGAGTCCAGATCCTCCAGAGTCCAGACCCCAGAGACCCCACAGATCCTTAAACCAGATGCCCTCCCTGCCCTCGTCCTCCTCCTCGTCACATCATTAACCCCGACTCCGGGAGACTCGGCGCCCGCGGCCGGGCCCCGGGAGACTCGGCGCCCGCGGCCGGGCCCCGGGAGACTCGGCGCCCGCGGCCGGGCCCCGGGAGACTCGGCGCCCGCGGCCGGGCCCCGGGAGACTCGGCGCCCGCGGCCGGGCCCCGGGAGACTCGGCGCCCGCGGCCGGGCCCCGGGAGACTCGGCGCCCGCGGCCGGGCCCCGGGAGACTCGGCGCCCGCGGCCGGGCCCCGGGAGACTCGGCGCCCGCGGCCGGGCCCCGGGAGACTCGGCGCCCGCGGCCGGGCTCCGGGCGGCGATTCTAAACTTTGCGTTTATTATGATTATTTATTTATTGTACAAAAGTTTAAAGAGCGTTTGGTTCTTTTGTTTGTCTTAGTCAGAAAAACCCACAAACAGGAAGTGCTCACACGACCCTCTGACCTTTGACCTTTGAGCCCTCTGGACCTGCTGCTGTGCTGGTCTAGACCTGGTTTAGTCCTGGTTTAGTCCTGGTTTAGTTCTGGTTTAGACCTGGTTTAGACCTGGTTTAGTCCTGGTTTAGTCCTGGTTTAGTCCTGGTTTAGTCTTGGTTTAGTCCTGGTCTAGTCCTGGTCTAGTCCTGGTTTAGTCCTGGTTTAGTCCTGGTTTAGTTCTGGTTTAGACCTGGTTTAGACCTGGTTTAGTCCTGGTTTAGTCCTGGTTTAGTCCTGGTTTAGTCTTGGTTTAGTCCTGGTCTAGTCCTGGTCTAGTCCTGGTTTAGTCCTGGTTTAGTTCTGGTTTAGTCCTGGTTTAGACCTGGTTTAGTCCTGGTTTAGTCCTGGTTTAGTCCTGGTTTAGTCCTGGTTTAGTCCTGGTTTAGTCCTGGTTTAGTTCTGGTTTAGTTCTGGTTTAGACCTGGTTTAGACCTGGTTTAGTCCTGGTTTAGTCCTGGTTTAGTCCTGGTTTAGTCCTGGTTTAGACCTGGTTTAGTCCTGGTTTAGTCCTGGTTTAGTCCTGGTTTAGTCCTGGTTTAGACCTGGTTTAGTCCTGGTTTAGACCTGGTTTAGTTCTGGTTTAGACCTGGTTTAGTCCTGGTTTAGTCCTGGTTTAGTCCTGGTTTAGTCCTGGTTTAGTCCTGGTTTAGACCTGGTTTAGTCCTGGTTTAGTCCTGGTTTAGTCCTGGTTTAGACCTGGTTTAGTCCTGGTTTAGTCCTGGTTTAGTCCTGGTTTAGTCCTGGTTTAGTCCTGGTTTTCGGACTCTCGTTCTGGATTTAAAACTCTAAATCTGAACAACAGACACGATTGAGGCAAAACTCGAGCCACGAACAGTCGAGGGAAAAACGGCTCCAAAAGGCCAAAAGTCGCTCGGTGTTTGTGCCAAACACACATGTATGATCCCCTTGGCTGACGGTGATGTGGACGTCCTGTTCATCATGAGGCTGCTGCAGTGGAACAGT
The DNA here is from genome assembly GCA_030686955.1 of Odontamblyopus rebecca. NCBI lineage: Eukaryota > Metazoa > Chordata > Actinopteri > Gobiiformes > Gobiidae > Odontamblyopus > Odontamblyopus rebecca. The sequence continues at coordinate 916,637 of CM060673.1, read as the reverse complement.
TACTGTGTGGAGCTCAGGCCGGATCAGCTCTGTGGAGTGTGGACTGTCCTGTGTGGAGCTCAGGCCGGATCAGCTCTGTGGAGTGTGGACTGTCCTGTGTGGAGCTCAGGCCGGATCAGCTCTGTGGAGTGTGGACTGTCCTGTGTGGAGCTCAGGCCGGATCAGCTCTGTGGAGTGTGGACTGTCCTGTGTGGAGCTCAGGCCGGATCAGCTCTGTGGAGTGTGGACTGTCCTGTGTGGAGCTCAGGCCGGATCAGCTCTGTGGAGGTGTGGACTGTCCTGTGTGGAGCTCAGGCCGGATCAGCTCTGTGGAGTGTGGACTGTCCTGTGTGGAGCTCAGGCCGGATCAGCTCTGTGGAGTGTGGACTGTCCTGTGTGGAGCTCAGGCCGGATCAGCTCTGTGGAGTGTGGACTGTCCTGTGTGGAGCTCAGGCCGGATCAGCTCTGTGGAGTGTGGACTGTCCTGTGTGGAGCTCAGGCCGGATCAGCTCTGTGGAGTGTGGACTGTCCTGTGTGGAGCTCAGGCCGGATCAGCTCTGTGGAGTGTGGACTGTCCTGTGTGGAGCTCAGGCCGGATCAGCTCTGTGGAGTGTGGACTGTCCTGTGTGTTTCTGAAGGACCTGCTGAGTTATTTATTAAACCCTTTCACACAGTCTGTGGGACGCCTCATGTTTGGACTTTTTATTCTCAGGTCCTTCGTGTTGTTCTCAGATTTATTCTCTCCTCACTCGTTCTCAGTTGGTTTCATAATCTTAAAAATTGTCACATTTAATCAGAAAATCTTAAACTGAGGCAATAAATATTTAAAAGAAGCTCTGATCCATTTCCCAGAGTTTCCCTCAACACTGAACCTGTTTAAGTCTGTTTATCTTCAGCCCCTGAACTCTGATCCTGAACCTGTTTAAGTCTGTTTATCTTCAGCCCCTGAACTCTGATCCTGAACCTGTTTAAGTCTGTTTATCTTCAGCCCCTGAACTCTGATCCTGAACCTGTTTAAGTCTGTTTATCTTCAGCTCCTGAACTCTGATCCTGAACCTGTTTAAGTCTGTTTATCTTCAGCTCCTGAACTCTGATCCTGAACCTGTTTAAGTCTGTTTATCTTCAGCTCCTGAACTCTGATCCTGAACCTGTTTAAGTCTGTTTATCTTCAGCTCCTGAACTCTGATCCTGAACCTGTTTAAGTCTGTTTATCTTCAGCTCCTGAACTCTGATCCTGAACCTGTTTAAGTCTGTTTATCTTCAGCTCCTGAACTCTGATCCTGAACCTGTTTAAGTCTGTTTATCTTCAGCTCCTGAACTCTGATCCTGAACCTGTTTAAGTCTGTTTATCTTCAGCTCCTGAACTCTGATCCTCTTTAAACATGTGGTGCTGAAGTTTGAGCAGATCACACCTTTTATATGTTGATCATTTCTTTCAAAGTGTAAATCCTCCGCACTCTTACGCGTCGGCTCTGTGGGGGGGAGGCCTGCTGCACTCGACGCCTTGGAGGAGGTCTGAGGAGGACGGGGGCCTCGTGCCGCCGCCTGCTGGAGAAAAGGAAGTACTGCACAGGCTCCTCAGCACCAGGGAGGGAACAGTGACTTCAAACTGTTCATGTGCTCGGTCACAGCCCCAATAATCTGAGCCACAATATCCTGAACATCTCTGCTTCAATGGACAGTTCTGATGCAGAAGCAGAGGGAACTACATAGACCATGATCCTTTGCTCCGGTTCAGTGTAGAAAACAGAGGGAACTACATAGACCATGATCCTTTGCTCCGGTTCAGTGCAGAAAACAGAGGGAACTACATAGACCATGATCCTTTGCTCCGGTTCAGTGCAGAAACAGAGGGAACTACATAGACCATGATCCTTTGCTCCGGTTCAGTGCAGAAACAGAGGGAACTACATAGACCATGATCCTTTGCTCCGGTTCAGTGCAGAAACAGAGGGAACTACATAGACCATGATCCTTTGCTCCGGTTCAGTGCAGAAACAGAGGGAACTACATAGACCATGATCCTTTGCTCCGGTTCAGTGCAGAAACAGAGGGAACTACATAGACCATGATCCTTTGCTCCGGTTCAGTGCAGAAACAGAGGGAACTACATAGACCATGATCCTTTGCTCCGGTTCAGTGCAGAAACAGAGGGAACTACATAGACCATGATCCTTTGCTCCGGTTCAGTGCAGACGACAGGAAGAAAGAACTGTTCTAAGCACTTTTACAGCTTCATTCTGTGGATTCAGTCTGAAGCATTTTTAGAGGAAAAAGTCACTGATTCACAGTTTTATATTGTGATAAATCTGGTTCTGTGAGATGTTTGTGGTGAAAATATCGAACAGAGATTTGGATTTCGTTCCGTCCCTAAAGACAATGAATGTGTTCAGAACGACACACAGGCTGTTCATTTGCAAACATCTTTTTATTTATTTATTTTTCTTCTTTTCAATGACAAAACATACAAAATTCAACCTCAAATTTAAATCTTTTAAGAAAAAGGCCACAGGGCAGTTCTGGTTTATGAATTTAATGATGATGATGATGATGATGATGATGATGATGATGATGATGATGATGATGATGATGATGATGATGATGATGATGATGATGATGATGATTGTTGTTGTTGTTGTTGTTGTTGTTTTCTTCCAGAACCACGAGAGAAGCGCGGGAACGCAGCGTGGTGACGTAATTCACGTCACGTTTGTCAAGTGACCTCACGTTACCGGAAACGCGCTACAGACACCGGCTTTAAGCAACAATAATGTTTTAAGAGGAATCAGAATGTGAAAATAACAGTTTTAAACCAACACAACGAACTTCTGTAACGTTTCGAACATCTGTACATCTGTAGTGAAGAAATTATGACTTTACACTTTTCTTTTTCACGCGGGACCCTGAAACTCGGCGCGTGTTTCTTTTATTCTGAAATCTGTCCCCGGATGTGCGTGTGCGCGCGGGGCCGTTCTTGACCGTCCACGCGGGACACAGACTTCCACGCTGCTGGCGGCGCGTGGAACACCGTTTTCCCTCCACTTCACGCGACTTTTTTCCAGAAATCCGCAAAAACTCCAATTTCCACGCATTTTAGTCGCGTTTCAGCTCCGCTCCACACGCGCTGCTCCACATCCGGGTCTGACCGCGCGTGATTGTGCGTGATTCACCTGGTTCACCTGTGCGTGCGTTTGGCGCGTGGAGCATCATGGCCACGCTGATCCTGGAGGATGGAAGCGCGTTTAAAGGGCGACTGTTCGGAGCGGCCGTGTCCGTGTCCGGAGAAGTGGGTGAGTGGAAGAAACACGCGAAACTCACTCAGACTACTGCAGTACTGCAGTACTGCACTACAGTACTACAGTACTACAACTACTACAACTACTACAGTACTACAGTACTACAACTACTACAACTACTACAACTACTACAACTACTGAAACTACTCCCAGCAGCACCACCTGCAGATTTATACAAAACCACTGATTTGTTCCAGTTTTATTTTTACCATCTGATCTAAACCAGGACTAAACCGGGACTAAACCGGGTCTAAACCGGGACTAAACCGGGACTAAACCGGGTCTAAACCGGGACTAAACCGGGTCTAAACCGGGACTAAACCGGGACTAAACCGGGTCTAAACCGGGACTAAACCGGGACTAAACCGGGTCTAAACCGGGACTAAACCGGGACTAAACCGGGACTAAACCGGGTCTAAACCGGGTCTAAACCGGGTCTAAACCGGGTCTAAACCGGGACTAAACCGGGACTAAACCGGGACTAAACCGGGACTAAACCGGGTCTAAACCCGGACTAAACCGGGACTAAACCGGGACTAAACCGGGACTAAACCGGGACTAAACCGGGACTAAACCCGGACTAAACCCGGACTAAACCGGGACTAAACCGGGACTAAACCGGGACTAAACCGGGACTAAACCGGGTCTAAACCGGGTCTAAACCGGGACTAAACCGGGACTAAACCCGGACTAAACCGGGACTAAACCCGGACTAAACCGGGACTAAACCGGGTCTAAACCCGGACTAAACCGGGACTAAACCCGGACTAAACCCGGACTAAACCGGTCTATACCGACTAAACCGACTAAACCGGGACTAAACCGGTCTAAACCGGTCTAAACCGGTCTAAACCGACTAAACCGGGTCTAAACCGGGACTAAACCGACTAAACCGGTCTAAACCGGGTCTAAACCGGGACTAAACCGACTAAACCGGGTCTATACCGACTAAACCGGGACTAAACCGGGTCTAAACCGGGACTAAACCGGGACTAAACCGGGACTAAACCGGGACTAAACCGGGACTAAACCGGGTCTAAACCGGGTCTAAACCGGGTCTAAACCGGGACTAAACCGGGTCTATACCGGGACTAAACCGGGACTAAACCGGGACTAAACCGGGACTAAACCGGGTCTAAACCGGGACTAAACCGGGACTAAACCGGGACTAAACCGGGACTAAACCGGGTCTAACCCCGGACTAACCCCGGACTAACCCCGGACTATACCGGGACTATACCGGGACTATACCGGGACTATACCGGGTCTAAACCGGGTCTAAACCGGGTCTAAACCGGGACTAACCCCGGACTAACCCCGGACTAAACCGGGACTAAACCGGGACTAAACCGGGTCTAAACCGGGTCTAAACCGGGTCTAAACCGGGTCTATACCGGGACTAAACCGGGACTAACCCCGGACTAACCCCGGACTATACCGGGACTATACCGGGACTATACCGGGACTATACCGGGACTAAACCGGGTCTAAACCGGGTCTAAACCGGGTCTAAACCCGGACTAAACCCGGACTAAACCCGGACTAAACCCGGACTATACCAGGTCTAAACCAGGTCTAAACCAGGTCTAAACCCGGACAGGGTGGGAGATGTGGGTGGAGCCCCTTTCCCGGCCTCTTCACCTCTGCCCTGATCCTGGTTGTGTTGTTGCCGTGGAGACGGAATGTCCCGCGGTGCCGCTCACTCGGGTCATTCAGGGTGAGGCTCAGTGACGTTTCCACAGAAAGAACAACGTGTTCGTCTCAGAGCCTGAAGCCAGGCCAGAGACGCCACGTACCAGAGCCGACTCGTATGGGACGATAACAGGACTATAACGGGACTGTAACGGGACTATAACGGGACGATAACGGGACTATAACGGGACTATAATGGGACTATAACGGGACTATAACGGGACTATAACGGGACTATAACGGGACTATAACGGGACTATAACGGGACTATTAATGGGACTATAACAGGACTATAACGGGACTATAACGGGACTATAACGGGACTATAACGGGACTATAACGGGACTATAACGGGACTATAACGGGAATGAACCGGGACTATAACGGGACTATAACGGGACTATAACAGGACTATAACGGGACTAAACCAGGACTATAACGGGACTATAACGGGACTATTAACGGGACTATTAACGGGACTATAAGGGGACTATAACGGGACTATAACGGGACTATTAACGGGACTATTAACGGGACTATAATGGGACTATTAACGGGACTATAATGGGACTATAACGGGACTATAATGGGACTATAACGGGACTGAACCAGGACTATAACGGGACTATAACGGGACTATAACGGGACTATAACGGGACTATAACGGGACTATAACGGGACTATAACGGGACTATAACGGGACTATAACGGGACTGAACCAGGACTATAACGGGACTATAACGGGACTATTAACGGGACTATAACGGGACTATTAACGGGACTATAACGGGACTATAACGGGACTATAACGGGACTATAACGGGACTATAACGGGACTATTAACGGGACTATAACGGGACTATAACGGGACTATAACGGGACTATAACGGGACTATAACGACTATGGGACTATAACGGACTATAACGGACTAACGGGACTATAACGGGACTATAACGGGACTATTAACGGGACTATTAACGGGACTATAACGGGACTATAACGGGACTATAACGGGACTATAATGGGACTATTAACGGGACTATAACGGGACTATAACGGGACTATTAATGGGACTATAACGGGACTATAACGGGACTATAACGGGACTAAACCAGGACTATAACGAGACTATAACGGGACTATAACGGGACTATAACGGGACTATAACGGGACTATAACGGGACTAAACCGGGACTAAACCGGGACTATAACGGGACTATAACGGGACTATAACGGGACTGAACCAGGACTATAACGGGACTATAACGGGACTATAACGGGACTATAACGGGACTATAACGGGACTATAACGGGACTATTAACGGGACTATAACAGGACTATAACAGGACTATAACGGGACTAAACCAGGACTATAACGGGACTATAACGGGACTATAACGGGACTATAACGGGACTGAACCAGGACTATAACGGGACTATAACGGGACTATAACGGGACTATAACGGGACTATAACGGGACTATAACGGGACTATAACGGGACTAAACCAGGACTATAACGGGACTATAACGGGACTAAACCGGGACTAAACCAGGACTATAACGGGACTATAACGGGACTATAACGGGACTATAACGGGACTATAACGGGACTATAACGGGACTAAACCAGGACTATAACGGGACTATAACGGGACTATAACGGGACTAAACCAGGACTATAACGGGACTATAACGGGACTATAACGGGACTATAACGGGACTAAACCAGGACTATAACGGGACTATAACGGGACTATAACGGGACTGAACCAGGACTATAACGGGACTATAACGGGACTATAACGGGACTATAACGGGACTAAACCAGGACTATAACGGGACTATAACGGACTATAACGGACTATAACCGGGACTAAACCAGGACTATAACGGGACTATAACGGGACTATAACGGGACTAAACCGGGACTAAACCGGGACTAAACCGGGACTATAACGGGACTATAACGGGACTATAACGGGACTAAACCGGGACTAAACCAGGACTATAACGGGACTATAACGGGACTATAACGGGACTATAACGGGACTATAACGGGACTATAACGGGACTGAACCAGGTCTAAACCAGCTGCACCAGAGCTTTTGTTTTCTGAAATTTAAAAATTTAAAAATGTGTTTATCCTCCTCCTCTCTCCTCCTCTCCTCCTTCTCTCCTCCTCTCTCCTCCTCTCCTCCTCTTCTCCTCTCTCCTCCTCTCTTCTCTCCTCCTCCTCTCCTCCTTCTCTTCTCCTCTCCTCTCTCCTCCTCTCTCCTCCTCTCTCCTCTCCTCTCTCCTCCTCTCCTCCTCCTCTCTCCTCTCCTCCTCCTCTCTCCTCCTCTCCTTCTCTCTCCTCCTCTCTCCTCTCCTCCTCTCCTCTCTCCTCCTCTCTCCTCTCCTCTCCTCCTCTCTCCTCTCTCTCCTCTCCTCCTCTCTCCTCTCCTCCTCTCCTCTCTCAGTCTTTCAGACGGGGATGGTTGGTTATCCTGAGGCTCTCACTGATCCCTCGTATCGTGGGCAGCTCCTGACGCTGACGTATCCTCTGATCGGGAATTATGGCGTTCCCAACGACGAGGAGGGCGACTTCGGCCTCAGCCGGGTACGTGACCCGCTTCTGACCCACCCTGACCCACATCTGACCCACATCTGACCCTCTCTGACCCACCCTGACCCACATCTGACCCACATCTGACCCACCCTGACCCACATCTGACCCACCCTGACCCACATCTGACCCACCCTGACCCACATCTGACCCTCTCTGATCTTACCCACCCTGACCCATATCTGACCCATATCTGACCCACATCTGACCCACCCTGACCCACATCTGACCCACCCTGACCCACATCTGACCCACCCCTGACCCACCCTGACCCACATCTGACCCACCCTGACCCACCCTGACCCACATCTGACCCACGCTCACCCTCTGACCCACCCTGACCCACATCTGACCCACCCTGACCCACATCTGACCCTCTCTGACCCACATCTGACACACCCTGACCCACCCTGACCCACATCTGACCCACCCTGACCCACATCTGACCCACCCTGACCCACATCTGACCCTCTCTGATCTTACCCACCCTGACCCATATCTGACCCACATCTGACCCACATCTGACCCACATCTGACCCACATCTGACCCATCCTGACCCACATCTGACCCACCCCTGACCCACCCTGACCCACATCTAACCCACATCTGACCCACCCTGACCCACATCTGACCCACCCTGACCCACATCTGACCCACCTTGACCCACATCTGACCCACCCTGACCCTCTGACCCACCCTGACCCACATCTGACCCACCCTGACCCTCTGACCCTCAGTGGTTCGAGTCGTCTCGGATCCACGTGTCGGCGCTGATCATCGGGGAGCTGTCGGAGGAGCCGAGTCACTGGAGCTCAGAACGATCCCTGGACCAATGGCTCAAGGAGCACGGAGTCCCCGGAATACAGGGTGAGTCCCCGGAATACAGGGTGAGTCCCCGGAATACAGGGTGAGTCCCCGGAATACAGGGCGAGTCCCCGGAATACAGGGCGAGTCCCCGGAATACAGGGCGAGTCCCCGGAATACAGGGCGAGTCCCCGGAATACAGGGCGAGTCCCCGAAATACAGGGCGAGTCCCCGAAATACAGGGCGAGTCCCCGGAATACAGGGCGAGTCCCCGGAATACAGGGCGAGTCCCCGGAATACAGGGCGAGTCCCCGGAATACAGGGCGAGTCCCCGGAATACAGGGCGAGTCCCCGGAATACAGGGCGAGTCCCCGGAATACAGGGCGAGTCCCCGGAATACAGGGCGAGTCCCCGGAATACAGGGCGAGTCCCCGGAATACAGGGCGAGTCCCCGGAATACAGGGCGAGTCCCCGGAATACAGGGCGAGTCCCCGGAATACAGGGCGAGTCCCGGAATACAGGGCGAGTCCCCGGAATACAGGGCGAGTCCCCGGAATACAGGGCGAGTCCCCGGAATACAGGGCGAGTCCCCGGAATACAGGGCGAGTCCCCGGAATACAGGGCGAGTCCCCGGAATACAGGGCGAGTCCCCGGAATACAGGGCGAGTCCCCGGAATACAGTGATTAAAAAGCGGCGTGTGCATTTTGGCAGCAGAAGTGTCTTTGTTCTGTTCATTCTGATTCAGGCTGAACTCGGGCAGAAGACGACGGAGATAAAAACATTTCCAGCACCAAAATGTCGGGTTGTTCTGTGTGTGTCAGAATTGATAATCTAGCAGCAGAATAAAGTTTTACTCACTGATCGCACGAGGACCCGGCAGTCGGACACAGTCTGTTAAAGTCGTTTAGTTGAGGAAATATTCTCGATCTTTTTTGGATAATCCTTTGGCAGAGCTCGACAAACTGCTGAGTTCTGCCACTTCTGCTGCCAAAATGCAAAACAGAGCCTACGACACCACTGTTTACTTAACACTGAAAGTGAGTTTGGGTTTGAGTCTGGAGAAATGAGCCTCACTCTGTGGCTGAAGTGTTCAGGGTTAGAGTTCGTTTGGGTTTAGAGTCTGGAGAAATGAGCCTCACTCTTTGGCTGAAGTGTTCAGGGTTAGAGTTCGTTTGGGTTTAGAGTCTGGAGAAATGAGCCTCACTCTTTGGCTGAAGTGTTCAGGGTTAGAGTTCGTTTGGGTTTAGAGTCTGGAGAAATGAGCCTCACTCTGTGGCTGAAGTGTTCAGGGTTAGAGTTCGTTTGGGTTTAGAGTCTGGAGAAATGAGCCTCACTCTGTGGCTGAAGTGTTCAGGGTTAGAGTTCGTTTGGGTTTAGAGTCTGGAGAAATGAGCCTCACTCTGTGGCTGAAGTGTTCAGGGTTAGAGTTCGTTTGGGTTTAGAGTCTGGAGAAATGAGCCTCACTCTTTGGCTGAAGTGTTCAGGGTTAGAGTTCGTTTGGGTTTAGAGTCTGGAGAAATGAGCCTCACTCTGTGGCTGAAGTGTTCAGGGTTAGAGTTCGTTTGGGTTTAGAGTCTGGAGAAATGAGCCTCACTCTGTGGCTGAAGTGTTCAGGGTTAGAGTTCGTTTGGGTTTAGAGTCTGGAGAAATGAGCCTCACTCTGTGGCTGAAGTGTTCAGGGTTAGAGTTCGTTTGGGTTTAGAGTCTGGAGAAATGAGCCTCACTCTGTGGCTGAAGTGTTCAGGGTTAGAGTTCGTTTGGGTTTAGAGTCTGGAGAAATGAGCCTCACTCTTTGGCTGAAGTGTTCAGGGTTAGAGTTCGTTTGGGTTTAGAGTCTGGAGAAATGAGCCTCACTCTGTGGCTGAAGTGTTCAGGGTTAGAGTTCGTTTGGGTTTAGAGTCTGGAGAAATGAGCCTCACTCTGTGGCTGAAGTGTTCAGGGTTAGAGTTCGTTTGGGTTTAGAGTCTGGAGAAATGAGCCTCACTCTGTGGCTGAAGTGTTCAGGGTTAGAGTTCGTTTGGGTTTAGAGTCTGCAGATTTTGGTGTAGCCTGAAGTTCTTCCGTGTGGCTTCTGCTCCAGGGGTGGACACGCGCTGCCTGACGAAGAAGATCCGGGAGAAGGGCACTCTGCTGGGGAAGCTGGTGGTGGACGGGGCCCCGGAGGACAGCGTCCCCTTTGACAATCCGGACCTCAGGAACCTGGTGCAGGAGGTCTCCATGAAGGTACCACACACACGTCTGTGGGTTTATGAGCTGGAGACGAGTCAGACGAACATTTACAAATATTTACTTCTGATCAACTTCAACTCTGCAAACGTCTCTGATCAAACCAAGAGTTTCAAACTCCAGACTCGTTCTGACGCTTCAGTTTAGCAGAAGTCGTCCAGTAAAATGACCTCAGGAACAGATTCACTGCTTTAAGTTTTCTGACAGATTTAAGTGTTCAGATCTGACATTTGGACAAGCTTTTTTGAGGCAGTGTTTGGGGGCCCGGGGGCAGTGCTTGGGGGCCCGGGGGCAGTGTTTGGGGGCCCGGGGGCAGTGCTTGGGGGCCCGGGGGCAGTGTTTAAGGGCCCGGGGGCAGTGCTTGGGGGCCCGGGGGCAGTGTTTGGGGGCCCGGGGGCAGTGCTTGGGGGCCCGGGGGCAGTGTTTGGGGGCCCGGGGGGCGGTGCTTGGGGGCCCGGGGGCAGTGCTTGGGGGCCTGGGGGCAGTGTTTGGGGGCCGGGGCGGTGCTTGGGGCCCGGGGCGGTGCTTGGGGGCCGGGGCGGTGCTTGGGAGCCCGGGGGCAGTGTTTGGGGGCCGGGGGCAGTGCTTGGGGGCCCGGGGCAGTGTTTAAGGGCCCGGGGGCAGTGCTTGGGGGCCTGGGGGGCAGTGTTTGGGGCCCGGGGCAGTGCTTGGGGGCCCGGGGCAGTGTTTGGGGCCCGGGGGCAGTGCTTGGGGGCCTGGGGGGCAGTGCTTGGGGGCCTGGGGGGCAGTGTTTGGGGGCCCGGGGGCCGTGTTTGGGGGCCCGGGGGGCGGTGCTTGGGGGCCCGGGGGGCGGTGCTTGGGGGCCCGGGGGGCGGTGCTTGGGGGCCCGGGGGGCGGTGCTTGGGGGCCCGGGGGGCGGTGCTTGGGGGCCCGGGGGGCGGTGCTTGGGGGCCCGGGGGGCGGTGCTTGGGGGCCCGGGGGGGGTGTTTGGGGCCCGGGGGCAGTGCTTGGGGCCCTCTGTGTCGGCGCGTCCCTCAGTGCAGTTGCGGTGTGTGTCCTGCAGGAGGCGCGTGTGTTTAACCCCTCAGGATCTCTGCGCGTCACCGTCGTCGACTGTGGAGTGAAGTTTAACCAGATCCGATGTTTGGCCCAAAGAGGCGCCAGAGTCACTGTGGTCCCCTGGGACTGGCCCCTGGAGCCGAACGGTCAGAACACACACACACACACACACACACACACACACACACACACACACACACACACACACACACACACACACACACACACACACACACACACACACACACACACACACACACACACTCACACTCACTCACACACTCACACACACACACACACACACACACACACACACACACTCACACACACACACACACTCACTCACACACTCACTCACACACTCACTCACTCACTCACACACACTCACACACACACACACACTCACTCACACACACACACACACACACACACACACTCACACACACACACACTCACACACTCACACACACACACACACACACACACACACACACACACACACACACACTCACTCACACTCACACACACACTCACACACACACTCACACACACACTCACACACACTCAGACACTCACACACACACACTCACACACACACTCACACACACACTCAGACACACTCAGACACTCACACACACACACACACACTCTCACACACACACACTCACACACTCACACACACTCAGACACTCACACACACTCACACACACACTCACACACTGAAGCTTCCTGTTTAAAGCCCCACTGAGGCACTTTTGAGACAGAAAATAGAGGTTTAAAATAAGGCTGCAGCTGTCGACTATCACACCAACCGTTCATTCTGTCGACTATCACACCAACCGTTCATTCTGTCGACTGTCACACCAACCGTTCATTCTGTCGACTATCACACCAACCGTTCATTCTGTCGACTGTCACACCAACCGTTCATTCTGTCGACTGTCACACCAACCGTTCATTCTGTCGACTGTCACACCAACCGTTCATTCTGTCGACTATCACACCAACCGTTCATTCTGTCGACTGTCACACCAACCGTTCATTCTGTCGACTATCACACCAACCGTTCATTCTGTCGACTATCACACCAACCGTTCATTCTGTCGACTGTCACACCAACCGTTCATTCTGTCGACTGTCACACCAACCGTTCATTCTGTCGACTGTCACACCAACCGTTCATTCTGTCATCTCTGTCCTGTCGACTGTCACACCAACCGTTCATTCTGCCGACTACTACACACCAACCGCTCTGTCATTCTGTCGACTGTCACACTCATTCATTCTGTCGACTATCACACCAACCGGCTCATTCTGTCCACTATCACACCAACCGTTCATTCTGTCGACTGTCACACCAACCGTTCATTCTGTCGACTGTCACACCAACCGTTCATTCTGTCGACTGTCACACCAACCGTTCATTCTGTCGACTGTCACACCAACCGTTCATTCTGTCGACTGTCACACCAACCGTTCATTCTGTCGACTGTCACACCAACCGTTCATTCTGTCGACTGTCACACCAACCGCTCATTCTGTCGACTGTCACACCAACCGGCTCATTCTGTCGACTGTCACACCAACCGCTCATTCTGTCGACTGTCACACCAACCGCTCATTCTGTCGACTGTCACACCAACCGGCTCATTCTGTCGACTATCACACCAACCGTTCATTCTGTCGACTGTCACACCAACCGTTCATTCTGTCGACTTATCACACCAACCGGCTCATTCTGTCGACTATCACACCAACCGTTCATTCTGTCGACTATCACACCAACCGTTCATTCTGTCGACTGTCACACCAACCGTTCATTCTGTCCATTATCACACCAACCGTTCATTCTGTCGACTGTCACACCAACCGTTCATTCTGTCGACTGTCACACCAACCGTTCATTCTGTCGACTATCACACCAACCGTTCATTCTGTCGACTGTCACACCAACCGTTCATTCTGTCGACTGTCACACCAACCGTTCATTCTGTCGACTGTCACACCAACCGTTCATTCTGTCGACTGTCACACCAACCGTTCATTCTGTCGACTGTCACACCAACCGTTCATTCTGTCGACTGTCACACCAACCGTTCATTCTGTCGACTATCACACCAACCGGTCATTCTGTCGACTGTCACACCAACCGTTCATTCTGTCGACTCTCACACCAACCGTTCATTCTGTCGACTGTCACACCAACCGTTCATTCTGTCGACTATCACACCAACCGGCTCATTCTGTCGACTGTCACACCAACCGCTCATTCTGTCGACTGTCACACCAACCGCTTCATTCTGTCGACTGTCACACCAACCGTCATTCTGTCGACTATCACACCAACCGCTCATTCTGTCGACCGTCACACCAACCGCTTCATTCTGTCGACTGTCACACCAACCGTTCCATTCTGTCGACTGTCACACCAACCGCTCATTCTGTCGACTATCACACCAACCGCTCATTCTGTCGACTGTCACACCAACCGTTCATTCTGTCGACTGTCACACCAACCGCTCATTCTGTCGACTGTCACACCAACCGTCTCATTCTGTCGACTATCACACCAACCGTTCATTCTGTCGACTGTCACACCAACCGTTCATTCTGTCGACTGTCACACCAACCGGCTCATTCTGTCGACTGTCACACCAACCGCTCATTCTGTCGACTGTCACACCAACCGTTCATTCTGTCGACTGTCACACCAACCGGCTCATTCTGTCGACTGTCACACCAACCGCTTCATTCTGTCGACTGTCACACCAACCGTTCATTCTGTCGACTATCACACCAACCGCTCATTCTGTCGACTGTCACACCAACCGCTCATTCTGTCGACTGTCACACCAACCGTTCATTCTGTCGACTGTCACACCAACCGTTCATTCTGTCGACTGTCACACCAACTGCTCATTCTGTCGACTATCACACCAACCGGCTCATTCTGTCGACTGTCACACCAACCGCTCATTCTGTCGACTATCACACCAACCGCTCATTCTGTCGACTGTCACACCAACTGTTCATTCTGTCGACTATCACACCAACCGCTCATTCTGTCGACTGTCACACCAACCGCTCATTCTGTCGACTATCACACCAACCGCTCATTCTGTCGACTGTCACACCAACCGGCTCATTCTGTCGACTGTCACACCAACCGCTCATTCTGTCGACTGTCACACCAACTGTTCATTCTGTCGACTATCACACCAACCGTTCATTCTGTCGACTGTCACACCAACCGTTCATTCTGTCGACTATCACACCAACCGTTCATTCTGTCGACTGTCACACCAACTGTTCATTCTGTCGACTATCACACCAACCGTTCATTCTGTCGACTGTCACACCAACCGTTCATTCTGTCGACTATCACACCAACCGGCTCATTCTGTCGACTGTCACACCAACCGTTCATTCTGTCGACTGTCACACCAACCGGCTCATTCTGTCGTCGACTATCACACCAACCGCTCATTCTGTCGACTATCACACCAACCGCTCATTCTGTCGACTGTCACACCAACTGCTCATTCTGTCGACTATCACACCAACCGTTCATTCTGTCGACTGTCACACCAACTGTTCATTCTGTCCATTATCACACCAACCGTTCATTCTGTCGACTGTCACACCAACCGTTCATTCTGTCGACTGTCACACCAACCGTTCATTCTGTCGACTGTCACACCAACCGTTCATTCTGTCGACTATCACACCAACCGTTCATTCTGTCGACTATCACACCAACCGTTCATTCTGTCGACTGTCACACCAACCGTTCATTCTGTCCATTATTTAGTTCGAATAATCGAATCCAAACTTTATAGGTTTTTTGACTGTTATTAAAAAAAAACAAGACTTTATTAAAGGAAATAAACTTCAGTCACGTTTATTCAGAACTGCACAAACAAAAGGCTCTTCTGTTAAAGGCTCTAAAAACTTTAAATGCAAAAATATAAAAATAAGTATCAATAAAATATATGATATAAATTTACGCTAAACAGAAAAGTAAATGAATAAAATTTCCAAGCCAGGTTAGATGTCTGCACAAGAGACTTCTGGATAAGGGGGCAACGAGCATTTTTTGATGTAAGGGTGTTCAACCCATTTGCTAAGAGCCTGAACCAGAAACTAGAAACAACATTCACCACTAACGAGAACGAAAAGAAACGGCAATATAACCGACGCGTCATTCAGATTGAACATGGTTCCTTCACGCCTTTAGTCTTCACCCCCTATGGAGGGAACGGAAGGGAAGCGGAACGTTTCATTAGCGAATTATCGATTAAAGTTTCAAGGAGAAAGGACCAAGATTACAGTGCTGTCCTACACTGGCTAAGAGTCAAACTGTCACTCAGTCTCACCAAATCAGCAGGATTAAGTCTTAGAGGATCGAGAACCATCAAGAAACTGAACAATGACTTTGAAAATGCGACATAGTCAAAAACTATCGAATCGAATAATTTATTTCAACTTTGTAAATAGTAAATATTTTAACCCCTGGACAGGGTTTTAGAGGTTTTGGGTTTTTTTTTTGTTTTTGTTTTTTGTTTTTACATTTATTTGTATATTATAGTTTTATCTATTGAGAGATATTGTTAATAAAGTATATTTAAAAAAAATAAATAAATAAAATAAAATAAAATTTCCACTGCCGTTTGTAAACAACATGTCATAAATGTATCGCTACAGAACAGCAGTCGCAGCAGTTTGCACATCTGCCCGTTAAAAGATCTTTTTTTTTCCAAATGTCAAAAAGAATTCACTCAATTTCAAAGTAAAAAAAAATGTTGAGGCGACAGCAGCTGTGGAAGTGCCTGTGGTGTGTGAACACGAACGCAGTTAAACATTTACACTCGTCTCATTTTCATTTAAACAATCCTTCAATCCGAGCGGATGAAAACAAAACGAAGCATCGAGGCAAAAAAAAAAAAAAAAACAAATCAATGCATTTTTCTCATTGACTCGAATGGTTTTGGCCCGAGTTTAAAATGTCGTTCTTTCTAACGTTCTGTTTTCTTTTGAAATCCTGCTCGGTTTAACTCTGTTTTCATGGGATCGTTCAGGGACATTTCCAGAAAGTTCCACCGTGTTGACTCGGACTCTTCACACAAACTTTATTGATCACACGTCCCAGTTTAACGGACACGCGAAGAGAAAACCTATAAATGCTGAGAATAAATTCTAAATGAGCAGCAAATTCTGTCCATGTCCAAATAAAAGGGAAAAATGTTGATCTTCTGCTGTTCACGTTTGACATTCTGGGTTTGTGTCCCAGATTTCGACGGCCTCTTCATCAGTAACGGACCCGGAGACCCTCAGCTCTGCTCCTCCACCATCGAAAACCTCCGCAAAGTCCTGACCCTGAACCAGGACCAGGATCATAACCAGACTAAGCCGGTGTTTGGGATCTGCCTGGGACACCAGCTGCTGTCGCTGGTCATCGGAGCGAAGACGTACAAACTGAAGTGAGTGTTTGTAGTGATGTGGTTTAACGCTCCCCTCACTGCGACTGTGGTCCCCTCACTGCGACTGTGGTCCCCTCACTGTGACTGTGCTCCCCTCACTGCGACTGCGGTCCCCTCACTGCCACTGCGGTCCCCTCACTGCGACTGCGGTCCCCTCACTGTGACTGTGCTCCCCTCACTGCCACTGCGGTCCCCTCACTGTGACTGTGCTCCCCTCACTGCCACTGCGGTCCCCTCACTGCCACTGCGGTCCCCTCACTGCGACTGCGGTCCCCTCACTGCCACTGTGGTCCCCTCACTGCGACTGCGGTCCCCTCACTGCCACTGCGGTCCCCTCACTGCCACTGCGGTCCCCTCACTGTGACTGCGATCCCCTCACTGCGACTGCGGTCCCCTCACTGCCACTGCGGTCCCCTCACTGCGACTGCGGTCCCCTCACTGTGACTGCGATCCCCTCACTGCCACTGTGGTCCCCTCACTGCGACTGCGGTCCCCTCACTGCCACTGCGGTCCCCTCACTGTGACTGTGCTCCCCTCACTGCCACTGCGGTCCCCTCACTGCCACTGCGGTCCCCTCACTGCGACTGCGGTCCCCTCACTGCCACTGCGGTCCCCTCACTGCCACTGCGGTCCCCTCACTGCCACTGCGGTCCCCTCACTGCCACTGTGCTCCCCTCACTGCCACTGTGCTCCCCTCACTGCCACTGTGCTCCCCTCACTGCCACTGCGGTCCCCTCACTGGTCCCTCACTGCGGTCCCTCACCTGCCACTGCGGTCCCTCACTGCCACCGTGGTCCCCTCACTGCCACTGGTCCCTCACTGCCTCCTGCGTGTCCCTCACTGCGACTGCGGTCCCCTCACTGCCACTGCGGTCCCCTCACTGCGACTGTGATCCTCGTTCCTCCTCCCTCGGTGCAGGAGGAGGTTCTGTGATCCTTGTTCCTCCTCCTCGGTGCAGGAGGAGGTTCTGTGGATCCTCGTTCCTCCTCCTCCTCCTCGGTGCAGGAGGAGGTTCTGTGATCCTCGTTCCTTCTCCTCGGTGCAGGGAGGAGGTTCTGTGATCCTCGTTCCTCCTCCTCCTCCTCGGTGCAGGGAGGAGGTTCTGTGATCCTCGTTCCTTCTCCCTCGGTGCAGGGAGGAGGTTCTGTGATCCTCGTTCCTCCTCCCTCGGTGCAGGGAGGAGGTTCTGTGATCCTCGTTCCTCCTCCTCGGTGCAGGGAGGAGGTTCCCAGGATCCTCGTTCCTCCTCCTCGGTGCAGGAGGAGGTTCTGTGATCCTCGTTCCTCCTCCTCGGTGCAGGAGGAGGTCTCGATCCTGCTCTCCTCCTCCTCCTCGGTGCAGGAGGAGGTTCCCCAGGATCCTGCTCCTCCTCCTCCTCGGTGCAGGAGGAGGTTCTGTGATCCTCGTTCCTCCTCCTCCTCGGTGCAGGAGGAGGTTCCCCAGTGATCTCGTTCCTCCTCCTCGGTGCAGGAGGAGGTTCTCAGATCCTCGTTCCTCCTCCTCGGTGCAGGAGGAGGTCTCTGTGATCCTCGTTCCTCCTCCTCCCTCGGTGCAGGAGGAGGTTCTGTGGATCCTCGCTCCTCCTCCTCCTCGGTGCAGGAGGAGGTTCTGTGATCCCTCGTTCCTCCTCCTCGGTGTAGGGAGGAGGTTCTGTGAGATCCTTGTTCCTCCTCCTCGGTGCAGGAGGGAGGTTCTGTGATCCCCTGCCTCCTCCCTCCTCGGTGCAGGAGGAGGTTCTTTGATCCTCGTTCCTCTACCTCGGTGCAGGAGGAGGTTCTGTGATCCTCAGTTCCTCCTCCTCCTCGGTGCAGGAGGAGGTTCTGTGATCCTCGTTCCTCCCTCCTCCTCGGTGCAGGAGGAGGTTCTGTGATCCCTGTTCCTCCTCCTCGGTGTAGGGAGGAGGTCTCTGTGATCTCTCGTTCCTCCTCCTCGGTGCAGGAGGAGATTCTGTGATCCTCGCTCCTCCCTCCTCGGTGCAGGGAGGAGGTTCTGTGATCCTCGTTCCTCCTCCTCGGTGCAGGAGGAGGTTCTGTGATCTTCGTTCCTCCTCCTCGGTGCAGGAGGAGGTCTCAGATCCCTGGCTCCTCCCTCCTCGGTGCAGGAGGAGGTTCCCAGATCCTCGTTCCCTCCTCCTCGGTGCAGGGAGGAGGTTCTGTGATCCCGTTCCTCCCTCCTCGGTGCAGGGAGGAGGTTCTGTGATCCTCGTTCCTCCTCCTCCTCCTCGGTGCAGGAGGAGGTTCTGTGATCCTTGTCCCTCCTCCTCGGTGCAGGAGGAGGTTCTCAGATCTCGCTCCTCCTCCTCGGTGCAGGAGGAGGTTCCCAGATCTCCTGCTCCTCCTCCTCGGTGCAGGAGGAGGTTCTAGATCCTCGTTCCTCCTCCTCGGTGCAGGAGGAGGTTCTAGATCCTCGTTCCTCCTCCTCGGTGCAGGAGGAGGTTCCCTGTGGGAGGTGTTGCTACGTTTAAGAAATGACTTGCAAAGCCACAGCAGTCGAATCAAAAGAACTGAAGAATTAGATTTAGATTAGATTTATTTTTTTCAAACCAGTTTCCAGAGCTGAAGTCGCCCATCGAACACAAACCGACACCAAACTGTCGCCCCATCGAACACAAACCGACACCAAACTGTCGCCCCATCGAACACAAACCGACACCAAACTGTGCAGCGTTTGTGCTTCAAAACGTTTTGGAGAAACGAACGATTGTTTTACAGGTCAAACTGAGGTCAGACCCACAGGAAGAAGAAAAACGCCCAAAATGGAGTCAGTCGTTTGTGCTGTTTTGAGCTGTGACAGTTTCATTTGTGTGAGTTTATTTCAAAATTCTTCATGATTATTTCTGTGGTAATTACAGGACGTCATTTCTTGCTCAGCTTTCCTCAGCCTCAGGTCGTTTCTTCTCTAGTTCTGTGGAGTTTGTCTCCGCCAGCTGAGCAGAAATGACGTCCTGTAATTACCACAGAAAAATAATGAAGAATTGTAGAAATAAACTCACACAAATGAAACTGTCACAGCACAAAACAGCACAAACCAAATACAAACGACTGACTCCATTTTCTTTCTGAGGTTCTGGACGACGTCATCGACCAAAAATAAAACTGTGAATATCTGAAGAACCAGAATCACAAACTGAACTTTCTGCAGCACAAACGCCGGACTCAGTATTTGTAGGTTTGAGTTTGGCGCTGCTCCGGTCCTGCTCCGGTCCTGCTCCGGTCCTGCTCCGGTCCTGCTCCGGTCCTGCTCCGGTCCTGCTCCGGTCCTGCTCCGGTCCTGCTCCGGTCCTGCTCCGGTCCTGCTCCGGTCCTGCTCCTCTTCGTTAGTTTTCGTGTGTGCGTAAAGTCGTTCCTCCTGGTTCTCCTCAGGTACGGGAATCGAGGCCATAACCAGCCGTGCGTCCACAGAGGAACCGACCGCTGCTTCATCACCAGTCAGAACCACGGATTCGCCGTCGACCCCGAGACGCTGCCGCCCGACTGGGACGTGCTGTTCACCAACGCCAACGACCACAGCAACGAGGGCATCGTGCACCACCAGCTGCCCATGTTCAGGTGCCTCCTCCTGACCTCCTCCTCTCACCTCCTCCTGACCTCCTCCTGACCTCCTCCTCTCACCACCTCCTCACCACCTCCTGACCTCCTGCTGACCTCCTCCTGACCTCCTGCTGACCACCTCCTGACGCCTCCTCCTGACACCTCCTCCTGACCTCCTCCTGAAACCTCCTGACACCTCCTCCTGACCTCCTCCTGATGTCCTCCTGACACCTCCTCCTGACCTCCTCCTGATGCCTCCTCCTGACGCCTCCTCCTCCTGACGCCTCCTCCTGCTCTCCTCCTGACCTTCTCCTGATGCCTCCTCCTGACCTCCTCCTGACGCCTCCTCCTGACCTCCTCCTGACCTCCTCCTGACCTCCTCCTGACCTCCTCCTGACCTCCTCCTGACGCCTCCTCCTGACCTCCTCCTGACCTCCTCCTGACCTCCTCCTGACACCTCCTCCTGACCTCCTCCTCCTGACCTCCTCCTCCTGATGCTTCCTACTGATGCCTCCTCCTGACCTCCTCCTGACGCCTCCTCCTGACCTCCTCCTCTCACCTCCTCCTGAACTCCTCCTCTCACCTCCTCCTGACCTCCTCCTGACCTCCTCCTCTCACCTCCTCCTGACCACCTCCTGACCACCTCCTCACCACCTCCTCACCACCTCCTGACCTCCTCTTGACCTCCTCTGACCTCCTCTGACCTCCTCCTGACCTCCTCCTGACCTCCTCTTGACCTCCTCTTGACCTCCTCCTGACCTCCTCTGACCTCCTCCTGACCACCTCCTGACCACCTCCTCACCACCTCCTCACCACCTCCTGACCTCCTCCTCCTGACCTCCTCCTCTCACCTCCTCCTGACCTCCTCCTCTCACCTCCTCCTGACCTCCTCCTGACCTCCTCCTCTCACCACCTCCTCACCACCTCCTGACCTCCTGCTGACCTCCTCCTGACCTCCTGCTGACCACCTCCTGACCTCCTCCTCTCACCTCCTCCTCACCACCTCCTGACCTCCTCCTCCTGACCTCCTCCTCTCACCTCCTCCTGACCTCCTCCTCTCACCTCCTCCTGACCTCCTCACCTCCTCCTCACCTCCTCCTCCTCTCCTCACCACCTCCTGACCTCCTCCTCTCACCTCCTCCTGACCTCCTCCTCTCACCTCCTCCTGACCTCCTCCTGACCTCCTCCTGACCTCCTCACCTCCTCCTCACCTCCTCCTGACCTCCTCCTCTCCTCCTCAGTGTGCAGTTCCACCCGGAGCACATGGCCGGCCCCACAGACCTGGTTTCGTTGTTTGACGTGTTTCTGGAGACGGTTCGAGAGCATAAAGAGGGAAACGTCACTCGAACCGGTACTGGAGCTTCGGCCGTTTAAATATTTATCAGATCCGTTCAGACCAGAGTCGGGCTGATGAGTCGATTAATCAATATTTGCTCCTTCAGACTTTGGTGGCTCAGGTTCATGTTAATGGCCAAACTGAATGTCGGTGTCTGTGTAACGTAGCCTGAGGAGTCGAGGTCTGAGCACAAACTCTGGAGCCTCACAGTCCCACGTCTCGGCTCTGGCTCCTTGGAGATCCCTATATTCCTCAGAGTGCGTTTCCCTGCACATCAGTGTCCCGGGTATGATCGGGTTTTTGAGTGTCCCGGTTTCACATGTTTACGCAGCATCTGCAACGCGACATACGCACAGAACAGACTCAGCATCAGCAGAACATCCTCTGTCACAGAGAGAACACTCATATTCACTGAGTCACAGAGAGAACACTCATATTCACTGAGTCACAGAGAGAACACTCATATTCACTGAGTCACAGAGAGAACACTCATATTCACTGAGTCACAGAGAGAACACTCATATTCACTGAGTCACAGAGAGAACACTCATATTCACTGAGTCACAGAGAGAACACTCATATTCACTGAGTCACAGAGAGAACACTCATATTCACTGAGTCACAGAGAGAACACTCATATTCACTGAGTCACAGAGAGAACACTCGTATTCACTGAGTCACAGAGAGAACACTTGTATTCACTGAGTCACAGAGAGAACACTCATATTCACTGAGTCACAGAGAGAACACTCGTATTCACTGAGTCACAGAGAGAACACTCGTATTCACTGAGTCACAGAGAGAACACTTGTATTCACTGAGGCACAGAGAGAACACTCGTATTCACTGAGGCACAGAGAGAACACTCATATTCAGAGGCACAGAGAGAACACTCATATTCACTGAGGCACAGAGAGAACACTCATATTCACTGAGTCACAAAGAGAACACTCATATTCACTGAGTCAGAGAGAACACTCGTATTCACTGAGTCACAGGGAGAACACATATTCACTGAGTCACAGGGAGAACACTCATATTCACTGAGTCACAGAGAGAACACTCATATTCACTGAGTCACAGAGAGAACACTCATATTCACTGAGTCACAGAGAGAACACTCGTATTCACTGAGTCACAGAGAGAACACTCGTATTCACTGAGTCACAGAGAACACTCGTATTCACTGAGTCACAGAGAGAACACTCATATTCACTGAGTCACAGAGAGAACACTCATATTCACTGAGTCACAGAGAGAACACTCGTATTCACTGAGTCACAGAGAGAACACTCGTATTCACTGAGTCACAGAGAGAACACTTGTATTCACTGAGGCACAGAGAGAACACTCGTATTCACTGAGGCACAGAGAGAACACTCATATTCAGAGGCACAGAGAGAACACTCATATTCACTGAGGCACAGAGAGAACACTCATATTCACTGAGTCACAAAGAGAACACTCGTATTCACTGAGTCACAGAGAGAACACTCGTATTCACTGAGTCACAGGGAGAACACATATTCACTGAGTCACAGAGAGAACACTCGTATTCACTGAGTCACAAAGAGAACACTCGTATTCACTGAGTCACAGAGAGAACACTCGTATTCACTGAGTCACAGAGAACACTCGTATTCACTGAGGCACAGAGAGAACACTCGTATTCACTGAGGCACAGAGAGAACACTCGTATTCACTGAGGCACAGAGAGAACACTCATATTCAGAGGCACAGAGAGAACACTCGTATTCACTGAGGCACAGAGAGAACACTCGTATTCACTGAGGCACAGAGAGAACACTTGTATTCACTGAGGCACAGAGAGAACACTCATATTCAGAGGCACAGAGAGAACACTCATATTCACTGAGGCACAGAGAACACTCATATTCACTGAGTCACAGGGAGAACACATATTCACTGAGTCACAGGGAGAACACATATTCACTGAGTCACAGGGAGAACACTCGTATTCACTGAGTCACAGAGAGAACACTCGTATTCACTGAGTCACAGAGAGAACACTCGTATTCACTGAGTCACAAAGAGAACACTCGTATTCACTGAGTCACAGAGAGAACACTCGTATTCACTGAGTCACAGGGAGAACACATATTCACTGAGTCACAGGGAGAACACTCATATTCACTGAGTCACAGGGAGAACACGCATATTCACTGAGTCACAGAGAGAACACTCATATTCACTGAGTCACAGAGAGAACACTCGTATTCACTGAGTCACAGAGAGAACACTCGTATTCACTGAGTCACAGAGAGAACACTCGTATTCACTGAGTCACAAAGAGAACACTCGTATTCACTGAGTCACAGAGAACACTCATATTCACTGAGTCACAAAGAGAACACTCGTATTCACTGAGTCACAGAGAGAACACTCGTATTCACTGAGTCACAGGGAGAACACTCATATTCACAGAGTCACAGGGAGAACACGCATATTCACTGAGTCACAGAGAGAACACTCATATTCACTGAGTCACAGGGAGAACACTCGTATTCACTGAGGCACAGAGAGAACACTCGTATTCACTGAGTCACAGAGAGAACACTCATATTCACTGAGTCACAAAGAGAACACTCGTATTCACTGAGTCACAGAGAGAACACTCGTATTCACTGAGTCTGGGGAGAACACTCATATTCACTGAGTCACAGGGAGAACACTCATATTCACTGAGTCACAGAGAGAACACTCGTATTCACTGAGTCACAGAGAGAACACTCGTATTCACTGAGTCACAGGGAGAACACATATTCACTGAGTCACAGGGAGAACACTCATATTCACTGAGTCACAGGGAGAACACTCATATTCACTGAGTCACAAAGAGAACACTCGTATTCACTGAGTCACAGAGAGAACACTCGTATTCACTGAGTCACAGAGAGAACACTCGTATTCACTGAGTCACAGAGAGAACACATATTCACTGAGTCACAGGGAGAACACTCATATTCACTGAGTCACAGGGAGAACACTCATATTCACTGAGTCACAAAGAGAACACTCGTATTCACTGAGTCACAGAGAGAACACTCGTATTCACTGAGTCACAGGGAGAACACATATTCACTGAGTCACAGAGAGAACACTCATTCACTGAGTCACAGAGAGAACACTCGTATTCACTGAGTCACAGAGAACACTCGTATTCACTGAGGCACAGAGAGAACACTCGTATTCACTGAGGCACAGAGAGAACACTCGTATTCACTGAGGCACAGAGAGAACACTCATATTCAGAGGCACAGAGAGAACACTCGTATTCACTGAGGCACAGAGAGAACACTCGTATTCACTGAGGCACAGAGAGAACACTCGTATTCACTGAGTCACAGAGAGAACACTCATATTCACTGAGTCACAAAGAGAACACTCATATTCACTGAGTCACAGGGAGAACACATATTCACTGAGTCACAGGGAGAACACATATTCACTGAGTCACAGGGAGAACACTCGTATTCACTGAGTCACAGAGAGAACACTCATATTCACTGAGTCACAAAGAGAACACTCGTATTCACTGAGTCACAGAGAGAACACTCGTATTCACTGAGTCACAGGGAGAACACATATTCACTGAGTCACAGGGAGAACACTCATATTCACTGAGTCACAGGGAGAACACGCATATTCACTGAGTCACAGAGAGAACACTCATTCACTGAGTCACAGGGAGAACACTCATATTCACTGAGGCACAGAGAGAACACTCGTATTCACTGAGTCACAGAGAGAACACTTGTATTCACTGAGTCACAAAGAGAACACTCGTATTCACTGAGTCACAGAGAGAACACTCGTATTCACTGAGTCACAGGGAGAACACGCATATTCACTGAGTCACAGGGAGAACACTCATATTCACTGAGTCACAGAGAGAACACTCGTATTCACTGAGTCACAGAGAGAACACTCATATTCACTGAGTCACAAAGAGAACACTCGTATTCACTGAGTCACAGAGAGAACACTCGTATTCACTGAGTCACAGGGAGAACACTCATATTCAGAGTCACAGGGAGAACACGCATATTCACTGAGTCACAGAGAGAACACTCATATTCACTGAGTCACAGGGAGAACACTCATATTCACTGAGGCACAGAGAGAACACTCGTATTCACTGAGTCACAGAGAGAACACTCATATTCACTGAGTCACAAAGAGAACACTCGTATTCACTGAGTCACAGAGAGAACACTCATATTCACTGAGTCACAGGGAGAACACTCATATTCACTGAGTCACAGGGAGAACACTCATATTCACTGAGTCACAGGGAGAACACTCATATTCACTGAGTCACAGAGAGAACACTCATATTCACTGAGTCACAGAGAGAACACTCGTATTCACTGAGTCACAAAGAGAACACTCGTATTCACTGAGTCACAGAGAGAACACTCGTATTCACTGAGTCACAGGGAGAACACATATTCACTGAGTCACAGGGAGAACACTCATATTCACTGAGTCACAGGGAGAACACGCATATTCACTGAGTCACAGGGAGAACACTCATATTCACTGAGTCACAGAGAGAACACTCATATTCACTGAGGCACAGAGAGAACACTCATATTCACTGAGTCACAAAGAGAACACTCATATTCACTGAGTCACAGAGAGAACACTCGTATTCACTGAGTCACAGGGAGAACACATTCACTGAGTCACAGGGAGAACACTCATATTCACTGAGTCACAGGGAGAACACTCATATTCACTGAGTCACAGAGAGAACACTCATATTCACTGAGTCACAGAGAGAACACTCATATTCACTGAGTCACAGAGAGAACACTCATATTCACTGAGTCGAGTCCTTTAGTCCCACAGAAGCTGAAGCAGCAGCACAAGGAAAGAGCTGCTTTTTTCAGCTCTTACAGTTTATGCAAATGAGTCATGAGGTTTTAAGTTTAGTTTGTGTAAAACACAAATGTTTAAATCTGCACGTGTCCTGATGTTCTGATGTGTCCTCACACTGATGAGGCTCTGACGTGTCCTCATGTTCTGACGTGTCCTCCTGATGTTCTGACGTGTCCTCCTGATGTTCTGACGTGTCCTCCTGATGTTCTGACGTGTCCTCCTGATGTTCTGACGTGTCCTGATGAGGCTCTGACATGTCCTCCTGATGTTCTGACGTGTCACTCCTGATGTTCTGACGTGTCCTCCTGATGTTCTGACGTGTCCTCCTGATGTTCTGATGTGTCCTCCTGATGTTCTGACGTGTCCTCCTGATGTTCTGATGTGTCCTCCTGATGTTCTGTGTTCTCCTGATGTTGTGATGAGTGCTGATGATGTTGTGTCGTGTCCTCCTGATGTTCTGACGTGTCCTCCTGATGTTCTGACGTGTCCTCCTGATGTTCTGACGTGTCCTCCTGATGTTCTGACGTGTCCTCCTGATGTTCTGACGTGTCCTCCTGATGTTCTGACGTGTCCTGATGTTCTGACGTGTCCTCCTGATGTTCTGACGTGTCCTGATGTTCTGACGTGTCCTCCTGATGTTCTGACGTGTCCTCCTGATGTTCTGACGTGTCCTCCTGATGTTCTGACGTGTCCTGATGTTCTGACGTGTCCTCCTGATGTTCTGACGTGTCCTCCTGATGTTCTGACGTGTCCTCCTGATGTTCTGACGTGTCCTCCTGATGTTCTGACGTGTCCTCCTGATGTTCTGACGTGTCCTCCTGATGTTCTGACGTGTCCTCCTGATGTTCTGACGTGTCCTCCTGATGTTCTGACGTGTCCTGATGTTCTGACGTGTCCTGATGTTCTGACGTGTCCTCCTGATGTTCTGACGTGTCCTCCTGATGTTCTGACGTGTCCTCCTGATGTTCTGACGTGTCCTCCTGATGTTCTGACGTGTCCTCCTGATGTTCTGACGTGTCCTCCTGATGTTCTGACGTGTCCTCCTGATGTTCTGACGTGTCCTGATGTTCTGACGTGTCCTCCTGATGTTCTGACGTGTCCTCCTGATGTTCTGACGTGTCCTCCTGATGTTCTGACGTGTCCTCCTGATGTTCTGACGTGTCCTCCTGATGTTCTGACGTGTCCTCCTGATGTTCTGACGTGTCCTGATGTTCTGACGTGTCCTGATGTTCTGACGTGTCCTGATGTTCTGACGTGTCCTGATGTTCTGACGTGTCCTCCTGATGTTCTGACGTGTCCTCCTGATGTTCTGATCTTTTCTCCAGTGAAGCAGCGTCTGACGGAGCACTTGACCTTCTCCGCCGCCCCCAAACCTGAGGATGTCGTGAGGCCTCGGAAAGTCCTGATCCTGGGCTCCGGGGGCCTGTCCATCGGGCAGGCCGGAGAGTTCGACTACTCCGGCTCTCAGGTCTGAGCGTAACCGCGGTTCTATGAGTCCTGAGTGAGGGGGCGGGGCTTAAGGGCGTGTGATTGGCTCTGTTTCCACCGTCACATTTACTTCAGTGGGTTTGTAGGGAGTATTATCTGTTACATAAGCACATACGTTTGATCAGTCGCTCCAGTGTCGGGAGTTTCAGCGCAGGTTTACAAACGTTGGCGTAGTCGAGACCCGTCCGAGAACACAGGGTCCCGAGACCAAGGCAAGACCAAAACCAAATCAAGGGCGTCTGTCATTTTTATTTTTTACAAAATAACTAATGTACAAATAAAAGCAAACGAGAGTAACACACACGCAGGGACACACACGCTCACACTCACTGGTGCGGGTTTATTACCGACAGCAGCGAATATGAAATATAAATGTACCTCGAGTTTGTGACAAGGCCGAAGCCGAGTCCAAGCGCCTTCGAGACCGAGTCCAAGCGCCTTCGAGGCCGAGTCCAAGCGCCTTCGAGACCGAGTCCAAGCGCCTTCGAGACCGAGTCCAAGCGCCTTCGAGGCCGAGTCCAAGCGCCTTCGAGACCGAGTCCAAGCGCCTTCGAGACCGAGTCCAAGCGCCTTCGAGACCGAGATGAGACCAAGTCCAAGAGCCTTCGAGTCCAAATGTGATAGTTTGAGTACTGTACAGTTTTGAACAGTTCTTAACAGACACAGACTGAAACTTTTCCTCGTAGTTTGTATTTTAGCCTGTTTAAGTCTGAGGTTGTCACTTCTTTCTACAAATCCATTTTGATTAAAGTAATTCTTACGTAATGTTTTTCTGTTTTCAGGCAATCAAAGCTCTGAAAGAGGAGCGGATCCAGACGGTTCTGATAAACCCAAACATCGCCACAGTTCAGACCTCCAAAGGTTTGGCCGATAAAGTCTACTTCCTGCCCATCACCGCGGACTACGTGACCCAGGTCAGTCTGAAGGAAACTCAAGGATTCTGTACGAAAAACTCGACTTTTATACATTTAAGAATGTTCCAAATGTCATTTTTTTAAGAAGGAAGGAGGAGGACCATCTGCCTGGACTCGACTCCCGAGTTCTGTTCTTTTACTGCTCATTGTTGATTTGCCTTTTTGAGAAAATACAGAACGAATATGTCCAAACATGGCTGTGACCGTGTTCACTTCCTGTGCACAGGTGATAAAGAACGAGCGTCCGGACGGCGTGCTCTTGACCTTCGGTGGTCAGACGGCGTTGAACTGCGGCGTGGAGCTGACCAAGCGCGGCGTTTTGGAGCAGTACAAAGTGAAAGTGCTCGGGACGCCTGTGTCCTCCATCGAAATGACCGAAGACCGAAAGATCTTTGTGGAGAAGATGGAGGAGATCAACGAACACGTGGCTCCCAGCGAGGCCGCCTTCTCCGTGGAGCAGGTCAGAACGTTTCTGTGAACAAGACGGAGTCAGACCTCTGTGATGGTGAGAAGCACCCTGACCTTCTGACCCTCCTCCTCCAGGCTGTGGCAGCTGCAGAGAGGTTAGGGTACCCTGTCCTGGTGCGGTCGGCATTTGCATTGGGGGGACTGGGCTCCGGGTTTGCGAATACTCGAGAGGAGCTTACGTCTTTGGCCTCTTCTGCGTTCGCTCACACGTCTCAGGTCCTGGTGGACAAGTCTCTGAAAGGCTGGAAGGAGATCGAGTACGAGGTGGTGAGGGACGCCTACGACAACTGCATCACGGTGAGGAACTGTGAGGGACTTCGAGGGACTGTGAGGGAACTACGAGGGACTGTGAGGGACTGAGGGAACTACAAGGGACTGTGAGGGACTGTGAGGGAACTACGAGGGACTGTGAGGGACTGTGAGGGGACTTTGATGGACTGTGAGGGACTGTGAGGGAACTACGAGGGACTGTGAGGGACTGTGAGGGACTGTGAGGGAACTACGAGGGACTGTGAGGGACTGTGAGGGAACTACGAGGGACTGTGAGGGACTGTGAGGGAACTACGAGGGACTGTGAGGGACTTTGATGGACTGTGAGGGAACTACGAGGGACTTCGAGGGACTTCGAGGGACTGTGAGGGACTGTGAGGGAACTACGAGGGACTGTGAGGGAACTACGAGGGACTGTGAGGGAACTACGAGGGACTGTGAGGGACTGTGAGGGAACTACGAGGGACTGTGAGGGACTTTGATGGACTGTGAGGGAACTACGAGGGACTGTGAGGGACTTTGATGGACTGTGAGGGAACTACGAGGGACTGTGAGGGACTTTGATGGACTGTGAGGGAACTACGAGGGAATGTGAGGGACTTTGATGGACTGTGAGGGAACTACGAGGGACTGTGAGGGACTTTGATGGACTGTGAGGGAACTACGAGGGACTGTGAGGGACTTTGATGGACTGTGAGGGAACTACGAGGGACTGTGAGGGAACTACGAGGGACTGTGAGGGACTGTGAGGGACTTTGATGGACTGTGAGGGAACTACGAGGGACTGTGAGGGACTGTGAGGGAACTACGAGGGACTGTGAGGGACTGTGAGGGAACTACGAGGGACTGTGAGGGACTTTGATGGACTGTGAGGGAACTACGAGGGACTTCGAGGGACTGTGAGGGACTTTGATGGACTGTGAGGGAACTTCGAGGGACTTCGAGGGACTGTGAGAGTGGGCGAAGAAGTTAGAAATAAACCTGTTCTCTGGGTTTGGCTTCTGGACTTATCTGCACAGTTGGTTTCAGTTCATAAAGTCTCTTCCTCCTGCTCCGTCTCTCAGGTGTGTAACATGGAGAACATCGACCCCCTGGGCATCCACACGGGGGAGTCGATCGTGGTGGCGCCGAGTCAGACGCTGAACGACCGCGAGTACAACATGCTCCGCCACACGGCCATCAAAGTCATCAGACACCTGGGCATCGTGGGCGAGTGCAACATCCAGTATGCCCTGAACCCCGAGTCCGAGCAGGTACGACCCCTGAACCCCGAGTCCGAGCAGGTACGACCCCTGAACCCCGAGTCCGAGCAGGTACGACCCCTGAACCCCGAGTCCGAGCAGGTACGACCCCTGAACCCCGAGTCCGAGCAGGTACGACCCCTGAACCCCGAGCCCGAGCAGGTACGACCCCTGAACCCCGAGTCCGAGCAGGTACGACCCCTGAACCCCGAGTCCGAGCAGGTACGACCCCTGAACCCCGAGTCCGAGCAGGTACGACCCTGAACCGCGAGTCCGAGCAGGTACGACCCCTGAACCCCGAGTCCGAGCAGGTACGACCCTGAACCCGAGTCCGAGCAGGTACGACCCTGAACCCCGAGTCCGAGCAGGTACGTCCCCTGTACCGCGAGTCCGAGCAGGTACGACCCCTGAACCCCGAGTCCGAGCAGGTACGACCCCTGAACCCCGAGTCCGAGCAGGTACGACCCCTGAACCCCGAGTCCGAGCAGGTACGACCCCTGAACCCCGAGTCCGAGCAGGTACGACCCCTGAACCCCGAGTCCGAGCAGGTACGACCCTGAACCGCGAGTCCGAGGCAGGTACGACCCCTGAACCCCGAGTCCGAGCAGGTACGACCCTGAACCCCGAGTCCGAGCAGGTACGACCCCTGAACCCCGAGTCCGAGCAGGTACGACCCCTGAACCCCGAGTCCGAGGCAGGTACGACCCTGAACCCCGAGCCCGAGCAGGTACGACCCTGAACCCCGAGTCCGAGCAGGTACGACCCCTGAACCCCGAGTCCGAGCAGGTACGACCCCTGAACCCCGAGTCCGAGCAGGTACGACCCTGAACCGCGAGTCCGAGCAGGTACGACCCTGAACCCCGAGTCCGAGCAGGTACGACCCTGAACCCCGAGTCCGAGCAGGTACGACCCTGAACCCCGAGTCCGAGCAGGTACGACCCCTGAACCGCGAGTCCGAGCAGGTACGACCCCTGAACCCCGAGTCCGAGCAGGTACGACCCTGAACCCAGAGTCCGAGCAGGTACGACCCCTGAACCCCGAGTCCGAGCAGGTACGACCCCTGAACCCCGAGTCCGAGCAGGTACGACCCCTGAACCCCGAGTCCGAGCAGGTACGACCCCAGAACCCCGAGTCCGTGCAGGTACGACACCTGAACCCCGAGTCCGAGCAGGTACGACCCCTGAACCCCGAGTCCGAGCAGGTACGACCCCTGAACCCCGAGTCCGAGCAGGTACGACCCCTGAACCCCGAGTCCGAGCAGGTACGACCCCTGAACCCCGAGTCCAAGAAGGTGTTTCTCCTGTTTATTTCGCCTTGAAAACCAAAACAATCAGTCTGAACAAACAGGGAGTCCCAAAAATCTGACATCATTTCACAGGCAATGATTCTGTCAGTTCCTGTTGAAATCCCCTCAGATTTTCACAGAATGTTCAGAAACAGATGCAGATTTTCTCTTTAATGTTTTATTAGGAGGCGGCACGGTGGCTGAGTGGCAACACTCAGGCCTCACAGCAAGAAGGTTGCGGGTTCGATCCCCGGGCCTTTCTGTGTGGAGTTTGCATGTTCTCCCCGTGTCTGGATGGGTTTCCTCCGGGTGCTCCGGTTTCCCCCATCAACCTAAAACATGCAGCACCTGAACTAACATCAAGGACCATGTTGTCCACCCTCCTGTGGGTTCACCACCTGCAGAGGGGTTCATAGGGGGTCAGGTGCTATGAGGATTGGGCAGCAAACTGCCCCCGCGACCCAGCTGGATTAAGCGGGAGAAGATGGATGGATGTTTTATTAGGCCTGAGCCCCTACAGGGCGTAGGGCCTATTGCTTTCGCAACTGTTTCACAGCTGTCTTATGAAGTAGGAAGATTTGTTCTTGCTAACAAGTCATGTAGGTTGAAGTTCCTGTCCCCCAGACACACTCCTGACATGAAGCTGTATCCAAGCCCCCATATTTACAGCTGCTAAAATGAATGGAAACCAATGGGAGTCAATGGCCGAGCCCGACGAGATGGTGAATGACGAGCGCGTTTTCGCCCATTCACTCAATGTTGACGAAGAACAAATATGCATGTCCCGTGAAGGGGTTGTTAGGAAACTGCTGTTCACGCAGGGGGCGATCGAGGG
Source organism: Odontamblyopus rebecca (assembly GCA_030686955.1). NCBI lineage: Eukaryota > Metazoa > Chordata > Actinopteri > Gobiiformes > Gobiidae > Odontamblyopus > Odontamblyopus rebecca. The sequence continues at coordinate 883,257 of CM060673.1, read as the reverse complement.
ATGAAGTTAAAAGGACATTTAAAGGTCCTTTCTGTGCGTTCAGCATCGTTTGTTTCTGTATTTCCAGTATTACATCATCGAGGTGAACGCGCGTCTGTCCCGGAGCTCGGCGCTGGCGTCGAAGGCCACAGGGTACCCGCTGGCATATGTGGCTGCCAAACTGGGCCTGGGCATCCCTCTGCCACAGCTCCGGTGAGTCTGGACCTGGAACAGTCCTGGTTTAGTCCTGGTTTGGTCCACAGGGGTCAGAGTTACAGTAGTAACTTTTTCCTCTTCTTCTAATTCTTCTTCTAATTCTTCTTCTATTTCTTCTCCTTCCTCTTCCTCTCCTTCTTTTTCTTCTTCTCATTTCTTCTTCTCCTCATTTCTTCATTCTTCTTCTTGTTTTTCTCCTTCTTCTCCTCCTCCTCCTCCTCATTTCTTCTCGCTCTTTCCAGGAACTCTGTGACGAACTCGACCACGGCGAACTTTGAGCCGAGCCTGGATTACTGTGTGGTGAAGGTGCCGCGCTGGGACCTGAGCAAGTTCCTCCGAGTCTCCACCAAGATCGGCTCGTCCATGAAGAGCGTGGGTGAGGAGCAGGAGGAGGAGGAGGTTCAGGAGGAGGAGCGGGAGGTTCAGGAGGAGGAGCAGGAGGTTCAGGAGGAGGAGCAGGAGGTTCAGCAGGTTCACGTTGGTAACTCCTCTGTGCAGGGGAGGTCATGGCCATCGGGCGCAGCTTCGAGGAGGCGTTTCAAAAGGCGCTGAGGATGGTGGACGAGAACTGTGTGGGATTCGACCACAGGATCAAACCAGCCTCAGAGACGGTGTGTGTGTGTGTGTGTGTGTGTGTGTGTGTGTGTGTGTGTGTGTGTGTGTGTGTGTGTGTGTGTGTGTGTGTGTGTGTCTCGTGTGTGTCTCGTGTGTGTGTGTGTCTCGTGTGTGTGTGTGTCTCGTGTGTGTGTCTCATGTGTGTCTCGTGTGTGTGTGTGTCTCGTGTGTGTGTGTGTCTCATGTGTGTGTGTGTGTCTCGTGTGTGTGTCTCGTGTGTGTGTGTGTCTCGTGTGTGTGTGTGTCTCGTGTGTGTGTGTCTCGTGTGTGTGTGTGTGTGTGTGTGTCTTGTGTGTGTGTGTTTCGTGTGTGTGTGTCTCATGTGTGTCTCGTGTGTGTGTCGTGTGTGTGTCTCGTGTGTGTGTGTGTGTCTCATGTGTGTCTCGTGTGTGTGTGTGTGTCTTGTGTGTGTGTGTGTGTGTGTCTCGTGTGTGTGTGTCTCGTGTGTGTGTGTGTCTCGTGTGTGTGTGTGTGTCTCATGTGTGTCTCATGTGTATGTGTGTGTGTCATGTGTGTCTCATGTGTGTCATGTGTATGTGTGTCTCGTGTGTGTGTGTGTCTCGTGTGTGTGTGTGTGTGTGTGTCTTGTGTGTGTGTGTTTCGTGTGTGTGTGTCTCTTGTGTGTCTCTTGTGTGTGTCGGTTGAGTGTGTCGTTCGTGTGTGTGTGTCTCGTGTGTGTGTGTGTCTCATGTGTGTCTCGTGTGTGTGTGTGTCTCGTGTGTGTGTGTGTCTCGTGTGTGTGTGTGTCTCGTGTGTGTGTGTGTCTCGTGTGTGTGTGTGTGTCTCATGTGTGTCTCGTGTGTGTGTGTGTCTCGTGTGTGTGTGTGTGTCTCATGTGTGTCTCGTGTGTGTGTGTGTGTGTGTGTCTCATGTGTGTCTCGTGTGTGTGTGTGTCTCGTGTGTGTGTGTGTGTCTCGTGTGTGTGTGTGTCTCGTGTGTGTGTGTCTCGTGTGTGTGTGTCTCATGTGTGTGTGTGTCTCGTGTGTCTCGTGTGTGTGTGTGAGTGTCTCGTGTGTGTGTGTCTCGTGTGTGTGTGTGTCTCGTGTGTGTCTCGTGTGTGTGTGTGTCTCGTGTGTGTGTGTGTGTCTCGTGTGTGTGTGTGTCTCGTGTGTGTGTGTGTCTCGTGTGTGTCTCGTGTGTGTGTGTGTGTCTCGTGTGTGTGCAGGAGCTGGAGACGCCCACAGATAAGCGTATCTTCGTGTTGGCCTCCGCGCTCAGAGTCGGATTCTCTGTGGAAAAACTCTATGAACTCACAAAGATCGACCGATGGTTCCTGCACAAGATGAAGAACATCGCCGACCACGAGCGTCTGCTGGAGACGTTCAACCAGGTGATACTGACCCACCACCAGGGGGCGATACTGACCCACCACCAGGGGGCGATACTGACCCACCACCGGGGGGCGATACTGACCCACCACCAGGGGGCGATACTGACCCACCACCGGGGGGCGATACTGACCCACCACCGGGGGGCGATACTGACCCACCACCAGGGGGCGATACTGACCCACCACCGGGGGGCGATACTGACCCACCACCGGGGGGCGATACTGACCCACCACCGGGGGGCGATACTGACCCACCACCACCACCAGGGGGCGATACTGACCCACCACCGGGGGGCGATACTGACCCACCACCAGGGGGCGATACTGACCCACCACCAGGGGGCGATACTGACCCACCACCACCACCGGGGGGCGATACTGACCCACCACCACCACCAGGGGGGTGATACTGACCCACCACCAGGGGGCGATACTGACCCACCACCGGGGGGCGATACTGACCCACCACCACCAGGGGGCGATACTGACCCACCACCGGGGGGCGATACTGACCCACCACCAGGGGGCGATACTGACCCACCACCAGGGGGCGATACTGACCCACCACCAGGGGGCGATACTGACCCACCACCACCAGGGGGTGATACTGACCCACGACCAGGGGGGTGATACTGACCCACCACCACCAGGGGGCGATACTGACCCACCACCACCACCGGGGGGCGATACTGACCCACCACCACCACCGGGGGGCGATACTGACCCACCACCACCACCAGGGGGCGATACTGACCCACCACCAGGGGGCGATACTGACCCACCACCACCACCGGGGGGCGATACTGACCCACCACCACCAGGGGGGTGATACTGACCCACCACCACCACCGGGGGGCGATACTGACCCACCACCACCACCGGGGGGGCGATACTGACCCACCACCAGGGGGCGATACTGACCCACCACCAGGGGGCGATACTGACTAAAGACTCGAAGTCACCTGTAGTGTGTTTGACCCGCTGCAGTGTTTGACCTGTTTTTGACCCGTATTTGCCCCGTTCCCTCAGGACGAGAGTGCGATGCCCCTGGAGGTCATGAGGAAGGCGAAGCAGCTCGGCTTCTCCGACAAACAGATCGCTCAGGCCGTGCAGAGGTGAGTCCAGCACCGGGACCGGACCTGATCCAGGACCCGGACCTGTTCTGATCTGGGACCTGTTCAGGTCCAGGAAGAGTCCAGAGTCTGTAGATCCTTTACAGCTCATGTCACAGCGTGTTGTCACTCTGATGTCACTCTGTGATGTCACAGCGTGTTGTCACTCTGTGATGTCACAGCGTGTTGTCACTCTGTGAGGTCACTCTGTGATGTCACTCTGATGTCACTCTGATGTCACTCTGATGTCACTCTGTGATGTCACTCTGTGATGTCACTCTAATGTCACTCTGATGTCACAGCGTGATGTCACTCTGTGATGTCACTCTGTACTGTCACTCTGTGATGTCACAGCGTGTTGTCACTCTGATGTCACTCTGTGATGTCACAGCGTGTTGTCACTCTGTGATGTCACTCTGTGATGTCACTCTGTGTTGTCACTCTGTGTTGTCACTCTGTGATGTCACAGCGTGTTGTCACTCTGATGTCACTCTGTGATGTCACTCTGTACTGTCACTCTGTGATGTCACAGCGTGTTGTCACTCTGTTATGTCACTCTGTGATGTCACTCTGATGTCACTCTGTGATGTCACTCTAATGTCACTCTGTGATGTCACTGTGATGTCACTCTGTGAGGTCACTCTGTGAGGTCACTCTGTGAGGTCACTCTGTGAGGTCACTCTGTGAGGTCACTCTGTGATGTCACTCTGATGTCACTCTGATGTCACTCTGATGTCACTCTGTGATGTCACTCTGTGAGGTCACTCTGTGATGTCACTCTGTAATGTCACTCTGTGATGTCACTCTGATGTCACTCTGTGATGTCACAGCGTGTTGTCACTCTGTGATGTCACAGCGTGTTGTCACTCTGTGAGGTCACTCTGTGATGTCACTCTGATGTCACTCTGATGTCACTCTGATGTCACTCTGTGATGTCACTCTGTGATGTCACTCTAATGTCACTCTGATGTCACTCTGTGATGTCACTGTGATGTCACAGCGTGTTGTCACTCTGTGATGTCACTCTGTGATGTCACTCTGTGATGTCACAGCATGTCACTCTGATGTCACAGCATGTTGTCACTCTGTGACGTCACTCTGTGATGTCACTCTGTAATGTCACTCTGTGATGTCACAGCATGTTGTCACTCTGATGTCACACTGTGATGTCACTGTGATGTCACTCTGTGATGTCACTGTGATGTCACTTTGTGATGTCACTGTGATGTCACTCTGATGTCACTCTGATGTCACTCTGATGTCACTCTGTGATGTCACTCTGTGATGTCACTCTAATGTCACTCTGATGTCACAGCGTGATGTCACTCTGTAATGTCACTCTGTGAGGTCACTCTGTGATGTCATTCTGAGGTCACTCTGTGATGTCATTCTGATGTCACTCTGTGATGTCACAGCATGTTGTCACTCTGTGATGTCACTCTGTGATGTCACTCTGTGATGTCACAGCATGTTGTCACTCTGTGATGTCACTCTGTGATGTCACTCTGTGATGTCACAGCATGTTGTCACTCTGATGTCACTTTGTGATGTCACTCTGTGAGGTCACTCTGTGAGGTCACTCTGTGAGGTCACTCTGTGAGGTCACTGTGATGTCACTCTGTAATGTCACTCTGTGATGTCACTCTGATGTCACTCTGTGATGTCACTCTCTGATGTCACTCTGTGAGGTCACTCTGTGAGGTCACTCTGTGAGGTCACACTGTTATGTCATTCTGATGTCACTCTGTGATGTCACTCTGTGACGTCACTCTGTGATGTCACTCTGTAATGTCACTCTGTGATGTCACAGCATGTTGTCACTCTGATGTCACACTGTGATGTCACTGTGATGTCACTCTGTGATGTCACTCTGTGAGGTCACTCTGTGAGGTCACTCTGTGAGGTCACTGTGATGTCACTCTGTAATGTCACTCTGTGATGTCACTCTGATGTCACTCTGTGATGTCACAGCGTGTTGTCACTCTGTAATGTCACTCTGTGATGTCACTCTGTGACGTCACTCTGTGATGTCACTCTGTAATGTCACTCTGTGATGTCACAGCATGTTGTCACTCTGATGTCACACTGTGATGTCACTGTGATGTCACTCTGTGATGTCACAGCATGTTGTCACTCTGTGATGTCACTCTGTAATGTCACTCTGTGATGTCACTGTGATGTCACTCTGTGATGTCACAGCATGTTGTCTGTAATGTCACTCTGTGATGTCACTCTGTGATGTCACTCTGTGATGTCACTCTGTGATGTCACAGCATGTTGTCACTCTGTGATGTCACAGCGTGTTGTCACTCTAATGTCACTCTGTGATGTCACAGCATGTTGTCTGTAATGTCACTCTGTGATGTCACTCTGTGATGTCACTCTGTGATGTCACAGCATGTTGTCACTCTGTAATGTCACTCTGTGATGTCACTCTGTAATGTCACTCTGTGATGTCACTCTGTGATGTCACAGCATGTTGTCACTCTGTGATGTCACTCTGTGATGTCACTCTGTGATGTCACAGCATGTTGTCACTCTGTGATGTCAGTTTGTGATGTCACTCTGTGATGTCGCTCTGTGATGTCACAGCATGTTACTCTCTGATGTCACTCTGTGATGTCACAGCATGTTACTCTCTGATGTCACTCTGTGATGTCACTCTGTGATGTCACTCTGTGTTGTCACTCTGATGTCACTCTAATGTCACTCTGTGATGTCACAGCATGTTGTCACTCTGTAATGTCACTCTGTGATGTCACTCTGTGATGTCACTCTGTGATGTCACAGCATGTCACTCTGATGTCACAGCATGTTGTCACTCTGTAATGTCACTCTGTGATGTCACTCTGTGATGTCACTCTGTGATGTCACAGCGTGTTGTCACTCTGATGTCACTCTGTGATGTCACTCTGTACTGTCACTCTGTGATGTCACAGCGTGTTGTCACTCTGATGTCACTCTGTGATGTCACAGCGTGTTGTCACTCTGTAATGTCACTCTGTGTTGTCACTCTGTGTTGTCACTCTGTACTGTCACTCTGTGATGTCACAGCGTGTTGTCACTCTGATGTCACTCTGTGATGTCACAGTGTGTTGTCACTCTGATGTCACTCTGTGATGTCACAGCGTGTTGTCATTCTGTACTGTCACTCTGTGATGTCACAGCGTGTTGTCACTCTGATGTCACTCTGTGATGTCACAGCGTGTTGTCACTCTGATGTCACTCTGTGATGTCACAGCGTGTTGTCACTCTGATGTCACTCTGTGATGTCACAGCGTGTTGTCACTCTGTGATGTCACAGTGTGTTGTCACTCTGATGTCACTCTGTGATGTCACAGCGTGTTGTCACTCTGATGTCACTCTGTGATGTCACTCTAATGTCACTCTGTGTTGTCACTCTAATGTCACTCTGTGTTGTCACTCTGTCACTCTGTGATGTCACAGCGTGATGTCACTCTAATGTCACTCTGTGTTGTCACTCTGATGTCACTCTGTGATGTCACAGCGTGTTGTCACTCTGTGATGTCACAGCGTGTTGTCACTCTGTGATGTCACTCTGTGATGTCACAGCGTGTTGTCACTCTAATGTCACTCTGTGATGTCACAGCGTGTTGTCACTCTGATGTCACTCTGTGATGTCACAGCGTGTTGTCACTCTGATGTCACTCTGTGATGTCACAGCGTGTTGTCACTCTAATGTCACTCTGTGATGTCACAGCGTGATGTCACTCTGATGTCACTCTGTGATGTCACAGCGTGTTGTCACTCTGATGTCACTCTGTGATGTCACAGCGTGTTGTCACTCTGATGTCACTCTGTGATGTCACAGCGTGTTGTCACTCTGTGATGTCACAGCGTGTTGTCACTCTGTGATGTCACTCTGTGATGTCACAGCGTGTTGTCACTCTGTGATGTCACAGCGTGTTGTCACTCTGTACTGTCACTCTGTGATGTCACAGCGTGTTACCCTGTAATACTAAAGTGTTCTGTGCTGCCCCCTGCAGCACGGAGCTGGCCGTGCGGCGTCTTCGCTCTCAGTGGTCGATTCTTCCCGTGGTGAAGCAGATCGACACGGTGGCGGCCGAGTGGCCGGCGCACACCAACTACCTGTACCTGACCTACCACGGCTCCACCCACGACCTCGACTTCCACCAGCAGCACGTTATGGTCATCGGCTCCGGCGTTTACCGCATCGGCAGCAGCGTGGAGTTCGACTGGTGCGCGGTCGGCTGCATCACCGAGCTGCGCCAGGTTAACCTCATTCCTCTGCTGTAGTTTAGTGTTTTTGTCGTTTCTCTGCTGTAGTTTAGTGTTTTTGTCGTTTCTCTGCTGTAGTTTAGTGTTTTGTCGTTTCTCTGCTGTAGTTTAGTGTTTTGTGTCGTTTCTCTGCTGTAGTTTAGTGTTTTTGTCGTTTCTCTGCTGTAGTTTAGTGTTTTTGTCGTTTCTCTGCTGTAGTTTAGTGTCTTTGTCGTTTCTCTGCTGTAGTTTAGTGTTTTTGTCGTTTCTCTGCTGTAGTTTAGTGTTTTTGTCTCGTTTCTCTGCTGTAGTTTAGTGTTTTCTCGTTTCTCTGCTGTAGTTTAGTGTTTTGTCGTTTCTCTGCTGTAGTTTAGTGTTTTTGTCTCGTTTCTCTGCTGTAGTTTAGTGTTTTCTCGTTTCTCTGCTGTAGTTTAGTGTTTTTGTCGTTTCTCTGCTGTAGTTTAGTGTTTTTGTCGTTTCTCTGCTGTAGTTTAGTGTTTTGTCGTTTCTCTGCTGTAGTTTAGTGTTTTTGTCGTTTCTCTGCTGTAGTTTAGTGTTTTGTCGTTTCTCTGCTGTAGTTTAGTGTTTTTGTCGTTTCTCTGCTGTAGTTTAGTGTTTTGTCGTTTCTCTGCTGTAGTTTAGTGTTTTCTCGTTTCTCTGCTGTAGTTTAGTGTTTTTCTCGTTTCTCTGCTGTAGTTTAGTGTTTTTGTCGTTTCTCTGCTGTAGTTTAGTGTTTTTGTCTCGTTTCTCTGCTGTAGTTTAGTGTTTTTGTCGTTTCTCTGCTGCAGTTTAGTGTTTTTATGTCGTTTCTCTGCTGTAGTTTAGTGTTTTTCTCGTTTCTCTGCTGTAGTTTAGTGTTTTGTCGTTTCTCTGCTGTAGTTTAGTGTTTTTGTCGTTTCTCTGCTGTAGTTTAGTGTTTTTGTCGTTTCTCTGCTGTAGTTTAGTGTTTTTGTCGTTTCTCTGCTGTAGTTTAGTGTTTTGTCGTTTCTCTGCTGTAGTTTAGTGTTTTTGTCTCGTTTCTCTGCTGTAGTTTAGTGTTTTGTCGTTTCTCTGCTGCAGTTTAGTGTTTTGTCGTTTCTCTGCTGTAGTTTAGTGTTTTTCTCGTTTCTCTGCTGTAGTTTAGTGTTTTTGTCGTTTCTCTGCTGTAGTTTAGTGTTTTGTCGTTTCTCTGCTGTAGTTTAGTGTTTTCTCGTTTCTCTGCTGTAGTTTAGTGTTTTTGTCGTTTCTCTGCTGTAGTTTAGTGTTTTTGTCGTTTCTCTGCTGTAGTTTAGTGTTTTTGTCGTTTCTCTGCTGCAGTTTAGTGTTTTGTCGTTTCTCTGCTGTAGTTTAGTGTTTTTGTCTCGTTTCTCTGCTGTAGTTTAGTGTTTTGTCTCGTTTCTCTGCTGTAGTTTAGTGTTTTTGTCGTTTCTCTGCTGTAGTTTAGTGTTTTTTGTCTCGTTTCTCTGCTGTAGTTTAGTGTTTTTGTCGTTTCTCTGCTGTAGTTTAGTGTTTTTGTCGTTTCTCTGCTGTAGTTTAGTGTTTTTGTCTCGTTTCTCTGCTGTAGTTTAGTGTTTTTGTCGTTTCTCTGCTGTAGTTTAGTGTTTTTGTCGTTTCTCTGCTGTAGTTTAGTGTTTTGTCGTTTCTCTGCTGTAGTTTAGTGTTTTTGTCGTTTCTCTGCTGTAGTTTAGTGTTTTTGTCGTTTCTCTGCTGTAGTTTAGTGTTTTTGTCGTTTCTCTGCTGTAGTTTAGTGTTTTTGTCGTTTCTCTGCACTGTAGTTTTAGTGTTTTTGTCGTTTCTCTGCTGTAGTTTAGTGTTTTTGTACGTTTCTCTGCTGTAGTTTAGTGTTTTTGTCGTTTCTCTGCTGTAGTTTAGTGTTTTGTCGTTTCTCTGCTGTAGTTTAGTGTTTTTGTCGTTTCTCTGCTGTAGTTTAGTGTTTTTCTCGTTTCTCTGCTGTAGTTTAGTGTCTTTGTCGTTTCTCTGCTGTAGTTTAGTGTCTTTGTCGTTTCTCTGCTGTAGTTTAGTGTTTTCTCGTTTCTCTGCTGTAGTTTAGTGTTTTTGTCGTTTCTCTGCTGTAGTTTAGTGTTTTTCTCGTTTCTCTGCTGTAGTTTAGTGTTTTTGTCGTTTCTCTGCTGTAGTTTAGTGTTTTCTCGTTTCTCTGCTGTAGTTTAGTGTTTTTGTCGTTTCTCTGCTGTAGTTTAGTGTCTTTGTCGTTTTCTCTGCTGTAGTTTTAGTGTTTTCTCGTTTCTCTGCTGTAGTTTAGTGTTTTGTCGTTTCTCTGCTGTAGTTTAGTGTTTTTCTCGTTTCTCTGCTGTAGTTTAGTGTTTTTGTCGTTTCTCTGCTGTAGTTTAGTGTTTTGTCGTTTCTCTGCTGTAGTTTAGTGTTTTTGTCGTTTCTCTGCTGTAGTTTAGTGTTTTTGTCGTTTCTCTGCTGTAGTTTAGTGTTTTTGTCGTTTCTCTGCTGTAGTTTAGTGTTTTTGTCGTTTCTCTGCTGTAGTTTAGTGTTTTTGTCTCGTTTCTCTGCTGTAGTTTAGTGTTTTGTCGTTTCTCTGCTGTAGTTTAGTGTTTTTGTCGTTTCTCTGCTGTAGTTTAGTGTTTTTGTCGTTTCTCTGCTGTAGTTTAGTGTTTTGTCGTTTCTCTGCTGTAGTTTAGTGTTTTTTGTCGTTTCTCTGCTGTAGTTTAGTGTTTTTGTCGTTTCTCTGCTGTAGTTTAGTGTTTTTGTCGTTTTCTCTGCTGTAGTTTAGTGTTTTGTACGTTTCTCTGCTGTAGTTTAGTGTTTTGTCGTTTCTCTGCTGTAGTTTAGTGTTTTTGTCGTTTCTCTGCTGTAGTTTAGTGTTTTTCTCGTTTCTCTGCTGTAGTTTAGTGTTTTGTCGTTTCTCTGCTGTAGTTTAGTGTTTTTATTGTTTCTCTGCTGTAGTTTAGTGTTTTTGTCGTTTCTCTGCTGTAGTTTAGTGTTTTTGTCGTTTCTCTGCTGTAGTTTAGTGTTTTTGTCGTTTCTCTGCTGTAGTTTAGTGTTTTGTCGTTTCTCTGCTGTAGTTTAGTGTTTTGTCTCGTTTCTCTGCTGTAGTTTAGTGTTTTTGTCGTTTCTCTGCTGCAGTTTAGTGTTTTGTCGTTCTCTGCTGCAGTTTAGTGTTTTGTCGTTTCTCTGCTGTAGTTTAGTGTTTTGTCTCGTTTCTCTGCTGTAGTTTAGTGTTTTGTCGTTTCTCTGCTGTAGTTTAGTGTTTTTGTCGTTTCTCTGCTGTAGTTTAGTGTTTTTGTCGTTTCTCTGCTGTAGTTTAGTGTTTTCTCGTTTCTCTGCTGTAGTTTAGTGTTTTGTCGTTTCTCTGCTGTAGTTTAGTGTTTTTATTGTTTCTCTGCTGTAGTTTAGTGTTTTTGTCGTTTCTCTGCTGTAGTTTAGTGTTTTTGTCGTTTCTCTGCTGTAGTTTAGTGTTTTTGTCGTTTCTCTGCTGTAGTTTAGTGTTTTTTGTCGTTTCTCTGCTGTAGTTTAGTGTTTTGTTGTTTCTCTGCTGCAGTTTAGTGTTTTGTCGTTTCTCTGCTGTAGTTTAGTGTTTTTGTCTCGTTTTCTCTGCTGTAGTTTAGTGTTTTTGTCGTTTCTCTGCTGTAGTTTAGTGTTTTGTCGTTTCTCTGCTGTAGTTTAGTGTTTTGTCGTTTCTCTGCTGTAGTTTAGTGTTTTTGTCTCGTTTCTCTGCTGTAGTTTAGTGTTTTGTCGTTTCTCTGCTGTAGTTTAGTGTTTTTGTCGTTTCTCTGCTGTAGTTTAGTGTTTTTGTTGTTTCTCTGCTGTAGTTTAGTGTTTTCTCGTTTCTCTGCTGTAGTTTAGTGTTTTTGTCGTTTCTCTGCTGTAGTTTAGTGTTTTTGTCGTTTCTCTGCTGTAGTTTAGTGTTTTTGTCTCGTTTCTCTGCTGCAGTTTAGTGTTTTGTCGTTTCTCTGCTGTAGTTTAGTGTTTTTGTCTCGTTTCTCTGCTGTAGTTTAGTGTTTTTGTCGTTTCTCTGCTGTAGTTTAGTGTTTTTGTCGTTTCTCTGCTGTAGTTTAGTGTTTTTGTTGTTTCTCTGCTGTAGTTTAGTGTTTTTGTCGTTTCTCTGCTGTAGTTTAGTGTTTTTGTCTCGTTTCTCTGCTGTAGTTTAGTGTTTTGTCGTTTCTCTGCTGTAGTTTAGTGTTTTGTCGTTTCTCTGCTGTAGTTTAGTGTTTTTGTTGTTTCTCTGCTGTAGTTTAGTGTTTTTCTCGTTTCTCTGCTGTAGTTTAGTGTTTTTGTCGTTTCTCTGCTGTAGTTTAGTGTTTTGTCGTTTCTCTGCTGTAGTTTAGTGTTTTTGTCTCGTTTCTCTGCTGCAGTTTAGTGTTTTCTCGTTTCTCTGCTGTAGTTTAGTGTTTTGTCGTTTCTCTGCTGTAGTTTAGTGTTTTTGTCGTTTCTCTGCTGTAGTTTAGTGTTTTTGTCGTTTCTCTGCTGTAGTTTAGTGTTTTTGTCGTTTCTCTGCTGTAGTTTAGTGTTTTTGTCGTTTCTCTGCTGTAGTTTAGTGTTTTTCTCGTTTCTCTGCTGTAGTTTAGTGTTTTTGTCGTTTCTCTGCTGTAGTTTAGTGTTTTTGTCGTTTCTCTGCTGTAGTTTAGTGTTTTTGTCGTTTCTCTGCTGTAGTTTAGTGTTTTTCTCGCTTGCAGATGGGCTATAAGACGATCATGGTGAACTATAACCCTGAGACCGTGAGCACAGATTACGACATGTGCGACCGACTTTACTTCGATGAAATCTCCTTCGAGGTGAGACTCTGCTCCACATAAACATTCGCACAAAAGGACAGAGCCGTGTTAAAGAAAAGACAAACTGTTTTGCCTTTGGCGTGAGTGTGAGGTTCTGGTGACGTTCTGCAGACGGTGATGGACATCTACGAGCGCGAGAACCCCGAGGGCGTGGTCCTGTCCATGGGCGGGCAACTGCCCAATAACATCGCCATGTCCCTGCACCGGCAGCAGTGCCGCATCCTGGGCACCTTGCCCGAGTTCATCGACAACGCCGAGAACAGGTTCAAGTTCTCCCGAATGTTGGACGCCATCGGGATCAGTCAGCCGCAGTGGAAGGAGCTGTCCGACACCGAGGTATGAGCGGCGGCACAGGACGGGCACAGGACGGGCACAGAGGGGATGGACACAGTTTAATTTGGTTTAGTTTAGTCTTTATTTGTCAGGGACCTTGTATAAAATTCATTAATCTGTATAAAAGAGATGAACTGCGGAGGAGGGGACGGGGGAGGGGAGGGGAGCGGCGCGGAGGAGGGGACGGGGGAGGGGAGGGGCGCGGAGGAGGGGACGGGGGAGGGGAGGGGCGCGGAGGAGGGGACGGGGGAGGGGAGGGGCGCGGAGGAGGGGACGGGGGAGGGGAGGGGAGGGGCGCGGAGGAGGGGACGGGGGAGGGGAGGGGCGCGGAGGAGGGGAGGGGAGGGGCGCGGAGGAGACACGCACATCGCGCTCACACTCTCTCTTCACAGTCGGCCGTGGGGTTCTGCGAGGCCGTGGGGTACCCGTGCCTGGTGCGCCCGTCATACGTCCTGAGCGGCGCCGCCATGAACGTGGCGTATTCGGACAAAGACCTGGTGAAGTTCCTAAGCAACGCTGTGGCTGTGTCCAAGGAGCATCCCGTGGTCATCTCCAAGTTCATCCAGGAGGCCAAGGTCAGAGGAACCTCCACAGACTCAGAAGGTCCCACAGACTCAGAAGGTCCCACAGACTCAGAAGGTCCCACAGACTCAGAAGGTCCCAGACCCAGAAGGTCCCAGACCCAGAAGGTCCCACAGACTCAGGCAGGAGGTCCCACAGACTCAGGCAGGAGGTCCCACAGACTCAGGCAGAAGGTCCCACAGACTCAGGCAGAAGGTCCCACAGACTCAGGCAGAAGGTCCCAGAGACTCAGGCAGTAGGTCCCAGAGACTCAGGCAGTAGGTCCCAGAGACTCAGGCAGAAGGTCCCAGAGACTCAGGCAGTAGGTCCCAGAGACTCAGGCAGAAGGTCCCAGAGACTCAGGCAGAAGGTCCCAGAGACTCAGGCAGAAGGTCCCAGAGACTCAGGCAGAAGGTCCCAGAGACTCAGGCAGAAGGTCCCAGAGACTCAGGCAGAAGGTCCCACAGACTCAGAAGGTCTTACAGACTCAGAAGGTCCCACAGACTCAGAAGGTCCCACAGACTCAGAAGGTCCCACAGACTCAGAAGGTCCCACAGACTCAGAAGGTCCCACAGAATCAGAAGGTCCCACAGAATCAGAAGGTCCCAGACTCAGGCAGAAGATTCCACACCAGAGACTCAGAAGGTCCCAGAGACTCAGAAGGTCCCTGATCCTCTGGGACTGAATCTCAAACGTCTCCACAGTTGTATCTTCTCACTTTTCTTTTCTTTGTCGTTCCTCAGGAGATCGATGTGGACGCTGTGGCTCAGGACGGCGTGGTTTTGGCGATCGCCGTCTCCGAACACGTGGAGAACGCCGGGGTCCACTCGGGAGACGCCACGCTGGTCACGCCACCTCAGGACCTCAATCAGAAAACCATCGATCGGATCAAGAGCATCGTCCACGCCATCGGGCAGGAGCTTCAGGTCACCGGACCCTTCAACCTGCAGCTCATTGCCAAGGTACAAGCGCCCAGACCGACCCCTCCAGACCCAGACCGACCCCTCCGGACCCAGACCGACCCCTCCGGACCCAGACCGACCCCTCCGGACCCAGACCGACCCCTCCGGACCCAGACCGACCCCTCCGGACCCAGACCGACCCCTCCGGACCCAGACCGACCCCTCCGGACCCAGACCGACCCCTCCGGACCCAGACCGACCCCTCCGGACCAGACCGACCCCTCCGGACCAGACCGACCCCTCCAGCCGCACGTCTGATTTCACCCACGAGTTTATTCGAAAAGACTCAGACATTTCATTTCTTTTCACCGTGAGTGTTGAATCTGTTGTTTCAGGACGACCAGCTGAAGGTGATCGAGTGTAACGTTCGTGTGTCGCGCTCGTTTCCCTTCGTCTCCAAGACTCTGGGCGTGGACCTGGTCGCCCTGGCGACGCAGGCGATTATGGGCGAGGAGGTGGAGCCTGTGGGGCTGATGACCGGGAGGGGCGTGGTCGGGGTCAAGGTGAGACTGGGGCAGAGACTGGACCGGGGATGGGACCTGGACTGTGGACTGAACTGGGGACTGGACTGGGGATGGGACCGGGACGGAGACCTGGACCCGGGGACCTGGGCTAGACCGGGGACGGGACCGGGATGGGACCGGGACGGAGACCTGGACCCGGGTACCTGGGCTAGACCGGGACGGGACCGGGATGGGACCGGGACGGAGACCTGGACCCGGGGACCTGGGCTAGACCGGGGACGGGACCGGGATGGGACCGGGGACTAGATCAGGCCTGACCCCGGCCTGACCCCGGTCTGTGTGCAGGTCCCTCAGTTCTCGTTCTCGCGTCTGGCCGGCGCAGACGTGGTTCTGGGCGTCGAGATGACGAGCACAGGGGAAGTGGCCTGTTTCGGAGACGACCGGTACGAGGCGTATCTGAAGGCCATGGTCTCCACCGGCTTCAGGATCCCCAAGAAGAACATCCTGCTCTCCATCGGCAGCTACAAGGTCAGGACCCGGGGACCTTTCAGAATAAGAGCGTGTGTGTCCTTTCAGAATAAGAGCGTGTTGTCTTTTCAGAATAAGAGCGTGTGCGTCCTTTCAGAATAAGAGCGTGTTGTCTTTTCAGAATAAGAGCGTGTGCGTCCTTTCAGAATAAGAGCGTGTGTGTCCTTTCAGAATAAGAGCGTGTTGTCTTTTCAGAATAAGAGCGTGTGCGTCCTTTCAGAATAAGAGCGTGTGCGTCCTTTCAGAATAAGAGCGTGTGCGTCCTTTCAGAATAAGAGCGTGTGTGTCCTTTCAGAATAAGAGCGTGTGTGTCCTTTCAGAATAAGAGCGTGTGTCCTTTCAGAATAAGAGCGTGTTGTCCTTTCAGAATAAGAGCGTGTGTGTCCTTTCAGAATAAGAGCGTGTGTGTCCTTTCAGAATAAGAGCGTGTGCGTCCTTTCAGAATAAGAGCGTGTTGTCTTTTCAGAATAAGAGCGTGTGTCCTTTCAGAATAAGAGCGTGTGTGTCCTTTCAGAATAAGAGCGTGTGTGTCCTTTCAGAATAAGAGCGTGTGCGTCCTTTCAGAATAAGAGCGTGTGTGTCCTTTCAGAATAAGAGCGTGTGTGTCCTTTCAGAATAAGAGCGTGTGCGTCCTTTCAGAATAAGAGCGTGTGTGTCCTTTCAGAATAAGAGCGTGTTGTCCTTTCAGAATAAGAGCGTGTGCGTCCTTTCAGAATAAGAGCGTGTGCGTCCTTTCAGAATAAGAGCGTGTGCGTCCTTTCAGAATAAGAGCGTGTTGTCCTTTCAGAATAAGAGCGTGTGTGTCCTTTCAGAATAAGAGCGTGTTGTCCTTTCAGAATAAGAGCGTGTGTGTCCTTTCAGAAACAGAGCGTGTGTGTCCTTTCAGAATAAGAGCGTGTGTGTCCTTTCAGAATAAGAGCGTGTGTGTCCTTTCAGAATAAGAGCGTGTGTCCTTTCAGAATAAGAGCGTGTGCGTCCTTTCAGAATAAGAGCGTGTGCGTCCTTTCAGAATAAGAGCGTGTTGTCCTTTCAGAATAAGAGCGTGTTGTCCTTTCAGAATAAGAGCGTGTGCGTCCTTTCAGAATAAGAGCGTGTTGTCCTTTCAGAATAAGAGCGTGTGTCCTTTCAGAATAAGAGCGTGTGTGTCCTTTCAGAATAAGAGCGTGTGTGTCCTTTCAGAATAAGAGCGTGTGCGTCCTTTCAGAATAAGAGCGTGTGTGTCCTTTCAGAATAAGAGCGTGTGCGTCCTTTCAGAATAAGAGCGTGTGCGTCCTTTCAGAATAAGAGCGTGTGGTCCTTTCAGAATAAGAGCGTGTGTGGTCCTTTCAGAATAAGAGCGTGTGTGTCCTTTCAGAATAAGAGCGTGTGTGTCCTTTCAGAATAAGAGCGTGTGTGTCCTTTCAGAATAAGAGCGTGTGTGTCCTTTCAGAATAAGAGCGTGTGTGTCCTTTCAGAATAAGAGCGTGTGCGTCCTTTCAGAATAAGAGCGTGTGTCCTTTCAGAATAAGAGCGTGTGCGTCCTTTCAGAATAAGAGCGTGTGTGTCCTTTCAGAATAAGAGCGTGTGTCCTTTCAGAATAAGAGCGTGTGTCCTTTCAGAATAAGAGCGTGTGCGTCCTTTCAGAATAAGAGCGTGTGTGTCCTTTCAGAATAAGAGCGTGTGTGTCCTTTCAGAATAAGAGCGTGTGCGTCCTTTCAGAATAAGAGCGTGTGCGTCCTTTCAGAATAAGAGCGTGTGCGTCCTTTCAGAATAAGAGCGTGTGCGTCCTTTCAGAATAAGAGCGTGTGCGTCCTTTCAGAATAAGAGCTTGTGTTTCCTTTAATAATAATAGCGTGTTGTCCTTTCAGAATAAGAGCGTGTGTCCTTTCAGAATAAGAGCGTGTGTGTCCTTTCAGAATAAGAGCGTGCGTCCTTTCACAATAAGCGCGTGTGTGTCCTTTCAGAATAATAGCGTTTGCGCCCTTACTGAATATGTGGGTGTGCTTCCTTTCAGAATAAGAGCGTGTGCGTCCTTTCAGAATAAGAGCGTGTTGTCCTTTCAGAATAAGAGCGTGTGTCCTTTCAGAATAAGAGCGTGTGTGTCCTTTCAGAATAAGAGCGTGTTGTCCTTTCAGAATAAGAGCGTGTGCGTCCTTTCAGAATAAGAGCGTGTTGTCCTTTCAGAATAAGAGCGTGTTGTCCTTTCAGAATAAGAGCGTGTTGTCCTTTCAGAATAAGAGCGTGTTGTCCTTTCAGAATAAGAGCGTGTGTGTCCTTTCAGAATAAGAGCGTGTTGTCCTTTCAGAATAAGAGCGTGCGTCCTTTCAGAATAAGAGCGTGTTGTCCTTTCAGAATAAGAGCGGGTTGTCCTTTCAGAATAAGAGCGTGCGTCCTTTCAGAATAAGAGCGTGTGTGTCCTTTCAGAATAAGAGCGTGTTGTCCTTTCAGAATAAGAGCGTGTGTGTCCTTTCAGAATAAGAGCGTGTGCGTCCTTTCAGAATAAGAGCGTGTGCGTCCTTTCAGAATAAGAGCGTGTGCGTCCTTTCAGAATAAGAGCGTGTGTGTCCTTTCAGAATAAGAGCGTGTGTGTCCTTTCAGAATAAGAGCGTGTGTGTCCTTTCAGAATAAGAGCGTGTGTGTCCTTTCAGAATAAGAGCGTGTGTCCTTTCAGAATAAGAGCGTGTTGTCCTTTCAGAATAAGAGCGTGTTGTCCTTTCAGAATAAGAGCGTGTTGTCCTTTCAGAATAAGAGCGTGTGTGTCCTTTCAGAATAAGAGCGTGTGTCCTTTCAGAATAAGAGCGTGTGTGTCCTTTCAGAATAAGAGCGTGTGTGTCCTTTCAGAATAAGAGCGTGTGTGTCCTTTCAGAATAAGAGCGTGTGTGTCCTTTCAGAATAAGAGCGTGTGTGTCCTTTCAGAATAAGAGCGTGTGTGTCCTTTCAGAATAAGAGCGTGTGTGTCCTTTCAGAATAAGAGCGTGTGTGTCCTTTCAGAATAAGAGCGTGTGTGTCCTTTCAGAATAAGAGCGTGTGTGTCCTTTCAGAATAAGAGCGTGTGTGTCCTTTCAGAATAAGAGCGTGTGTGTCCTTTCAGAATAAGAGCGTGTGTGTCCTTTCAGAATAAGAGCGTGTGTGTCCTTTCAGAATAAGAGCGTGTGTGTCCTTTCAGGATAAGAGCGAGTGTGTCCTTTCCAGAATAAGAGCGTGTGTGTCCTTTCCAGAATAAGAGCGTGTGTGTCCTTTCAGAATAAGAGCGTGTGTGTCCTTTCAGAATAAGAGCGTGTGTGTCCTTTCAGAATAAGAGCGTGTGTGTCCTTTCAGAATAAGAGCGTGTTGTCTTTTCAGAATAAGAGCGTGTGTCCTTTCAGAATAAGAGCGTGTGCGTCCTTTCAGAATAAGAGCGTGTTGTCCTTTCAGAATAAGAGCGTGTTGTCCTTTCAGAATAAGAGCGTGTGTGTCCTTTCAGAATAAGAGCGTGTGTCCTTTCAGAATAAGAGCGTGTGTGTCCTTTCAGAATAAGAGCGTGTGTGTCCTTTCAGAATAAGAGCGTGTGCGTCCTTTCAGAATAAGAGCGTGTGTGTCCTTTCAGAATAAGAGCGTGTGTGTCCTTTCAGAATAAGAGCGTGTGTCCTTTCAGAATAAGAGCGTGTTGTCCTTTCAGAATAAGAGCGTGTGTCCTTTCAGAATAAGAGCGTGTGTCCTTTCAGAATAAGAGCGTGTTGTCCTTTCAGAATAAGAGCGTGTTGTCCTTTCAGAATAAGAGCGTGTGCGTCCTTTCAGAATAAGAGCGTGTGCGTCCTTTCAGAATAAGAGCGTGTGCGTCCTTTCAGAATAAGAGCGTGTGCGTCCTTTCAGAATAAGAGCGTGTGCGTCCTTTCAGAATAAGAGCGTGTGCGTCCTTTCAGAATAAGAGCGTGTGTCCTTTCAGAATAAGAGCGTGTTGTCCTTTCAGAATAAGAGCGTGTTGTCCTTTCAGAATAAGAGCGTGTGTGTCCTTTCAGAATAAGAGCGTGTGTGTCCTTTCAGAATAAGAGCGTGTGCGTCCTTTCAGAATAAGAGCGTGTGCGTCCTTTCAGAATAAGAGCGTGTGCGTCCTTTCAGAATAAGAGCGTGTGCGTCCTTTCAGAATAAGAGCGTGTGTCCTTTCAGAATAAGAGCGTGTGCGTCCTTTCAGAATAAGAGCGTGTGTCCTTTCAGAATAAGAGCGTGTGTGTCCTTTCAGAATAAGAGCGTGTGCGTCCTTTCAGAATAAGAGCGTGTGTGTCCTTTCAGAATAAGAGCGTGTGTCCTTTCAGAATAAGAGCGTGTGTGTCCTTTCAGAATAAGAGCGTGTGTGTCCTTTCAGAATAAGAGCGTGTGTCCTTTCAGAATAAGAGCGTGTGTGTCCTTTCAGAATAAGAGCGTGTGTGTCCTTTCAGAATAAGAGCGTGTGTGTCCTTTCAGAATAAGAGCGTGTGTGTCCTTTCAGAATAAGAGCGTGTGTGTCCTTTCAGAATAAGAGCGTGTGCGTCCTTTCAGAATAAGAGCGTGTGTGTCCTTTCAGAATAAGAGCGTGTGTGTCCTTTCAGAATAAGAGCGTGTTGTCCTTTCAGAATAAGAGCGTGTTGTCCTTTCAGAATAAGAGCGTGTGTGTCCTTTCAGAATAAGAGCGTGTTGTCCTTTCAGAATAAGAGCGTGTTGTCCTTTCAGAATAAGAGCGTGTGTGTCCTTTCAGAATAAGAGCGTGTGTGTCCTTTCAGAATAAGAGCGTGTGCGTCCTTTCAGAATAAGAGCGTGTGTGGTCCTTTCAGAATAAGAGCGTGTGTGGTCCTTTCAGAATAAGAGCGTGTGTGTCCTTTCAGAATAAGAGCGTGTGTGTCCTTTCAGAATAAGAGCGTGTGTGTCCTTTCAGAATAAGAGCGAGCTGCTGCCCACTGTTCGGGCGTTGGAGTCGTTGGGATTCGATCTTTACGCCAGTTTAGGAACCGCAGACTTTTACACGGAGCACGGAGTCCAGGTGAGAGCCAGACTCTCCTCCTCTACACCTCCTCCTCTCGTCTCCTCCTTCTCACCTTCTCCTCCTTTCCTCCTCCTTTCCTCCTCCTCTTCTCTCCTCCTCCTCCTCACCTCTTCTCTTCTCTCCTCTCCTCCTCACCTCCTCCTCCTTACCTCCTCCTTCTCACCTCCTCCTCTCCTCTCTCCTCACCTCCTCCTCCTCACCTCCTCCTCCTTACCTCCTCCTTCTCACCTCCTCCTCTCCTCTCTCCTCACCTCCTCCTCCTCACCTCCTCCTCCTTACCTCCTCCTTCTCACCTCCTCCTCTCCTCCACTCCTCTCCTCACCTCCTCTCCTCTCTCCTCACCTCCTCCTCTTCTCCTCACCTCTTCTCCTCCTCCTCACCTCCTCCTCACCTCACCTCCTCCTCTTCTCCTCACCTTCTCTCCTCCTCCTCCTCACCTCTCTCCTCCTCTCCTCCTCCTCACCTCACCTCCTCCTCTCCTCACCTCCTCCTCTTCTCCTCACCTCCTCACCTCCTCCTCACCTCCTCCTCCTCAGGTGCGGGCGGTGGACTGGCCGTTCGAGGAGGAGGAGGACAGTGCGTCTCCTGCGGAGGAGAAGCAGCCGAGTATCCTGGATTACCTGGAGGAGAATCACTTTGAGCTGGTGATAAACCTGTCGATGCGGAACAGCGGGGGGCGCCGTCTGTCCTCCTTCGTCACCCGCGGTTACCGGACGCGCCGCATGGCCGTCGACTTCTCCGTGCCGCTCATCATCGACATCAAGTGCACCAAGCTCTTCGTACAGGTGAGGGGGCGGGGCTTACAGGTGAGGGTGGGGTTTGTACAGGTGAGGGCGGGGCTGACAGGTGAGGGGGCGGTGTTTACACACAGGTGAGGAGGCGGGGTTTACACATAGGTGAGGGGGTGGGGCTTACAGGTGAGGCGGGTTTTACACAGGTGAGGAGGCGGGGTTTACACATAGGTGAGGGGGTGGGGCTTACAGGTGAGGGGGCGGGGTTTACACTGGTGAGGAGGTTTGGCTTACAGGTGAGGGGGCGGGGTTTACACACAGGTGAGGAGGCGGGGCTTACAGGTGAGGGGGCGGGGCTTACACACAGGTGAGGAGGCGGGGCTTACAGCTGAGGGGGCGGGGCTTACACACAGGTGAGGGGGCGGGGCTTACACACAGGTGAGGGTGCGGGGCTTACACACAGGTGAGGGGGCGGGGCTTACACACAGGTGAGGAGGCGGGGCTTACACACAGGTGAGGATGCAGGGCTTACACACAGGTGAGGAGGCGGGGCTTACAGGTGAGGGGGCGGGGCTTACACACAGGTGAGGGGGCGGGGCTTACACACAGGTGAGGGGGCGGGGCTTACACACAGGTGAGGGGGCGGGGCTTACACACAGGTGAGGAGGCGGGGCTTACAGGTGAGGAGGCGGGGCTTACACACAGGTGAGGAGGCGGGGCTTACACACAGGTGAGGAGGCGGGGCTTACAGGTGAGGGGGCGGGGCTTACACACAGGTGAGGAGGCGGGGCTTACACACAGGTGAGGGGGCGGGGCTTACACACAGGTGAGGGGGCGGGGCTTACACACAGGTGAGGGGGCGGGGCTTACACACAGGTGAGGAGGCGGGGCTTACAGGTGAGGGCGGGGCTTACACACAGGTGAGGGGGCGGGGTTTGCTTCAGGACTCTGTTCTCACTTTTGCCTTTAACTAAACCAGTAAAATGTTCCTGGTGGTGTCGTCCTCAGGCTCTGCGTCAGGTCGGCTTCTGTCCCCCCGTCAAAACTCACGTGGACTGTCTGACGTCCCAGACCCTGGTCCGACTGCCCGGTACCAGAACCTCCCACTGTTCATAGAAACACTGGGGTCACACTGGGGTCACACTGAGGTCACACTGGGGTCACACTGGGGTCACACTGAGGTCACACTGAGGTCACACTGAGGTCACACTGAGGTCACACTGGGGTCACACTGAGGTCACACTGAGGTCACACTGGGGTCACACTGGGGTCACACTGGGGTCCTACTGGGGTCACACTGCTCACCTCTGCTCCTCCTCTGATCCTCCTCTGACCCTCTGCTCCTCCTCTGACCCTCTGCTCCTCCTCTGACCCTCTGCTCCTCCTCTGACCCTCTGCTCCTCCTCTGACCCTCTGACCCTCCTCTGCTCCTCCTCTGCTCCTCCTCTGACCCTCTGCTCCTCCTCTGACCCTCTGCTCCTCCTCTGACCCTCTGCTCCTCCTCTGACCCTCTGCTCCTCCTCTGCTCCTCCTCTGACCCTCTGCTCCTCCTCTGACCCTCCGCTCCTCCTCTGACCCTCCGCTCCTCCTCTGACCCTCCGCTCCTCCTCTGCTCCTCTGCTCCTCCTCTGCTCCTCCTCTGACCCTCTGCTCCTCCTCTGACCCTCTGCTCCTCCTCTGACCCTCTGCTCCTCCTCTGACCCTCTGCTCCTCCTCTGACCCTCTGCACCTCCTCCAGGCCTCATAGACGTGCACGTTCACCTCCGGGAGCCCGGGGCGCTGCATAAGGAGGACTTCTCCTCGGGGACGGCGGCGGCTCTGGCGGGAGGAGTGACTCTGGTGTGTGCGATGCCGAACACGTCGCCCGCGGTAACGGACGCCAGCTCCCTCGCCCTGGTGCAGAAGGTGAGTGCGCCTCCTCCTCTGCGCCTCCTGCTCAGCGCCTCCTCAGGTCATGTTTAACCCTGAAGTCCTACGACATCGTCCACGACTCAGAGGAACATGTTTGTATAACCGCAGAACTTTAACGGTAAAGACAGAACCGTCCTTTTCCCCTCTGAAAGTGCAGACATAGAGGTTTCCGTACATTTCTGCGGCTTTATCCTACGTCACACTCACGCTGTGTGATGACGGGAGCAAAACGAGTGTCCAACAGGAACTTTGTTTTCCCCAAACTCATGCGCTCCGTCCATTTTGATGGAGCCAAACTTTGCCAAAGAGTGAAGTGAGTCAAGATGGTCGACTCCTCTGACTGTGTGTGTTTAGAACGAGGGAAAAAGTCGCTCTAAGTGGAGTTAATTCTCACACACATGGAAAATGACACATCTTGGTGTGTGTAATTGTGCATCTCTTTCTATTTTTATTTAAAGTTTTATTTCAGTCCAAATGAACAAATCCAAATGTAATTTCCACCCTGGAAATGCAGAAGTGCTGTGGCTCTGGCCGTGGTCCTGACAGGAGCTGTTTCCAGGACTGGACCAGGAAAGTCATGGAGCCACTGCACTTTTTTTGTTTTTAGGGCAATAAGGAGATTTTTAATTTACTTACAGACTTGAGATTTTGCATTTTTGTAGCTCAGGCCCTAAATTAAGCATTTTTATGTCCAAAAAGTTGTTTCTACATGTTTGCTGTGGGTTTTGTATAAAAGAGTGAATTTTATTTTCAGTTTTTTTTTTTCATCTCTATTTCTGGTCCTGTAGCTTTTCTCACAGCCTCATGACACAACTACAGCAGCAGATTGTGAAATAACAGGTTGGACTGAACAAAAGGAGGTAGAACACTTCATTAGGGGTAAAGGGGCAGTTTTACACTTCATTAGGGGTAAAAGGGGCAGTTTTAAACTTTATCAGGGGTAAAAGGGGCAGTTTTACACTTCATTAGGGGTAAAAGGGGCAGTTTTACACTTCATTAGGGGTAAAAGGGGCAGTTTTACACTTCATTAGGGGTAAAAGGGGCAGTTTTACACTTCATCAGGGGTAAAAGGGGCAGTTTTACACTTCATTAGGGGTAAAAGGGGCAGTTTTACACTTCATTAGGGGTAAAAGGGGCAGTTTTACACTTCATTAGGGGTAAAAGGGGCAGTTTTACACTTCATCAGGGGTAAAAGGGGCAGTTTTACACTTCATTAGGGGTAAAAGGGGCAGTTTTACACTTCATTAGGGGTAAAAGGGGCAGTTTTACACTTCATTAGGGGTAAAAGGGGCAGTTTTAAACTTCATTAGGGGTAAAAGGGGCAGTTTTACACTTCATTGGGGGTAAAAGGGGCAGTTTTACACTTCATTAGGGGTAAAAGGGGCAGTTTTACACTTCATTAGGGGTAAAAGGGCAGTTTTACACTTCATTAGGGGTAAAAGGGGCAGTTTTAAACTTCATTAGGGGGAAAATGGGCAGTTTTACACTTCATGCGGGGTAAAAGGGGCAGTTTTACACTTCATCAGGGGTAAAAGGGGCAGTTTTACACTTCATTAGGGGTAAAAGGGGCAGTTTTACACTTCATTAGGGGTAAAAGGGGCAGTTTTAAACTTCATTAGGGGTAAACGGGGCAGTTTTACACTTCATTAGGGGTAAAAGGGGCAGTTTTACACTTCATTAGGGGTAAAAGGGGCAGTTTTAAACTTCATTAGGGGTAAAAGGGGCAGTTTTACACTTCATCAGGGGTAAAAGGGGCAGTTTTACACTTCATTAGGGGTAAAAGGGGCAGTTTTACACTTCCTTAGGGGTAAAAGGGGCAGTTTTACACTTCATCAGGGGTAAAAGGGGCAGTTTTAAACTTCATCAGGGGTAAAAGGGGCAGTTTTACACTTCATCAGGGGTAAAAGGGGCAGTTTTACACTTCATCAGGGGTAAAAGGGGCAGTTTTACACTTCATTAGGGGTAAAAGGGGCAGTTTTACACTTCATTAGGGGTAAAAGGGGCAGTTTTAAACTTCATTAGGGGTAAAAGGGGCAGTTTTACACTTCATTAGGGGTAAAAGGGGCAGTTTTACACTTCATTAGGGGTAAAAGGGGCAGTTTTAAACTTCATTAGGGGTAAAAGGGGCAGTTTTACACTTCATCAGGGGTAAAAGGGGCAGTTTTACACTTCATTAGGGGTAAAAGGGGCAGTTTTACACTTCATTAGGGGTAAAAGGGGCAGTTTTACACTTCATCAGGGGTAAAAGGGGCAGTTTTACACTTCATTAGGGGTAAAAGGGGCAGTTTTACACTTCCTTAGGGGTAAAAGGGGCAGTTTTACACTTCATCAGGGGTAAAAGGGGCAGTTTTACACTTCATTAGGGGTAAAAGGGGCAGTTTTACACTTCATTAGGGGTAAAAGGGGCAGTTTTACACTTCATTAGGGGTAAAAGGGGCAGTTTTAAAAGCAAAATTAAGACACAAATCCAGGCGAGGACAAACGTAGTAAAACTGCCCTCAGGTCTTCAAGGTTAAATCTGTGGTGAATATTTGTCTGTTCAGTTGGCGAAGGCCGGGTGTCGCTGTGATTACTCCCTGTACCTCGGCGCCTCCTCCGGTAACGCCTCCTCGCTCCCCGCCATCGCGCACCAGGCGGCCGGACTCAAAATGTACCTGAACGACACCTACTCCTGCCTCAAGATGGACAACGTGTCTCTGTGGATGGAGGTTTGGTCTCCTCCTCCTCTGCTCCTCCTCTGCTCCTCCGCCTCCTCTGCTCCTCTGCCTCCTCTGCTCCTCCGCCTCCTCCTCCTCTGCTCCTCCTCCTCTGCTCCTCCTCCTCCTCTGCTCATCCTCCTCCTCTGCTCGTCCTCCTCCTCCTCCTCTGCTCCTCCCCCTCCTCCTCCTCTGCTCCTCCTCCTCCTCTGCTCCTCCTCCTCCTCTGCTCATCCTCCTCCTCTGCTCCTCCTCTGCTCGTCCTCCTCCTCCTCCTCTGCTCCTCCTCCTCCTCTGCTCCTCCTCCTCCTCCTCCTCCTCTGCTCCTCCTCCTCCTCCTCTGCTCGTCCTCCTCCTCTGCTCCTCCTCTGCTCCTCCTCCTCCTCTGCTCCTCCAGCTCTGATCTTTCCTCGTTGATCTCCTCATTTCTTCTCGTTTGTCTCCTTGTTTCTCCTCATCGTTGACCTCCTCGTTTCTCCTCCTGCAGCATTTCGAGAAGTGGCCGAAGTCTCTCCCGATCGTGGCTCACGCCGAGAGGCAGACGGTGGCGGCGATTCTGATGGTGGCGCAACTTTACCAGCGGCCGGTGCACATCTGCCACGTGGCCCGGAGGGAGGAGGTGCGTCACACTGGGGGGAGGAGGTGCGTCACACTGGGGGGAGGAGGTGCGTCACAATGGGGGGCGGAGTTGCGTCACACTTGGGGGAGGAGTTGCGTCACACTGGGGGAGGAGGTGCGTCACACGGGGGGGAGGAGATGCGTCACACTGGGGAGAGGAGGTGCGTCACACTGTAGGGAGGAGGTGCGTCACACTGGGGGGAGGAGGTGCGTCACACTGGGGGGAGGAGGAGCGTCACACGGGGGGAGGAGGTGCGTCACACTGGGGGGAGGAGGTGCGTCACACTGGGGGGAGGAGGAGGAGGTGCGTCACACTGAGGGGAGGAGGTGCGTCACACTGAGGGGAGGAGGTGCGTCACACTGTGGGGAGGAGGTGCGTCACACTGGGGAGAGGAGGTGCGTCACACTGGGGGGAGGAGGGGGAGGAGATGCGTCACACTCGGGGGAAGAGGAGCGTCACACTGGGGGGAGGAGGAGGAGGTACGTCACACTCGGGGGAAGAGGAGCGTCACACTGGGGGGAGGAGGAGGAGCGACACACTGTGGGGAGGAGGAGCGTCACACGGGGGGAGGAGGTGCGTCACACTGTGGGGAGGCGGTGCGTCACCCTGGGGGGAGGAGGGGGAGGAGGAGCGTCACCCTGGGGGGAGGAGGAGCGTCACCCTGGGGGGAGGAGGTGCGTCACACTGGGGGGAGGAGGAGGTGCGTCACACTGGAGGGGGAGGAGGAGGTGCGTCACATTGGGGGGAGGAGGAGGAGGTGCGTCACACTGGGGGGAGGAGGAGCGTCACACTGTGGGGAGGAGGAGGAGGTGCGTCACACTGCGGGGAAGGGGAGGAGGAGCGTCACACTGGGGGGAGGAGGAGGAGGTGCGTCACACTGTGGGGAGGAGGTGCGTCACACTGTGGGGAGGAGGAGGAGGTGCGTCACACTGAGGGGAGGAGGTGCATCACACTGGGGGGAGGAGGTCCGTCACACTGTGGGGAGGAGGAGGAGGTGCGTCACACTGTGGGGAGGAGGTGCGTCACACTGGGGAGGAGGAGCGTCACACTGCGGGGAGGAGGTGCGTCACACTGCGGGGAGGAGGTGCGTCACACTGTGGGGAGGAGGAGCGTCACACTGTGGGGAGGAGGTGCGTCACACTGTGGGGAGGAGGTGCGTCACACTGTGGGGAGGAGGTGCGTCACACTGATTATAGATGTGCAGATTATAGATGTGCAGATTATAGATGTGCAGATTATAGATGTGCAGATTATAGATGTGCAGATTATAGATGTGCAGATTATAGATGTGCAGATTATAGATGTGTAGATTATAGATGTGCAGATTATAGATGTGCAGATTATAGATGTGCAGATTATAGATGTGCAGATTATAGATGTGTAGATTATAGATGTGCAGATTATAGATGTGCAGATTATAGATGTGCAGATTATAGATGTGCAGATTATAGATGTGCAGATTATAGATGTGCAGTTTATAGATGTGCAGATTATAGATGTGCAGATTATAGATGTGCAGATTATAGATGTGCAGATTATAGATGTGCAGATTATAGATGTGCAGTTTATAGATGTGTAGATTATAGATGTGCAGTTTATAGATGTGCAGATTATAGATGTGCAGATTATAGATGTGCAGATTATAGATGTGCAGATTATAGATGTGCAGATTATAGATGTGCAGATTATAGATGTGCAGATTATAGATGTGTAGATTATAGATGTGCAGATTATAGATGTGCAGATTATAGATGTGCAGATTATAGATGTGCAGATTATAGATTATAGATGACACATTCCCGGTGTAATCCCTCAGATTGTGCTGATCCGGGCGGCGAAGCAGCGGGGGGTGCAGGTCACCTGTGAGGTGGCTCCTCATCACCTGTTCCTGTGTGAGGAGGACGTGGAGCAGATCGGAGCCGGACGAGCTCAGGTCCGACCCGCGCTCGCCTCCAGGGACGACCAGGGGGCGCTGTGGGACAACATGGACATCATAGACTGTTTCGCCACAGACCACGGTGAGGACCGGACCTGGACCGGACCTGGACCGGACCTGGACCTGACCTGGACCGGACCTGGACCGGACCTGACCTGGACCGGACCTGGACCGGACCTGGACCGGACCTGGACCGGACCTGGACCGGACCTGGACCGGACCTGGACCGGACCTGGACCGGACCTGACCTGGACCGGACCTGGACCGGACCTGGACCGGACCTGGACCGGACCTGGACCGGACCTGGACCGGACCTGGACCGGACCTGGACCTGGGGACAGGGGGAGGATATTTTGACTGAAAACATTTTAAACCAAAGGAATAAAAAACATTTGAAGTTCAGGCTCAGTGTGTAAAATATTTCCCTTTAACCACAGTCCGAATCTCTGAGTCTGAGTGACGTCAGCGTCGCTCACATGAGGCTCCTGTTGCCACGGTTACAGGAGCCAATCTGGAGCCAGGTCCATATTTGGAAATCCTCCCGCGAGTATCATAGCAACACAAGAGCCAATCATGAGTGAGGAGGTTAAATGTGGCGCCTCCTCCTGGCAGAGCTGATGCATCATATATACGGACTATGGATGTGATACTCTGCACCTGCAGGACACTGGATTTACCTGATTCTGCACAAGAAGAAGAAACTTTGAGCTTTAAAGAGTTTAAGTCACTGATTTATGTTGTTTGTTCTGTTCCGTACGAACAACAACAGAGTCACAATTTAACCAAATTCTCTTTACTTTCTGCTCGTTAAATTCTGCTCGTTCAGATTCTAGTCACATTAGATATTGTGACTGTTTGAGATATTTTGTCCTTTTATTTCAGAAATCGTCACTCGGGGGAAAGCGGGAAGGGAACTTACTTAGCAACGAAACAAGCTGTCAATCAAACCTGTTGCTAACGCTAGGGGGAGGGGCCTCGGGGTATGAAGGCGTCTGATTGGTCCGTTATTTCTGTTCAGGTCTTGATTTAGGAACAAAACAGAGAAATGCAAAGTTCAGGATCCTGTGTGGCGGCTTCAGACGAACAGTTTAAGTCCAGAATGACGAGGCTCAGAGCAGCAGGTACAGACAGAGGGACGAGAAGATCCTAATGTGAAGGAGCCCCAAGAGCCTCCTGGAGCACTTCCTGTTTGGCACGCGGCGGCTAACGGGTTAGCGGCTAACGGGTTAGCGGCTAACGGGTCTCTCCTCCTCCTCCTCCTCTCCTCCCCCTCTCCTCCTCCTCTCCTCCTCTCCTCCTCCTCCTCCTCCTCTCCTCCCCCTCTCCTCCTCCTCCTCCTCTCCTCCCCCTCTCCTCCTCCTCTCCTCCTCCTCCTCCTCCTCCTCCTCCTCTCCTCCCTCAGCTCCTCACTCGGTGGAGGAGAAGAACGGCTCGAATCCTCCTCCGGGGTTTCCGGGTTTGGAGACGATGCTCCCGCTGCTCCTGACGGCCGTGAGCGACGGGCGCCTCACCCTGGACGACCTGATCCAGCGACTGTACGAAAACCCCCGACGGATTTTCAACCTGCCGGCCCAAGAGAACACCTACGTGGAGGTGCGCTTTTATTCTGGAGGGGCGCACGGGGGCTTTTATTCTGGAGGGGCGCACGGGGGCTTTTATTCTGGAGGGGCGCACGGGGGCTTTTATTCTGGAGGGGCGCACGGGGGCTTTTATTCTGGAGGGGCGCACGGGGGCTTTTATTCTGGAGGGGCGCACGGGGGCTTTTATTCTGGAGGGGCGCACGGGGGCTTTTATTCTGGAGGGGCGCACGGGGGCTTTTATTCTGGAGGGGCGCACGGGGGCTTTTATTCTGGAGGGGCGCACGGGGGCTTTTATTGTGGCGGGGTGTTCCTGCAGTAGAACAGACTCTTATTGTGGCGGGGTGTTCCTGCAGTAGAACAGACTCTTATTGTGGCGGGGTGTTCCTGCAGTAGAACAGACTCTTATTGTGCCGGGGTGTTCCTCCAGAAGAACAGACTCTTATTGTGGCGGGGTGTTCCTGCAGTAGAACAGACTCTTATTGTGGCGGGGTGTTCCTGCAGTAGAACAGACTCTTATTGTGGCGGGGTGTTCCTGCAGTAGAACAGACTCTTATTGTGGCGGGGTGTTCCTGCAGTAGAACAGACTCTTATTGTGGCGGGGTGTTCCTGCAGTAGAACAGACTCTTATTGTGGCGGGGTGTTCCTGTAGTAGAACAGACTCTTATTGTGGCGGGGTGTTCCTGCAGTAGAACAGACTCTGATTGTGGCGGGGTGTTCCTGCAGTAGAACAGACTCTTATTGTGGCGGGGTGTTCCTGCAGTAGAACAGACTCTTATTGTGGCGGGGTGTTCCTGCAGTAGAACAGACTCTTATTGTGGCGGGGTGTTCCTGCAGTAGAACAGACTCTTATTGTGGCGGGGTGTTCCTGCAGTAGAACAGACTCTTATTGTGGCGGGGTGTTCCTGCAGTAGAACAGACTCTTATTGTGGCGGGGTGTTCCTGCAGTAGAACAGACTCTTATTGTGGCGGGGTGTTCCTGTAGTAGAACAGACTCTTATTGTGGCGGGGTGTTCCTGCAGTAGAACAGACTCTGATTGTGGCGGGGTGTTCCTGCAGTAGAACAGACTCTTATTGTGGCGGGGTGTTCCTGCAGTAGAACAGACTCTTATTGTGGCGGGGTGTTCCTGTAGTAGAACAGACTCTTATTGTGGCGGGGTGTTCCTGTAGTAGAACAGACTCTTATTGTGGCGGGGTGTTCCTGCAGTAGAACAGACTCTGATTGTGGCGGGGTGTTCCTGCAGTAGAACAGACTCTTATTGTGGCGGGGTGTTCCTGTAGTAGAACAGACTCTGATTGTGGCGGGGTGTTCCTGTAGTAGAACAGACTCTTATTGTGGCGGGGTGTTCCTGCAGTAGAACAGACTCTTATTGTGGCGGGGTGTTCCTGCAGTAGAACAGACTCTGATTGTGGCGGGGTGTTCCTGTAGTAGAACAGACTCTTATTGTGGCGGGGTGTTCCTGCAGTAGAACAGACTCTTATTGTGGCGGGGTGTTCCTGTAGTAGAACAGACTCTTATTGTGGCGGGGTGTTCCTGCAGTAGAACAGACTCTTATTGTGGCGGGGTGTTCCTGCAGTAGAACAGACTCTTATTGTGGCGGGGTGTTCCTGCAGTAGAACAGACTCTGATTGTGGCGGGGTGTTCCTGCAGTAGAACAGACTCTTATTGTGGCGGGGTGTTCCTGCAGTAGAACAGACTCTTATTGTGGCGGGGTGTTCCTGTAGGTGGACCTGCAGCAGGAGTGGGAAATCCCCGAGTTCATGCAGTTCACCAAATCAAAATGGACGCCGTTCGCTGGGAGGAAGGTGAAGGGAAAAGTGCGACGAGTCGTCCTGAGAGGAGAAGTGGCTTATATCGACGGACAGGTGAGACACACACACACACACCGACAGGTGACACACACACACACACTGACAGGTGACACACACACAGACACACTGACAGGTGACACACACACAGACACACTGACAGGTGACACACACACAGACACACTGACAGGTGACACACACACTGACAGGTGACACACACACACACCGACAGGTGACACACACACACACACACACTGACAGGTGACACACACACACACACTGACAGGTGACACACACACACACCGACAGGTGACACACACACTGACAGGTGACACACACACACACCGACAGGTGACACACACACACACACCGACAGGTGACACACACACAGACACACTGACAGGTGACACACACACACACACACTGACAGGTGACACACAGACACACTGACAGGTGACACACACACTGACAGGTGACACACACACACACCGACAGGTGACACACACACACACACACACTGACAGGTGACACACACACACACACTGACAGGTGAGACACTTCTGTCCTGAGGGGTTTAAGGTTGATATAAGTTTGTGTTCACATTTTTCTGAGGCCTCATTTATCCTGAGCCAATTTAACTGTTTTCATCAGAAAATAAAAGTGACGCCTGAAACCGTCTGAGAAACGGCCACTTTGAAACTTTGAAGTAATTTTCCCAGTTTCACACTCGGCCTTTTGCCTTTATAGGGGATTCACACCTGTCATTTACACCTGTCATTCACACCTGTCATTTACACCTGTCATTCACACCTGTCATTTACACCTGTCATTCACACCTGTCATTTACACCTGTCATTTACACCTGTCATTCACACCTGTCATTTACACCTGTCATTCACACCTGTCATTTACACCTGTCATTTACACCTGTCATTTACACCTGTCATTTACACCTGTCATTCACACCTGTCATTCACACCTGTCATTCACACCTGTCATTCACACCTGTCATTTACACCTGTCATTCACACCTGTCATTCACACCTGTCATTAACACCTGTCATTAACACCTGTCATTTACACCTGTCATTCACACCTGTCATTTACACCTGTCATTTACACCTGTCATTTACACCTGTCATTCACACCTGTCATTTACACCTGTCATTTACACCTGTCATTTACACCTGTCATTCACACCTGTCATTCACACCTGTCATTTACACCTGTCATTTACACCTGTCATTTACACCTGTCATTCACACCTGTCATTTACACCTGTCATTCACACCTGTCATTCACACCTGTCATTTACACCTGTCATTTACACCTGTCATTCACACCTGTCATTCACACCTGTCATTTACACCTGTCATTTACACTTGTCATTCACACCTGTCATTCACACCTGTCATTTACACCTGTCATTTACACTTGTCATTCACACCTGTCATTCACACCTGTCATTCACACCTGTCATTCACACCTGTCATTTACACCTGTCATTTACACTTGTCATTCACACCTGTCATTCACACCTGTCATTCACACCTGTCATTTACACCTGTCATTTACACTTGTCATTCACACCTGTCATTTACACCTGTCATTTACACCTGTCATTTACACCTGTCATTCACACCTGTCATTCACACCTGTCATTTACACCTGTCATTCACACCTGTCATTCACACCTGTCATTTACACCTGTCATTTACACTTGTCATTCACACCTGTCATTCACACCTGTCATTTACACCTGTCATTTACACTTGTCATTCACACCTGTCATTCACACCTGTCATTTACACCTGTCATTTACACCTGTCATTTACACCTGTCATTCACACCTGTCATTCACACCTGTCATTCACACCTGTCATTTACACCTGTCATTCACACCTGTCATTTACACCTGTCATTTACACCTGTCATTCACACCTGTCATTCACACCTGTCATTCACACCTGTCATTTACACCTGTCATTTACACCTGTCATTTACACTTGTCATTTACACCTGTCATTTACACCTGTCATTCACACCTGTCATTCACACCTGTCATTTACACCTGTCATTTACACCTGTCATTTACACCTGTCATTCACACCTGTCATTTACACCTGTCATTCACACCTGTCATTTACACCTGTCATTCACACCTGTCATTTACACCTGTCATTTACACCTGTCATTCACACCTGTCATTTACACCTGTCATTCACACCTGTCATTCACACCTGTCATTTACACCTGTCATTAACACCTGTCATTCACACCTGTCATTAACACCTGTCATTTACACATGTAATTAACACCTGACATTAACACATGTCATTAACACCTGTCATTCACACCTGTCATTTACACCTGTCATTTACACCTGTCATTTACACCTGTCATTCACACCTGTCATTCACACCTGTCATTCACACCTGTCATTTACACCTGTCATTTACACCTGTCATTTACACCTGTCATTTACACCTGTCATTCACACCTGTCATTCACACCTGTCATTCACACCTGTCATTTACACCTGTCATTTACACCTGTCATTTACACCTGTCATTCACACCTGTCATTTACACCTGTCATTCACACCTGTCATTTACACCTGTCATTCACACCTGTCATTCACACCTGTCATTCACACCTGTCATTTACACCTGTCATTCACACCTGTCATTTACACCTGTCATTTACACCTGTCATTTACACCTGTCATTTACACCTGTCATTCACACCTGTCATTTACACCTGTCATTCACACCTGTCATTTACACCTGTCATTCACACCTGTCATTTACACCTGTCATTCACACCTGTCATTCACACCTGTCATTTACACCTGTCATTTACACCTGTCATTTACACCTGTCATTCACACCTGTCATTCACACCTGTCATTTACACCTGTCATTCACACCTGTCATTCACACCTGTCATTCACACCTGTCATTTACACCTGTCATTTACACTTGTCATTCACACCTGTCATTCACACCTGTCATTCACACCTGTCATTTACACCTGTCATTCACACCTGTCATTCACACCTGTCATTTACACCTGTCCTGTGCTCCGGCAGGTGCTCGTTGCCCCTGGTTACGGTGAAGATGTGAAAACATGGCCGACCTCCACCCTGCCGCCTCCAGAGCTCAAAGACTCACCTGTGGTAAAGAACTAACAGGCGCCTCCTCTGCTCCTCCCTCTGCTCCTCCCTCTGCTCCTCCCTCTGCTCCTCCCTCTGCTCCTCCCTCTGCTCCTCCCTCTGCTCCTCCCTCTGCTCCTCCCTCTGCTCCTCCCTCTGCTCCTCCCTCTGCTCCTCCCTCTGCTCCTCCCTCTGCTCCTCCCTCTGCGCCGCCTCTGCTCCTCCCTCTGCACCTCCTCTGCTCCTCCCTCTGTGCCTTCTCTGCTCCTCCCTCTGCTCCTCCCTCTGTGCCTCCTCTGCTCCTCCCTCTGTGCCTCCCTCTGCTCCTCCCTCTGTGCCTCCTCTGCTCCTCCCTCTGTGCCTCCCTCTGCGCCTCCCTCTGCGCCTCCCTCTGCTCCTCCCTCTGCTCCTCCTCTGCTCCTCCCTCTGCTTCTCCCTCTTTCTCCTCCTCTGCTCCTCCCTCTTTCTCCTCCTCTGCGCCTCCCTCTGCTCCTCATCTCTTTCTCCTCCTCTGCTCCTCCCTCTTTCTCCGCCTCTGCTCTTCCCTCTTTCTCCTCCTCTGCTCCTCCCTCTTTCTCCTCCCTCTGCTCCTCCCTCTGCTCCTCCTCTGCTCCTCATCTCTTTCTCCTCCTCCGTCAGACTCCTGAGCCGCTCAGACCGACTCCTCCTCGAGACTCAGTCCGAACCCGAGCCCAGAGCCCCCGACGCCTCCTGCTGCCCCCGAGAGTCCACCGGACCTCAGACCCGGGCCTGTCCTCAGGTAAACCGGACCTCAGACCCGGACCTCAGACCCGGGCCTGTCCTCAAGTAAACCGGACCTCAGACCCGGGCCTGTCCTCAAGTAAACCGGACCTCAGACCCGGGCCTGTCCTCAAGTAAACCGGACCTCAGACCCGGGCCTGTCCTCAAGTAAACCGGACCTCAGACCCGGGCCTGTCCTCAAGTAAACCGGACCTCAGACCCGGGCCTGTCCTCAAGTAAACCGGACCTCAGACCCGGGCCTGTCCTCAAGTAAACCGGACCTCAGACCCGGGCCTGTCCTCAGGTAAACCGGACCTCAGACCCGGGCCTGTCCTCAGGTAAACCGGACCTCAGACCCGGGCCTGTCCTCAGGTAAACCGGACCTCAGACCCGGGCCTGTCCTCAGGTAAACCGGACCTCAGACCCGGGCCTGTCCTCAGGTAAACCGGACCTCAGACCCGGACCTCAGACCCGGGCCTGTCCTCAAGTAAACCGGACCTCAGACCCGGACCTCAGACCCGGGATTATTCCAGTAGTGGAACTGCAGACGTCACAATGTCCAACTGAAAAACGACTGAAGATGTTGAACATGGAGATAAAACGGTGACGCAGCCGCAGGGTCTTAAAAAGGTCTTAAAGGTCTTAAAAAGGTCTTAAAGGTCTTAAAAAGGTCTTAAAGGTCTTAAAAAGGTCTTAAAGGTCTTAAAAAGGTCTTAAAGGTCTTAAAGGTCTTAAAAAGGTCTTAAAGGTCTTAAAAAGGTCTTAAAGGTCTTAAAAAGGTCTTAAAGGTCTGAAAGGTCTTAAAAAAGTCTTAAAGGTCTTAAAAAGGTCTTAAAGGTCTGAAAGGTCTTAAAGGTCTTAAAAAGGTCTTAAAGGTCTTAAAAAGGTCTTAAAGGTCTTAAAAAGGTCTTAAAGGTCTGAAAGGTCTTAAAGGTCTTAAAAAGGTCTTAAAGGTCTTAAAAAGGTCTGAAAGATCTTAAAAAGGTCTTAAAGGTCTTAAAAAGGTCTTAAAGGTCTTAAAAAGGTCTGAAAGGTCTTAAAAAAGTCTTAAAGGTCTTAAAAAGGTCTTAAAGGTCTGAAAGGTCTTAAAGGTCTTAAAAAGGTCTTAAAGGTCTTAAAAAGGTCTTAAAGGTCTTAAAAAGGTCTTAAAGGTCTTAAAAAGGTCTTAAAGGTCTTAAAAAGGTCTTACATTTTATGTGCCTAAATTAAGGCCTTTTTTTTTTTTACAAAGGTCTTTAATTTCATGAGCCTGTTGTTGTGTAAACTCACCGAGCTGCAGAGCAGCGTGAGACAAGACTATGTGGAAGTTTAGTTTGTCTTGTTAGAATGTTAGA
Source organism: Odontamblyopus rebecca (assembly GCA_030686955.1). Classification (NCBI taxonomy): domain Eukaryota; kingdom Metazoa; phylum Chordata; class Actinopteri; order Gobiiformes; family Gobiidae; genus Odontamblyopus; species Odontamblyopus rebecca. Next base: position 846,714 of record CM060673.1, on the reverse strand, counting down.
AATGATTTTTGGACATTTTCCGACTATAAATGAGGTTTGAATGAGATTTTATCATCAAAGTATTTTTTGTTCTTTGAAGCAGTGAGTAATGGTCATTGTTAGAACTGGATCTGGTGTTTGGTGTGATGTTGGTCTTAAAAAAGTCTTAAATTTGGGGGAGTCAAACCCGGGGATTTCCTGAAATAAAGACATTTGTGGATTAAACTGCTCCTGTGCTGCTCAGATCTGTGACGTCTGTTCAAAACGTGCGCTCTGCCTGCAGTTCTGAACGTGACCACTAGATGCCACCGTACACAAGCGAAACATAAAACTAAAGTCAGGCGAATTATATGTTTTTAAACGTTTTGAAGCAGCATTTCTGCACAGCAGAGTCAGTTTGAGACACTGGTGCCGAGTGTAGGTCCTGAGCACTGACCCGTGACCTTTGACCCCCCTCTCCGCAGAGCTGGCGGCACTGCCTCCCCCCGGGGTGCCCCCTTCTGGAGACTCGTACTCGCACCCGCCTCCTCTGTCCCGCCTCCTCTCGCCTCAGGGCGCAGCATCTGCCTCCCACCTGCAGGTGTCTCCACTGCTGCACCCACTGGTGGGACAACACATCCTGTCAGTGCGGCAGTTCACCAAAGAGCAGGTGTGTGTGTGTGTGTGTGTGTGTGTGAGTGTGTGTGTGTGAGTGTGTGTGTGAGTGTGTGTGTGAGTGTGTGTGTGTGTGAGTGTGTGTGTGTGTGTGTGAGTGTGTGTGAGTGTGTGAGTGTGTGTGTGTGAGTGTGTGTGTGAGTGTGTGTGTGAGTGTGTGTGAGTGTGTGTGTGTGTGTGTGTGTGTGTGTGTGTGTGAGTGTGTGAGTGTGTGAGTGTGTGAGTGTGTGAGTGTGTGTGTGTGTGTGTGTGTGTGTGTGTGTGTGAGTGTGTGTGAGTGTGTGTGTGTGTGTGTGAGTGTGTGTGAGTGTGTGAGTGTGAGTGTGTGTGTGTGTGTGTGAGTGTGTGTGTGAGTGTGTGTGTGTGTGTGTGTGTGAGTGTGTGTGTGTGTGTGTGTGTGTGTGTGTGTGTGAGTGTGTCTGTGTCTGTGTGTGTGTGTGTTCCTCACGTGTGTGTTCTGTTCTGTTGCAGATTTCTCACCTGTTTAACGTCGCTCACTCGTTGCGTCTGATGGTGCAGAAGGAGCGAAGCCTCGACATTCTCAAAGTAAATCTCCTGTTCCCTCCTGTTCCCTCTGCTCTCTGTGCTGACGGCGCCCCCTCCTGTTCCCTCCTGTTCCCTCTGCTCTCTGTGCTGACGGCGCCCCCTCCTGTTCCCTCTGCTCTCTGTGCTGACGGCGCCCCCTCCTGTTCCCTCTGCTCTCTGTGCTGACGGCGCCCCCTCCTGTTCCCTCTGCTCTCTGTGCTGACGGCGCCCCCTCCTGTTCCCTCTGCTCTCTGTGCTGACGGCGCCCCCTCCTGTTCCCTCCTGTTCCCTCTGCTCTCTGTGCTGACGGCGCCCCCTCCTGTTCCCTCTGCTCTCTGTGCTGACGGCGCCCCCTCCTGTTCCCTCCTGTTCCCTCTGCTCTCTGTGCTGACGGCGCCCCCTCCTGTTCCCTCCTGTTCCCTCTGCTCTCTGTGCTGACGGCGCCCCCTCCTGTCCGCAGGGCCGCGTCATGGCGTCCATGTTCTATGAGGTGAGCACTCGCACCAGCAGCTCGTTCGCCGCCGCCATGTCGCGCCTCGGCGGCTCCGTGCTGCACTTCAGCGAAGCCTCGTCCTCCGTCCAGAAGGGGGAGTCACTGAGCGACTCCGTCCAGACCATGAGCTGCTACAGCGACGTCCTGGTGCTGAGGCACCCGACGCCCGGGGCCGTGGAGGTGACACACACGATACACACGATACACACGACACACACGACGCACACTATGCACACACGATACACACGATACACACGATACACACGATGCACACTATACACACGATACACACACGATACACACGATACACACGACACACACGACGCACACTATGCACACACGATACACACGATACACACGATACACACGATGCACACTATACACACGATACACACACGATACACACGATGCACACTATACACACGATACACACGATACACACGACACACACGATGCACACTATACACACGATACACACGATACACACGACACACACGACACACACGACACACAAGACACACACTAAACACACTATACACACACGATACACACGATGCACACGATACACACGATACACACGACACACACGACGCACACTATGCACACACTATACACACACGATACACGCGATACACACGATACACACGATACACACGATGCACACTACACACACATACACACACGATACACACGATACACACGATACACACGATGCACACTATACACACACTATACACACGATGCACACACGATACACACTATACACACGATGCACACACGATACACACGATGCACACACGATACACACGATACACACGATACACACGATGCACACTATACACACGATACACACGATACACACGATACACACTATACACACTATACACACGATGCACACTATACACACGATACACACGATACACACGATACACACGATGCACACTATACACACACTATACACTATACACACACGATACACACGATACACACGATACACACGATGCACACGACGCACACGACGCACACGACACACACTATACACACTATACACACGATACACACGATACACACTATACACACACGATACACACGATACACACGATGCACACGACGCACACGACGCACACGACACACGATGCACACGATGCACACGACGCACACGACGCACACGACACACACTATACACACGATACACACTATACACACACGATACACACTATACACACGCGATACACACGATACACACGATGCACACTATACACACACTATACACACACGATACACACGACACACACGACACACACGACACACACGATACACACACGATACACACGATACACACTATACACACTTTACACACACTATACACACACGATACACACGATACACACGATACACACGACACACACGATACACACGATGCACACTATACACACACTATACACACACGATACACACGATACACACGACACACACGATACACACACGATACACACTATACACACTTTACACACTATACACACGATGCACACGATACACACGATGCACACTATACACACTATACACACGATGCACACTATACACACACTATACACACACGATACACACGATACACACGATACACACGACACACACGACACACACGATACACACGATACACACTATACACACTACACACACGATACACACACGATACACACGATACACACGATACACACTATACACACTATACACACACGATACACACGATACACACGATACACACGACACACACGATACACACACGATACACACGATACACACTATACACACTTTACACACTATACACACGATGCACACGATACACACGATACACACGATACACACGACACACACTATACACACGATACACACACTATACACACACGATACACACGATACACACACGATACACACGATACACACACGATACACACGATACACACACGATACACACACGATACACACGATACACACACGATACACACGATACACACACGATACACACTATACACACGATACACACTATACACACTATACACACACGATACACACGATACACACGATACACACTATACACACGATACACACTATACACACTATACACACGATACACACACGATACACACGATACACACACGATACACACGATACACACGATACACACACGATACACACTATACACACGATACACACACGATACACACGATACACACGTTACACACTATACACACACGATACACACGATACACACGATACACACACGATACACACGATACACACGATACACACACGATACACACGATACACACACTATACACACGATGCACACTATACACACGATGCACACGATACACACGATACACACTATACACACTATACACACTATACACACGATGCACACGATACACACACGACGCACACGATACACACTATACACACACGATACACACGACACACACGACGCACACTATGCACACACTATACACACACGATACACACGATACACACTATACACACGATGCACACGATACACACGATACACAATACACACGATGCACACTATACACACACTATACACACACGATACACACTATACACACTATACACACACTATACACACACGACGCACACGACGCACACGATGCACACGACGCACACGACACACACGATACACACGATACACACACGATACACACTATACACACTATACACACACTATACACACACGATACACACGATACACACGATACACACTATACACACTATACACACACTATACACACACGATACACACGATACACACGATACACACGACACACACGATACACACACGATACACACGATACACCCTCTACACACGACACACACGACGCACACTATGCACACACTATACACACGATACACACGATACACACGATGCACACTATACACACGATACACACGATACACACGACACACACGATGCACACTATACACACGATACACACGATACACACGACACACACGACACACACGACACACACGACGCACACTATACACACACTATACACACACGATACACACTATACACACGATGCACACTATACACACGATACACACGATACACACGATGCACACTATACACACACTATACACTATACACACACGATACACACGATACACACGATACACACGATACACACGATGCACACGACGCACGATACACACGATACACACGATGCACACGACGCACACGACGCACACGACACACACTATACACACTATACACACGATACACACGATACACACGATACACACGATACACACGATGCACACGACGCACACGACGCACACGACACACGATACACACGATGCACACGACGCACACGACGCACACGACACACACTATACACACGCTACACACTCGACACACACGATACACACTCGACACACGCGCTACACACGATACACACTATACACACACTATACACACACGATACACACGACACACACGACACACACGACACACACGATACACACACGATACACACGATACACACTATACACACTTTACACACACTATACACACACGATACACACGATACACACGATACACACGACACACACGATACACACGATGCACACTATACACACACTATACACACACGATACACACGATACACACGACACACACGACACACACGACACACACGATACACACTATACACACTATACACACTATACACACTATACACACGATACACACTATACACACTTTACACACACTATACACACACGATACACACGATACACACGATGCACACTATACACACACGATACACACACGATACACACTATACACACTTTACACACTATACACACGATGCACACGATACACACTATACACACGACACACACGACACACACGATACACACGATACACACTATACACACACTATACACACACGATACACACGATACACACTATACACACACGATACACACACGATACACACACGATACACACGATACACACACGATACACACTATACACACGATACACACACGATACACACTATACACACGATACACACTATACACACTATACACACGATACAAACGATACACACTATACACACTATACACACTATACACACTATACACCAGATACACACACGATACACACTATACACACACGATACACACGATACACACACGATACACACGATACACACGATACACACTATACACACGATACACACTATACACACTATACACACGATACACACACGATACACACACGATACACACGATACACACACGATACACACGATACACACACGATACACACGATACACACGATACACACACGATACACACTATACACACGATGCACACGATACACACGATACACACTATACACACTATACACACGATGCACACGATACACACACGACGCACACGATACACACTATACACACACGATACACACGATACACACGACACACACGACGCACACTATGCACACACTATACACACACGATACACACGATACACACTATACACACCATGCACACGATACACACGATACACGATACACACGATACACACGATGCACACTATACACACACTATACACACACGATACACACTATACACACACTATACACACACGATACACACGACGCACACGACACACTATACACACGACGCACACGATGCACACGACGCACACGACGCACACGATACACACTATACACACACGATACACACTATACACACACGATACACACTATACACACTATACACACACGATACACGCGATACACACGATACACACGATACACACGATGCACACTATACACACACTATACACACACGATACACACGATACACACGATACACACACGATACACACGATACACACACGATACACACGATACACACGATACACACGCGATACACACGCGATACATACGATACACACGATACACACGATACACACTATACACACTATACACACTATACACACACGATACACACGATGCACACGATACACACGATACACACGATACACACTATACACACTATACACACACGATACACACGATGCACACGATACACACGATACACACGATACACACACGATACACACACGATACACACGATACACACGATACACACTATACACACGATACACACTATACACACGATACACACTATACACACGATACACACACGATACACACACGATACACACGACACACACGATACACACACGATACACACGATACACACTATACACACTTTACACACTATACACACGATGCACACGATACACACGATACACACGATACACACGACACACACTATACACACACTATACACACACTATACACACACTATACACACAATACACACGACACACACGATACACACACGATACACACGATACACACACGATACACACGATACACACTATACACACACGATACACACGATACACACTATACACACACGATACACACGATACACACGATACACACACGATACACACACGATACACACGATACACACGATACACACTATACACACACTATACACACACACGATACACACGATACACACTATACACACCATACACACTATACACACGATACACACTATACACACGATACACAGACGATACACACGATACACACTATACACACGATACACACACGATACACACTATACACACGATACACACACGATACACACGATACACACGATACACACTATACACACGATACACACTATACACGCGATACACACACTATACACACGATACACACACGATACACACGATACACACGACGATACACACGATACACACGATACACACGCGATACACACTATACACACGATACACACACGATACACACGATACACACTATACACACGATACACACACTATACACACTATACACACGATACACACTATACACACGATACACACGATGCACACTATACACACGATACACACGATACACACGATACACACGATGCACACTATACACACACTATACACACACGATACACACTATACACACTATACACACACTATACACACACGATGCACACGACGCACACGACGCACACGACGCACACGACGCACACGACGCACACGATACACACTATACACACACGATACACACTATACACACTATACACACGATACACACGATGCACACTATACACACGCTATACACACACGATACACACGATACACACGAAACACACGACACACACGATACACACACGACACACACGATACACACACGATACACACTATACACACGATGCACACACGATACACACGATGCACACACGATACACACGATACACACGATGCACACTATACACACGATACACACACGATGCACACTATACACACTATACACACGATACACACGATACACACGATACACACGACACACACGACACACACGACACACACGACGCACACTATACACACACTATACACACACGATACACACTATACACACTATACACACTATACACACTCTATACACACTATACACACGATACACTCTATACACACACTATACACTATACACACACGATACACACGATACACACGATACACACGACGCACACGACACACACTATACACACGATACACACGATGCACACGACGCACACGACGCACACGACACACACTATACACACTATACACACGATACACACGATACACACTATACACACACGATACACACGATACACACGATGCACACGACGCACACGACGCACACGACACACGATACACACGATGCACACGACGCACACGACACACTATACACACGATACACACGACGCACACGACGCACACACGACGCACACGACACACACTCTACACACTATACACACCAGATTCACTCTATACACAATATACACACGATACACACGATACACACGATTCACACGACGCACACGACGCACACGACACGATACACACGATACACACGATGCACACACACACGACACACACGATACACACTACACACGATACACACTATACACACGATACACACTATACACACGATACACACACTATACACACACGATACACACGACACACACGACACACACTACACACACGATACACACACGATACACACGACACACACGACACACGATACACACACGATACACACTATACACACTTTACACACTATACACACGATGCACACTATACACACACTATACACACACGATACACACGATACACACGACACACACGACACACACGACACACACGATACACACACGATACACACGATACACACTATACACACTTTACACACACTATACACACACGATACACACGATACACACGACACACACGATACACACACGATACACACACGATACACACGATACACACTATACACACTATACACACGATGCACACGATACACACTATACACACGACACACACGACACACACGACACACACGACACACACGATACACACGATACACACTATACACACACTATACACACACGATACACACGATACACACTATACACACACGATACACACGACACACACGATACACACGATACACACACGATACACACGATACACACTATACACACACGATACACACGATACACACGATACACACGATACACACTATACACACTATACACACGATACACACACGATACACACGATACACACACGATACACACGATACACACACGATACACACGATACACACACGATACACACGATACACACGATACACACGATACACACACGTTACACACTATACACACACGATACACACGATACACACGATACACACACGATACACACACGATACACACGATACACACACGATACACACGATACACACACGATACACACGATACACACTATACACACTAGACGCACACGACGCACACGATACACACGATACACACGATACACACGATACACACGATGCACACGATGCACACTATACACACTATACAAACTATATACAAACTATACACACGACACACACGATCCTCACTATTCACACACTATACACACACGATACACACGATACACACTATACACACCATGCACACGATACACACGATACACGATACACACGATACACACGATGCACACTATACACACACTATACACACACGATACACACTATACACACACTATACACACACGATACACACGACGCACACGACACACTATACACACGATGCACACGACGCACACGACGCACACGACGCACACGATACACACTATACACACACGATACACACTATACACACACGATACACACTATACACACTATACACACACGATACACACTATACACACTATACACACGATACACACGATGCACACTATACACACGCTATACACACACGATACACACGATACACACGATACACACGACACACACGATACACACACGATACACACGATACACACTATACACACTATACACACTATACACACTACATACACACACTATATACACACACTATACACACACACTATACACACACTATACACACACTATACACACACTATACACACAATACACACGACACACACGATACACACGATACACACGATACACACGATACACACACGATACACACACGATACACACGATACACACGATACACACGATACACACGATACACACACGATACACACGATACACACGATACACACGATACACACGATACACACTATACACACACTATACACACACGATACACACGATACACACGATACACACGATACACACACGATACACACGATACACACTATACACACACGATACACACGATACACACGATACACACACGATACACACTATACACACGATACACACTATACACACACGATACACACGATACACACGATACACACGATACACACACGATACACACACGATACACACGATACACACGATACACACTACACACGATACACACTATACACACACGATACACACTATACACACGATACACACACTATACACACACGATACACACGATACACACGATACACACGATACACACACGATACACACGATACACACACGATACACACGATACATGATACACACTATACTCACACTATACACACACTATACACACACGATACACACGATACACACGATACACACTATACACACACGATACACACACGATACACACACGATACACACGATACACACTATACACACTAGACGCACACGACACACACGATACACACACGATACACACTATACACACTTTACACACTATACACACGATGCACACGATACACACGATGCACACTATACACACACTATACACACACGATACACACGATACACACGATACACACGACACACACGATACACACACGATACACACTATACACACGATGCACACACGATACACACGATGCACACACGATACACACGATACACACGATACACACGATGCACACTATACACACGATACACACACGATGCACACTATACACACTATACACACGATACACACGATACACACGATACACACGACACACACGACACACACGACGCACACTATACACACACTATACACACACGATACACACTATACACACGATGCACACTATACACACGATACACACGATACACACGATGCACACTATACACACACTATACACTATACACACACGATACACACGATACACACGATACACACGACGCACACGACACACTATACACACGATACACACGATGCACACGACGCACACGACGCACACGACACACTATACACACGATACACACGATACACACTATACACACACGATACACACGATACACACGATGCACACGACGCACACGACGCACACGACACACGATACACACGATACACACGATGCACACGACGCACACGACGCACACGACACACACTATACACACTATACACACGATACACACTATACACACGATACACACTATACACACGCGATACACACGATACACACGATGCACACTATACACACACTATACACACACGATACACACGACACACACGACACACACGACACACACGATACACACACGATACACACGATACACACTATACACACTTTACACACACTATACACACACGATACACACGATACACACGATACACACGATACACACGACACACACGATACACACGATTCACACTATACACACACTATACACACACGATACACACGATACACACGACACACACGACACACGATACACACACGATACACACTATACACACTTTACACACTATACACACGATGCACACGATACACACTATACACACGATACACACTATACACACGATGCACACTATACACACACTATACACACACGATACACACGATACACACGACACACACGACACACACGATACACACGATACACACTATACACACGACACACACGACGCACACTATACACACACTATACACACACGATACACACTATACACACGATACACACGATACACACACGATACACACACGATACACACGATACACACTATACACACTATACACACGATGCACACGATACACACGACACACACGACACACACGATACACACGATACACACTATACACACTATACACACACTATACACACACGATACACACGATACACACTATACACACACGATACACACACGATACACACACGATACACACGATACACACACGATACACACGACACACACGATACACACGATACACACACGATACACACGATACACACGATACACACACTATACACACTATACACACACGATACACACGATACACACTATACACACGATACACACTATACACACTATACACACGATACACACACGATACACACGATACACACTATACACACGATACACACACGATACACACTATACACACGATACACACTATACACACGATACACACTATACACACTATACACACACGATACACACGATACACACTATACACACGATACACACTATACACACTATACACACGATACACATGATACACACTATACACACATTATACACACGATACACACTATACACACTATACACACTATACACACTATAAACCCTATACACACTATACACACTATACACACTATACACACTATACACACGATACACAAGATACACACTATACACACAATAAACACACGAAACACACTATACACACTATACACACGATACACCCGATACACACTATACACACTATACACACGATACACACTATACACACGATACACACTATACACACGATACACACTATACACACATTATACACACGATACACACTATACACACTATACACACTGTACACCCTATACACAGTATACACACGATACACACTATACACACTATACACACGATACACACGATACACACGATACACACTATAAACCCTATACACACTATACACCCTATACACACAATATACACCCTATACACCCTATACACACTATACACACGATACACACTATACACACATTATACACACTATACACCCTATACACACTATAAACCCTATACACACTATACACACTATACACACTATACACACTATACACACGATACACATGATACACACTATACACACATTATACACACGATACACACTATACACCCTATACACACAATATACACCCTATACACCCTATACACACTATACACACGATACACACTATACACACATTATACACACTATACACACTATACACACGATACACACTATACACACGATACACACTATACACACGATACACACTATACACACATTATACACACGATACACACTATACACACTATACACACACTATACACACGACACACACTATACACACGATACACACTATACACATGATACACACGATACACACTATACACATGATACACACTATACACATGATACACACTATACACATGATACACACGATACACATGATACACATGATACACACTATACACATGACACACACTATACACACTATACACATGATACACATGATACACACTATACACATGATACACACTATACACACGATACACATGATGCACACGATACACACTATACACATGATACACACGATACACACTATACACATGATACACACTATACACATGATACACACTATACACATGATACACACTATACACATGATACACACTATACACACGATACACATGATACACACTATACACACTATACACATGATACAGACTATACACATGATACACACACGATGCACACAATACACACTATACACATGATACACACGATACACACGATACACACTATACACATGATACACGATACACACTATACACACTAAACACACTGTACACCCTATACACAGTATACACACGATACACAATATACACACTATACACACGAACCACACGAAACACACGAAAAACACTATAAACCCTATTCACACTATACACACATTATACACACTATACACACTATACACACGATACACACTATACACACTATACACCCGATACACACTATACACACGATACACCCGATACACACTATACACACTATACACACGATACACACTATACACACGATACACACTATACACACGATACACACTATACACACATTATACACACGATACACACTATACACACGATACACACTATACACATGATACACACGATACACACACGATACACACACGATACACACTATACACATGATACACACTATACACACTATACACACTATACACACGATGCACACGATACACACACGATACACATGATACACACTATACACACGATACACACTATACACATGATACACACTATACACATGATACACACTATACACACTATACACACTATACACACTATACACACGATGCACACTATACACACTATACACATGATACACACTATACACACGATACACATGATACACACTATACACACTATACACATGATACACACTATACACATGACACACACTATACACACTATACCCATGATACACATGATACACACTATACACACTATACACATGATACACACTATACACACGATACACATGATACACACTATACACATGACACACACTATACACACGATACACACGATGCACACGATACACACTATACACATGATACACACGATACACACTATACACATGATACACACTATACACATGATACACACTATACACATGATACACACGATACACATGATACACACTATGCACATGACACACACGATACACACTATACACATGATACACACTATACACACTATACACATGATACACACTATACACATGATACACACTACACATGATACACACTATACACACTATACACATGATACACACTATACACACGATACACACTATACACACGATACACACTATACACACGATACACACACTATACACACACGATACACACGATACACACGATACACACGATACACACACGATACACACACGATACACACGATACACACTATACACACTAGACGCACACGACGCACACGATACACACGATACACACGATACACACGATACACACGATGCACACGATGCACACTATACACACTATACAAACTATACACACACTATACACACACTATACAAACTATACACACACACTATACACACACTATACACACTACACACTATACACACACTATACACACACTATACACACTATACACACACTATACACACACTATACACACTATACACACACTATACACACATTATACACACACTGTACACACTACACACACTATACGCACACAATACACACACTATACACACACTATACACACACAATACACACTATACACACACTATACAAACTATACACACACACTATACACACACTACACACACTATACAAACTATACACACACACTATACACACACTATACACACACAATACACACTATACACACACTATACAAACTATACACACACACTATACACACACTACACACACTATACAAACTATACACACACACTATACACACAGCAGCAATTAGCAACAACATTATGTGCAACATTAAACTTCTCCTCCTCATCCTCTCCTCATCTCCTCCTCCTCATCATCTCCTCCTCCTCTCCTCCTCCTCCTCTCCTCATCTCCTCATCCTCTCCTCCTCATCCTCTCCTCCTCCTCCTCCTCCTCTCCTCAGTCTGCCTCTCGTTTCTGTCGTAAACCCGTCATAAACGCCGGGGATGGAGTTGGGGAACATCCGACTCAGGCTCTTCTGGACGTGTTCACCATCCGAGAGGAGCTGGGAACCGTCAACGGGATGACGGTACCTCACTTTATTCACTTTATATACTTTATTCACTTTATAT
Organism: Odontamblyopus rebecca; assembly: GCA_030686955.1. NCBI lineage: Eukaryota > Metazoa > Chordata > Actinopteri > Gobiiformes > Gobiidae > Odontamblyopus > Odontamblyopus rebecca. Next base: position 830,633 of record CM060673.1, on the reverse strand, counting down.
ACTTTATTCACTTTATATACTTTATATACTTTATTCACTTTATATACTTTATATACTTTATTCACTTTATATACTTTATATACTTTATTCACTTTATATACTTTATTCACTTTATATACTTTATTCACTTTATATACTTTATATACTTTATTCACTTTATATACTTTATATACTTTATTCACTTTATATACTTTATATACTTTATTCACTTTATATACTTTATATACTTTATTCACTTTATATACTTTATTCACTTTATATACTTTATATACTTTATTCACTTTATATACTTTATTCACTTTATATACTTTATATACTTTATTCACTTTATATACTTTATTCACTTTATATACTTTATATACTTTATTCACTTTATATACTTTATTCACTTTATATACTTTATATACTTTATTCACTTTATATACTTTATATACTTTATTCACTTTATATACTTTATATACTTTATTCACTTTATTCACTTTATATACTTTATTCACTTTATATACTTTATTCACTTTATATACTTTATTCACTTTATTCACTTTATATACTTTATTCACTTTATATACTTTATTCACTTTATATACTTTATTCACTTTATTCACTTTATATACTTTATTCACTTTATATACTTTATTCACTTTATATACTTTATTCACTTTATTCACTTTATATACTTTATTCACTTTATTCACTTTATATACTTTATTCACTTTATATACTTTATTCACTTTATTCACTTTATATACTTTATTCACTTTATATACTTTATTCACTTTATATACTTTATATACTTTATTCACTTTATTCACTTTATATACTTTATTCACTTTATATACTTTATTCACTTTATTCACTTTATATACTTTATTCACTTTATATACTTTATTCACTTTATATACTTTATTCACTTTATTCACTTTAGATACTTTATTCACTTTATTCACTTTATATACTTTATATACTTTATTCACTTTATTCACTTTATATACTTTATTCACTTTATTCACTTTATATACTTTATTCACTTTATATACTTTATTCACTTTATTCACTTTATATACTTTATTCACTTTATTCACTTTATATACTTTATTTACTTTATATACTTTATTCACTTTATATGGACTTTTACATACGTTTATGTGGACTTTTACATATGTTTATATAGACTTTTACATACATTTATATGGACTTTTGCATACGTTTATATGGACTTTTGCATACGTTTATATGGACTTTTGCATACGTTTATATGGACCTATTTACTTTTATATGGACTTTTATTTACTTTTATATGGACTTTTATTAACTTTATTTACGTTTATATGGACTTTTACATACGTTTATATGGACTTTTATTTACTTTTATATGGACTTTTACATAAGTTTATATGGACTTTTACATGCGTTTATATGGACTTTTACATACGTTTATATGGACTTTTATTTACTTTTATATGGACTTTTATTTACTTTTATATGGACTTTTACATACGTTTATATGGACTTTTACATGCGTTTATATGGACTTTTACATACGTTTATATGGACTTTTACATACGTTTATATGGACTTTTTCATACGTTTATATGGACTTTTACATACGTTTATGTGGACTTTTACATATGTTTATATAGACTTTTACATACGTTTATATGGACTTTTACATACGTTTATATGGACTTTTACATACGTTTATATGGACTTTTATTTACTTTTATATGGACTTTTATTTACTTTTATATGGACTTTTACATACGTTTATATGGACTTTTATTTACTTTTATATGGACTTTTACATACGTTTATATGGACTTTTACATACGTTTATATGGACTTTTACATACGTTTATATGGACTTTTACATACGTTTATATGGACTTTTACATACGTTTATATGGACTTTTATTTACTTTTATATGGACTTTTATTTACTTTATTTACGTTTATATGGACTTTTACATACGTTTATATGGACTTTTGCATACGTTTATATGGACTTTTGCATACGTTTATATGGACTATTGCATACGTTTATATGGACTTTTACATACGTTTATATGGACTTTTGCATACGTTTATATGGACTTTTACATACGTTTATATGGACTTTTACATACGTTTATATGGACTTTTGCATACGTTTATATGGACTTTTACATACGTTTATATGGACTTTTGCATACGTTTATATGGACTTTTACATACGTTTATATGGACTTTTACATACGTTTATATGGACTTTTGCATACGTTTATATGGACTATTGCATACGTTTATATGGACTTTTGCATACGTTTATATGGACTTTTGCATACGTTTATATGGACTTTTGCATACGTTTATATGGACTTTTACATACGTTTATATGGACTTTTACATAAGTTTATATGGACTTTTACATACGTTTATATGGACTTTTACATATGTTTATATGGACTTTTGCATACGTTTATGTGGACTTTTGCATACGTTTATATGGACTTTTGCATACGTTTATATGGACTTTTACATACGTTTATATGGACTTTTACATACGTTTATATGGACTTTTGCATACGTTTATATGGACTTTTGCATACGTTTATATGGACTTTTGCATACGTTTATATGGACTTTTGCATACGTTTATATGGACTTTTGCATACGTTTATATGGACTATTGCATACGTTTATATGGACTTTTGCATACGTTTATATGGACTATTGCATACGTTTATATGGACTATTGCATACGTTTATATGGACTTTTACATACGTTTATATGGACTTTTGCATACGTTTATATGGACTTTTGCATACGTTTATATGGACTTTTACATACGTTTATATGGACTTTTACATACGTTTATATGGACTTTTATTTACTTTTATATGGACTTTTATTTACTTTATTTACGTTTATATGGACTTTTACATACGTTTATATGGACTTTTACATACGTTTATATGGACTTTTACATACGTTTATATGGACTTTTGCATACGTTTATATGGACTTTTATTTACTTTTATATGGACTTTTACATACGTTTATATGGACTTTTACATACGTTTATATGGACTTTTGCATACGTTTATATGGACTTTTACATACGTTTATATGGACTTTTGCATACATTTATATGGACTTTTCCATACATTTATATAGACTTTTATTTACTTTTATATGGACTTTTATTTACTTTATTTACGTTTATATGGACTTTTACATACGTTTATATGGACTTTTACATACGTTTATATGGACTTTTACATACGTTTATATGGACTTTTACATACGTTTATATGGACTTTTACATACGTTTATATGGACTTTTACATACGTTTATATGGACTTTTACATACGTTTATATGGACTTTTACATACGTTTATATGGACTTTTATTTACTTTTATATGGACTTTTATTTACTTTATTTACGTTTATATGGACTTTTACATACGTTTATATGGACTTTTACATACGTTTATATGGACTTTAACATACGTTTATATGGACTATTGCATACGTTTATATGGACTATTGCATACGTTTATATGGACTTTTGCATACGTTTATATGGACTTTTGCATACGTTTATATGGACTTTTACATACATTTATATGGACTTTTGCATACGTTTATATGGACTTTTGCATACGTTTATATGGACTTTTACATACGTTTATATGGACTTTTACATACATTTATATGGACTTTTGCATACGTTTATATGGACTTTTGCATACGTTTATATGGACTTTTACATACGTTTATATGGACTTTTGCATACGTTTATATGGACTTTTGCATACGTTTATATGGACTTTTGCATACGTTTATATGGACTTTTGCATACGTTTATATGGACTTTTACATGCGTTTATATGGACTTTTGCATACGTTTATATGGACTTTTGCATACGTTTATATGGACTTTTACATGCGTTTATATGGACTTTTGCATACGTTTATATGGACTTTTGCATACGTTTATATGGACTTTTACATACGTTTATATGGACTATTGCATACGTTTATATGGACTTTTATTTACTTTTATATGGACTTTTACATACGTTTATATGGACTTTTATTTACTTTTATAGGGACTTTTACATACGTTTATATGGACTTTTACATGCGTTTATATGGACTTTTACATACGTTTATATGGACTATTGCATACGTTTATATGGACTTTTATTTACTTTTATATGGACTTTTACATACGTTTATAAGGACTTTTACATACGTTTATATGGACTTTTGCATACGTTTATATGGACTTTTACATACGTTTATATGGACTTTTACATACGTTTATATGGACTTTTTCATACGTTTATATGGACTTTTGCATACGTTTATATGGACTTTTGCATACGTTTATATGGACTTTTACATACGTTTATATGGACTTTTGCATACGTTTATATGGACTTTTGCATACGTTTATATGGACTTTTACATACGTTTATATGGACTTTTACATACGTTTATATGGACTTTTACATACGTTTATATGGACTTTTATTTACTTTTATATGGACTTTTACATACGTTTATATGGACTTTTACATGCGTTTATATGGACTTTTACATACGTTTATATGGACTTTTACATACGTTTATATGGACTTTTACATGCGTTTATATGGACTTTTACATACGTTTATATGGACTTTTAATTACTTTTATATGGACTTTTACATACGTTTATATGGACTTTTATTTACTTTTATATGGACTTTTATTTACTTTTATATGGACTTTTACATACGTTTATATGGACTTTTATTTACTTTTATATGGACTTTTACATACGTTTATATGGACTTTTACATACGTTTATATGGACTTTTGCATACGTTTATATGGACTTTTACATACGTTTATATGGACTTTTACATACGTTTATATGGACTTTTACATACGTTTATATGGACTTTTACATACGTTTATATGGACTTTTACATATGTTTATATGGACTTTTGCATACGTTTATATGGACTTTTACATACGTTTATATGGACTTTTACATACGTTTATATGGACTTTTACATACGTTTATATGGACTTTTACATACGTTTATATGGACTTTTACATACGTTTATATGGACTATTGCATACGTTTATATGGACTTTTATTTACTTTTATATGGACTTTTACATACGTTTATATGGACTTTTATTTACTTTTATATGGACTTTTACATAAGTTTATATGGACTTTTACATGCGTTTATATGGACTTTTACATACGTTTATATGGACTTTTATTTACTTTTATATGGACTTTTACATAAGTTTATATGGACTTTTACATGCGTTTATATGGACTTTTACATACGTTTATATGGACTATTGCATACGTTTATATGGACTTTTACATACGTTTATATGGACTTTTATTTACTTTTATATGGACTTTTACATACGTTTATATGGACTTTTACATACGTTTATATGGACCTATTTACTTTTATATGGACTTTTATTTACTTTTATATGGACTTTTATTAACTTTATTTACGTTTATATGGACTTTTACATACGTTTATATGGACTTTTGCATACGTTTATATGGACTTTTACATACGTTTATATGGACTTTTACATACGTTTATATGGACTTTTGCATACGTTTATATGGACTTTTACATACATTTATATGGACTTTTGCATACGTTTATATGGACTTTTGCATACGTCTATATGGACTTTTGCATACGTTTATATGGACTTTTGCATACGTTTATATGGACTTTTACATACGTTTATATGGACTTTTGCATACGTTTATATGGACTTTTACATACGTTTATATGGACTTTTGCATACGTTTATATGGACTTTTGCATACGTTTATATGGACTTTTGCATACGTTTATATGGACTATTGCATACGTTTATATGGACTTTTACATACGTTTATATGGACTTTTACATGCGTTTATATGGACTTTTATTTACTTTTATTTACTTTTATATGGACTTTTACATACGTTTATAAGGACTTTTACATACGTTTATATGGACTTTTGCATACGTTTATATGGACTATTGCATACGTTTATATGGACTATTGCATACGTTTATATGGACTTTTACATACGTTTATATGGACTTTTGCATACGTTTATATGGACTTTTGCATACGTTTATATGGACTTTTACATACGTTTATATGGACTTTTATTTACTTTTATATGGACTTTTACATACGTTTATATGGACTTTTACATACGTTTATATGGACTTTTACATACGTTTATATGGACTTTTATTTACTTTTATATGGACTTTTATTTACTTTTATATGGACTTTTACATACGTTTATATGGACTTTTGCATACGTTTATATGGACTTTTGCATACGTTTATATGGACTTTTACATACGTTTATATGGACTTTTACATGCGTTTATATGGACTTTTAAAAACGGTTATATGGACTTTTACCTACGTTTATATGGTCTTTTGACTACTTTTATATGGACTTTTAATTACGTTTATATGGACTTTTACATACGTTTATATGGACTTTTGCATACATTTATATGGACTTTTACATACGTTTATATGGACTTTTGCATACGTTTATATGGACTTTTACATACGTTTATATGGACTTTTACATACGTTTATATGGACTTTTACATGCGTTTATATGGACTTTTATTTACTTTTATATGGACTTTTATTTACTTTATTTACGTTTATATGGACTTTTACATACGTTTATATGGACTTTTACATATGTTTATATGGACTTTTGCATACGTTTATATGGACTATTGCATACGTTTATATGGACTATTGCATACGTTTATATGGACTTTTACATACGTTTATATGGACTTTTGCATACGTTTATATGGACTTTTGCATACGTTTATATGGACTTTTGCATACGTTTATATGGACTTTTACATACGTTTATATGGACTTTTACATACGTTTATATGGACTTTTGCATACGTTTATATGGACTTTTGCATACGTTTATATGGACTTTTACATACGTTTATATGGACTTTTACATACGTTTATATGGACTTTTGCATACGTTTATATGGACTTTTGCATACGTTTATATGGACTTTTGCATACGTTTATATGGACTTTTACATACGTTTATATGGACTTTTGCATACGTTTATATGGACTTTTACATACGTTTATATGGACTTTTGCATACGTTTATATGGACTATTGCATACGTTTATATGGACTTTTACATACGTTTATATGGACTTTTACATGCGTTTATATGGACTTTTATTTACTTTTATATGGACTTTTATTTACTTTATTTACGTTTATATGGACTTTTACATACGTTTATATGGACTTTTACATACGTTTATATGGACTTTTACATACGTTTATATGGACTTTTACATACGTTTATATGGACTTTTATTTACTTTTATATGGACTTTTATTTACTTTTATATGGACTTTTACATACGTTTATATGGACTTTTACATACGTTTATATGGACTTTTACATACGTTTATATGGACTTTTGCATACATTTATATGGACTTTTCCATACATTTATATAGACTTTTATTTACTTTTATATGGACTTTTATTTACTTTATTTACGTTTATATGGACTTTTACATACGTTTATATGGACTTTTACATACGTTTATATGGACTTTTACATACGTTTATATGGACTTTTACATACGTTTATATGGACTTTTGCATACGTTTATATGGACTTTTACATACGTTTATATGGACTTTTACATACGTTTATATGGACTTTTACATACGTTTATATGGACTTTTATTTACTTTTATATGGACTTTTATTTACTTTATTTACGTTTATATGGACTTTTACATACGTTTATATGGACTTTTACATACGTTTATATGGACTTTTACATACGTTTATATGGACTTTTGCATACGTTTATATGGACTTTTGCATACGTTTATATGGACTATTGCATACGTTTATATGGACTTTTACATACGTTTATATGGACTTTTGCATACGTTTATATGGACTTTTGCATACGTTTATATGGACTTTTGCATACGTTTATATGGACTTTTGCATACGTTTATATGGACTTTTGCATACGTTTATATGGACTTTTGCATACGTTTATATGGACTTTTGCATACGTTTATATGGACTTTTACATACGTTTATATGGACTATTGCATACGTTTATATGGACTTTTGCATACGTTTATATGGACTTTTGCATACGTTTATATGGACTTTTGCATACATTTTTATGGACTTTTACATACGTTTATATGGACTATTGCATACGTTTATATGGACTTTTATTTACTTTTATATGGACTTTTACATACGTTTATATGGACTTTTATTTACTTTTATATGGACTTTTGCATACGTTTATATGGACTTTTGCATACGTTTATATGGACTTTTATTTACTTTTATATGGACTTTTACATACGTTTATAAGGACTTTTACATACGTTTATATGGACTTTTGCATACGTTTATATGGACTTTTACATACGTTTATATGGACTATTGCATACGTTTATATGGACTTTTACATACCTTTATATGGACTTTTGCATACGTTTATATGGACTTTTGCATACGTTTATATGGACTTTTACATACGTTTATATGGACTTTTGCATACGTTTATATGGACTTTTACATACGTTTATATGGACTTTTACATACGTTTATATGGACTTTTACATACGTTTATATGGACTTTTACATACGTTTATATGGACTTTTATTTACTTTTATATGGACTTTTACATACGTTTATATGGACTTTTACATGCGTTTATATGGACTTTTACATACGTTTATATGGACTTTTACATACGTTTATATGGACTTTTACATACGTTTATATGGACTTTTACATACGTTTATATGGACTTTTATTTACTTTTATATGGACTTTTACATAAGTTTATATGGACTTTTACATACGTTTATATGGACTTTTACATACGTTTATATGGACTTTTGCATACTTTTATATGGACTTTTATATACTTTTATATGGACTTTTACATACGTTTATATGGACTTTTACATACGTTTATATGGACTTTTACATGCGTTTATATGGACTTTTGCATACGTTTATATGGACTTTTACATACGTTTATATGGACTTTTATTTACTTTTATATGGACTTTTACATACGTTTATATGGACTTTTACATACGTTTATATGGACTTTTATTTACTTTTATATGGACTTTTATTTACTTTTATATGGACTTTTATTTACGTTTATATGGACTTTTACATACGTTTATATGGACTTTTGCATACATTTATATGGACTTTTGCATACGTTTATATGGACTTTTGCATATGTTTATATGGACTTTTGCATACGTTTATATGGACTTTTGCATACGTTTATATGGACTTTTACATACGTTTATATGGACTTTTACATAAGTTTATATGGACTTTTACATACGTTTATATGGACTATTGCATACGTTTAAATGGACTTTTACATACGTTTATATGGACTTTTGCATACGTTTATATGGACTTTTACATACGTTTATATGGACTTTTACATACGTTTATATGGACTTTTGCATACGTTTATATGGACTTTTGCATACGTTTATATGGACTTTTGCATACGTTTATATGGACTTTTACATACGTTTATATGGACTTTTAATTACTTTTATATGGACTTTTATGGACTTTTACATACGTTTATGTGGACTTTTACATATGTTTATATGGACTTTTACATATGTTTATATAGACTTTTACATACATTTATATGGACTTTTGCATACGTTTATATGGACTTTTGCATACGTTTATATGGACTTTTATTTACTTTTATATGGACTTTTGCATACGTTTATATGGACTTTTGCATACGTTTATATGGACTTTTGCATACGTTTATATGGACTTTTATTTACTTTTATATGGACTTTTGCATACGTTTATATGGACTTTTGCATACGTTTATATGGACCTATTTACTTTTATATGGACTTTTATTTACTTTTATATGGACTTTTATTAACTTTATTTACGTTTATATGGACTTTTACATACGTTTATATGGACTTTTACATACATTTATATAGACTTACATTTATATGGACTTTTACATACGTTTATATGGACTTTTGCATACGATTATATGGACTTTTACATACTTTTATATGGACTTTTACATACGTTTATATGGACTTTTGCATACGTTTATATGGACTTTTGCATACGTTTATATGGACTTTTGCATACGTTTATATGGACTTTTACATACGTTTATATGGACTTTTGCATACGTTTATATGGACTTTTACATACATTTATATGGACTTTTGCATACGTTTATATGGACTTTTGCATACGTTTATATGGACTTTTGCATACGTTTATATGGACTTTTGCATACGTTTATATGGACTTTTACATACGTTTATATGGACTATTGCATACGTTTATATGGACTTTTGCATACGTTTATATGGACTTTTGCATACGTTTATATGGACTTTTGCATACGTTTATATGGACTTTTGCATACGTTTATATGGACTTTTGCATACGTTTATATGGACTTTTGCATACGTTTATATGGACTTTTATTTACTTTTATATGGACTTTTACATACGTTTATATGGACTTTTACATACGTTTATATGGACTTTTACATATGTTTATATGGACTTTTGCATACGTTTATATGGACTATTGCATACGTTTATATGGACTATTGCATACGTTTATATGGACTTTTATTTACTTTTATATGGACTTTTATTTACTTTATTTACGTTTATATGGACTTTTACATACGTTTATATGGACTTTTACATACGTTTATATGGACTTTTACATACGTTTATATGGACTTTTATTTACTTTTATATGGACTTTTACATACGTTTATATGGACTTTTACATACGTTTATATGGACTTTTACATACGTTTATATGGACTTTTGCATACGTTTATATGGACTATTGCATACGTTTATATGGACTTTTACATACGTTTATATGGACTATTGCATACGTTTATATGGACTATTGCATACGTTTATATGGACTTTTGCATACGTTTATATGGACTATTGCATACGTTTATATGGACTTTTGCATACGTTTATATGGACTTTTGCATACGTTTATATGGACTTTTGCATACGTTTATATGGACTTTTGCATACGTTTATATGGACTTTTACATGCGTTTATATGGACTTTTGCATACGTTTATATGGACTTTTGCATACGTTTATATGGACTTTTATTTACTTTTATATGGACTTTTACATACGTTTATATGGACTTTTATTTACTTTTATATGGACTTTTACATACGTTTATATGGACTTTTACATACGTTTATATGGACTTTTACATACGTTTATATGGACTTTTGCATACGTTTATATGGACTATTGCATACGTTTATATGGACTTTTACATACGTTTATATGGACTTTTACATGCGTTTATATGGACTTTTGCATACGTTTATATGGACTTTTACATACGTTTATATGGACTTTTACATACGTTTATATGGAATTTTACATACCTTTATATGGACTTTTGCATACGTTTATATGGACTTTTGCATATGTTTATATGGACTTTTACATATGTTTATATGGACTTTTGCATACGTTTATATGGACTTTTACATACGTTTATATGGACTTTTACATACGTTTATATGGACTTTTACATACGTTTATATTGACTTTTATTTACTTTTATATGGACTTTTACATACGTTTATATGGACTTTTACATATGTTTATATGGACTTTTACATACGTTTATATGGACTTTTACATACGTTTATATGGACTTTTACATACGTTTATATGGACTTTTGCATACGTTTATATGGACTTTTACATACGTTTATATGGACTTTTACATACGTTTATATGGACTTTTATTTACTTTTATATGGACTTTTACATACGTTTATATGGACTTTTACATACGTTTATATGGACTTTTACATACGTTTATATGGACTTTTGCATACGTTTATATGGACTATTGCATACGTTTATATGGACTATTGCATACGTTTATATGGACTTTTATTTACTTTTATATGGACTTTTATTTACTTTTATATGGACTTTTACATACGTTTATATGGACTTTTGCATACGTTTATATGGACTTTTGCATACGTTTATATGGACTTTTATTTACTTTTATATGGACTTTTACATACGTTTATATGGACTTTTACATGCGTTTATATGGACTTTTACATACGTTTATATGGACTTTTACATACGTTTATATGGACTTTTATTTACTTTTATATGGACTTTTACATACGTTTATATGGACTTTTACATACGTTTATATGGACTTTTACATATGTTTATATGGACTTTTGCATACGTTTATATGGACTATTGCATACGTTTATATGGACTATTGCATACGTTTATATGGACTTTTGCATACGTTTATATGGACTTTTGCATACGTTTATATGGACTTTTACATACGTTTATATGGACTTTTACATACGTTTATATGGACTTTTGCATACGTTTATATGGACTATTGCATACGTTTATATGGACTTTTACATACGTTTATATGGACTTTTACATACATTTATATGGACTTTTGCATACGTTTATATGGACTTTTACATACGTTTATATGGACTTTTACATACGTTTATATGGACTTTTACATACGTTTATATGGACTTTTACATATGTTTATATGGACTTTTGCATACGTTTATATGGACTATTGCATACGTTTATATGGACTATTGCATACGTTTATATGGACTTTTACATACGTTTATATGGACTTTTGCATACGTTTATATGGACTTTTGCATACGTTTATATGGACTTTTATTTACTTTTATATGGACTTTTGCATACGTTTATATGGACTTTTGCATACGTTTATATGGACTATTGCATACGTTTATATGGACTTTTGCATACGTTTATATGGACTTTTGCATACGTTTATATGGACTTTTATTTACTTTTATATGGACTTTTGCATACGTTTATATGGACTTTTGCATACGTTTATATGGACTTTTACACTTTGATAAACTTTTATATAAACACAAACCTGCAGGTATCGGTATCATTATCGGCCGATTATCGCCCATTGATATCGGTAACTACTGATGCCCAAAGTGAAATTTGATACCAATATTCTGAGATTGAACCGATTCATGAGTCAGAACTGGAACTGAAGAACGTGAAAGGTTTGATACAGAAACGTGTGAAGAAACAGTTTATTTCCCACAAAAAACAACTGAGGTCATTTAACCTGTTTAACCCGTTTAACCTGTCTAACCCGTTTAACCTGTCTAACCTGTTTAACCCGTTTAACCTCTTTAACCCGTTTAACCTGTTTAACTTGTTTAACCTGTCTAACCCGTTTAACCTGTCTACCTGTTTACCCCGTTTAACCTGTTTAACCCGTTTAACCTGTTTACCCCGTTTAACCTGTTTAACCCGTTTAACCTCTTTAACCCGTTTAACCTGTCTACCTGTTTAACCCGTTTAACCCGTTTAACCCGTCTAACCCGTTTAACCTCTTTAACCCGTTTAACCTGTTTAACTTGTTTAACCTGTTTAACCCGTTTAACCCGTCTAACCTGTTTAACCTCTTTAACCCGTTTAACCTGTTTAACTTGTTTAACCTGTTTAACCCGTTTAACTCGTTTAACCTGTCTACCTGTTTAACCCGTTTAACCCGTTTAACCTGTTTAACTCGTTTAACCCGTTTAACCTGTTTAACTTGTTTAACCCGTTTAACCTGTTTAACTCGTTTAACCTGTTTAACCTATTTAACCTGTTTAACCTGTCTAACCCGTTTAACCTGTCTACCTGTTTACCCCGTTTAACCTGTTTAACCCGTTTAACCTGTTTAACTCGTTTAACCTGTTTAACCTATTTAACCTGTTTAACCCGTCTAACCCGTTTAACCTGTTTAACCCGTTTAACCTGTTTAACCCGTTTAACCTGTCTACCTGTTTAACCCGTTTAACCTGTCTACCTGTTTAACCTGTTTAACCCGTCTAACCCATTTAACCTGTTTAACCCGTTTAACCTGTTTAACCCGTTTAACCCGTTTAACCACCCGCCTCATTCTGTGAGCAGCAGTGACACAAACATGTCACAGCTTATTAAAGAAAACCTCAGACCCACAGGTTTGTGTGACGCATCATTTTAAAGCTCAGAGCTTCTAGTTTCTGTAGATCTGCAGATGAAGACTGTGAGTGCAGCTCACTCACAGCACACACACATTCAGACTGTGAGTGCAGCTCACTCACAGCACACACACATTCAGACTGTGAGTGCAGCTCACTTACAGCACACACACATTCAGACTGTGAGTGCAGCTCACTTACAGCACACACACATTCAGACTGTGAGTGCAGCTCACTTACAGCACACACACATTCAGACTGTGAGTGCAGCTCACTTACAGCACACACACATTCAGACTGTGAGTGCAGCTCACTTACAGCACACACACATTCAGACTGTGAGTGCAGCTCACTTACAGCACACACACATTCAGACTGTGAGTGCAGCTCACTTACAGCACACACACATTCAGACTGTGAGTGCAGCTCACTTACAGCACACACACATTCAGACTGTGAGTGCAGCTCACTCACAGCACACACACATTCAGACTGTGAGTGCAGCTCACTTACAGCACACACACATTCAGACTGTGAGTGCAGCTCACTTACAGCACACACACATTCAGACTGTGAGTGCAGCTCACTATACAGCACACACACATTCAGACTGTGAGTGCAGCTCACTCACAGCACACACACATTCAGACTGTGAGTGCAGCTCACTTACAGCACACACACATTCAGACTGTGAGTGCAGCTCACTTGGAAACAGCATTCACACACACATTCAAACAGGTCCAACAACTGCATTTTTTGCCTCGGAAAAAACCCCAAAATAATAAAGGCTGTGACTTGGTCAAACTTCCTCCTGGGCCTGTGTGGCTCACTACACTCACTGCTGAAGCTTTATCACAGACGCATCACACAGAGCCTCACCTCAGACCCCACACATCCTGCCAATGAAGCTGTGTCAGACTCTGCCCTCCGGGAGGCGCTACAGGTCCATCACATCCAAATCTGTCAGATTCAAGAATAGTTTCTTTCCCGCTGCCATTCGGAGTCTAAACCGATCCTGTTCATAACTGGATATTTATCTGTTGTGTGTGTTGTATTATGCAAGTGTGTTGTAAAATTGTTTTGTTCTGCAACAGACACAGAAGATGTGAGCATTTCTTGCTGTACTGGAAACAAATTCCACCAACTTGTTGTGTGGCCATTAATAAATGATTCTGATTCTGATTCTGATTCACAAGTGTCCAAATATGGACCAGATGTTCAAACTGTGAGAAGATGTAATGTGGAATAAATAAATCTTCTTCTGAGCTTCAGGCAGGTTTTCTTAAGATAAAAAACTAAAACAGGCCAAAAATGTTTCCCAAGATGTGGTGCCCACCTTAGACACGTTATTTGTTCTGTTTCAGGTCACGATGGTGGGGGACCTCAAACACGGCCGCACCGTTCACTCTCTGGCCAAACTCCTCACTCAGTACCGCATCTCGCTGAGATACGTGGCCCCCAGGAACCTGCACATGCCTGAGGAGATCTGCAGCTTCGTGGCCTCCAAAGGGATCAAACAGGTCAGAGCCCCTTTAACGTCCTTATGCAGGTACGAGGCTCCGCCCACAGCCCGCGGGCGGCAGGTACGAGGCTCCGCCCACAGCCCGCGAGCGGCAGGTACGAGGCTCCGCCCACAGCCCGCGGGCGGCAGGTACGAGGCTCCGCCCACAGCCCGCGGGCGGCAGGTACGAGGCTCCGCCCACAGCCCGCGGGCGGCAGGTACGAGGCTCCGCCCACAGCCCGCGGGCGGCAGGTACGAGGCTCCGCCCACAGCCCGCGGGCAGCTCAGTGTTTCTTTAGTTTTGTGATATAAAAACAGAAAAACTGTCGCTTTAACGAGTCACCGTATGCTAATGAGCTCGTTAATATGTGGGATCCAGGTTTGATCATATAATACCTGTGTGTCTGTGTGTGTTTTCTTGTGTTTTTATTGTATTTTCTTGTGTTTTTATTGTATTTTCTTGTGTTTTTATTGTATTTTCTTGTGTTTTTATTGTATTTTCTTGTGTTTTTATTGCATCTTCTTGTGTTTTTATTGTATTTTCTTGTGTTTTTATTGTATTTTCTTGTGTTTTTATTGTATTTTCTTGTGTTTTTATTGTGTTTTCTTGTGTTTTTATTGTATTTTCTTGTGTTTTTATTGTATTTTCTTGTGTTTTTATTGTATTTTCTTGTGTTTTTATTGTATTTTCTTGTGTTTTTCGTGTCTTCTTGGAGCAGGAGGAGTTTGCGTCTCTGGAGGAGGCGTTGCCCGACACAGATGTTCTGTACATGACCCGGATCCAGAAAGAACGATTCTCGTCCGAGGAAGAGTACAAAGCGGTGAGACACTCAGGGACTCTGTGTTTTTAACCTGTTTCCACCCGCCTCATTCTGTGAGCAGCAGTGACACAAACAGGTCACAGCTTATTAAAGAAAACCTCAGACCCACAGGTTTGTGTGACGCATCATTTTAAAGCTCAGACCTTCTAGTTTCTGTAGATCTGCAGATGAAGACTGTGAGTGCAGCTCACTTACAGCACACACACATTCAGACTGTGAGTGCAGCTCACTCACAGCACACACACATTCAAACTGTGAGTGCAACAACTGAATTTTTGCCTCGGAAAAAAAATACAAAATAATAAAGGCTGTGACTTGGGCACACTTCCTCCTGGGCCTATGTGCAGCTCACTTACAGCACACACACATTCAGACTGTGAGTGCAGCTCACTTACAGCACACACACATTCAGACTGTGACCCTTTGTGTAAAAATATGACAATTCACAAGTGTCCAAATATGGACCAGATGTTCAAACTGTGATAAGATGTAATGTGGAATAAATAAATCTTCTTCTGAGCTTCAGGCAGGTTTTCTTCAGATAAAAAACTAAAACAGGCCTAAAATGTGTCTCCAGAGCCTCTGGAGCCTCCTCCAGTGTCTGTGGTCAGAGGAGGTCAGAGCCTCTGGAGCCTCCTCCAGTGTCTGTGGTCAGAGGAGGTCAGAGCCTCTGGAGCCTCCTCCAGTGTCTGTGGTCAGAGGAGGTCAGAGCCTCCTCCGGTGTCTGTGCTCAGAGGTGGTCAGAGCTTCCGGATCCTCCTCCTGTGTCTGTGTTCAGAGGAGGTCAGAGCCTCTGGAGCCTCCTCCGGTGTCTGTGGTCAGAGGAGGTCAGAGCCTCCGGAGCCTCCTCCGGTGTCTGTGGTCAGAGGAGGTCAGAGCCTCCGGAGCCTCCTCCGGTGTCTGTGGTCAGAGGAGGTCAGAGCCTCTGGAGCCTCCTCCAGTGTCTGTGGTCAGAGGAGGTCAGAGCCTCCGGAGCCTCCTCCTGTGTCTGTGGTCAGAGGAGGTCAGAGCCTCTGGAGCCTCCTCCAGTGTCTGTGGTCAGAGGAGGTCAGAGCCTCTGGAGCCTCCTCCAGTGTCTGTGGTCAGAGGAGGTCAGAGCCTCTGGAGCCTCCTCCAGTGTCTGTGGTCAGAGGAGGTCAGAGCCTCCTCCGGTGTCTGTGGTCAGAGGAGGTCAGAGCCTCCGGAGCCTCCTCCAGTGTCTGTGGTCAGAGGAGGTCAGAGCCTCTGGAGCCTCCTCCAGTGTCTGTGGTCAGAGGAGGTCAGAGCCTCCGGAGCCTCCTCCGGTGTCTGTGGTCAGAGGAGGTCAGAGCCTCTGGAGCCTCCTCCAGTGTCTGTGGTCAGAGGAGGTCAGAGCCTCTGGAGCCTCCTCCAGTGTCTGTGGTCAGAGGAGGTCAGAGCCTCCGGAGCCTCCGGAGCCTCCTCCAGTGTCTGTGGTCAGAGGAGGTCAGAGCCTCTGGAGCCTCCTCCAGTGTCTGTGGTCAGAGGAGGTCAGAGCCTCTGGAGCCTCCTCCAGTGTCTGTGGTCAGAGGAGGTCAGAGCCTCTGGAGCCTCCTCCAGTGTCTGTGGTCAGAGGAGGTCAGAGCCTCCTCCGGTGTCTGTGGTCAGAGGAGGTCAAAGCCTCTGGAGCCTCCTCCAGTGTCTGTGGTCAGAGGAGGTCAGAGCCTCTGGAGCCTCCTCCAGTGTCTGTGGTCAGAGGAGGTCAGAGCCTCCGGAGCCTCCTCCGGTGTCTGTGGTCAGAGGAGGTCAGAGCCTCCGGAGCCTCCAGTGTCTGTGGTCAGAGGAGGTCAGAGCCTCTGGAGCCTCCTCCAGTGTCTGTGGTCAGAGGAGGTCAGAGCCTCCGGAGCCTCCTCCGGTGTCTGTGGTCAGAGGTCAGAGCCTCCGGAGCCTCCTCCGGTGTCTGTGGTCAGAGGAGGTCAGAGCCTCCGGAGCCTCCAGTGTCTGTGGTCAGAGGAGGTCAGAGCCTCCGGAGCCTCCTCCGGTGTCTGTGGTCAGAGGAGGTCAGAGCCTCCGGAGCCTCCTCCGGTGTCTGTGGTCAGAGGAGGTCAGAGCCTCTGGAGCCTCCTCCGGTGTCTGTGGTCAGAGGAGGTCAGAGCCTCCGGAGCCTCCTCCGGTGTCTGTGGTCAGAGGAGGTCAGAGCCTCCGGAGCCTCCTCCGGTGTCTGTGGTCAGAGGAGGTCAGAGCCTCCGGAGCCTCCTCCGGTGTCTGTGGTCAGAGGAGGTCAGAGCCTCTGGAGCCTCCTCCGGTGTCTGTGGTCAGAGGAGGTCAGAGCCTCCGGAGCCTCCTCCGGTGTCTGTGGTCAGAGGAGGTCAGAGCCTCTGGAGCCTCCTCCGGTGTCTGTGGTCAGAGGAGGTCAGAGCCTCTGGAGCCTCCTCCGGTGTCTGTGGTCAGAGGAGGTCAGAGCCTCCGGAGCCTCCTCCGGCGTCTGTGGTCAGAGGAGGTCAGAGCCTCTGGAGTCTCCTCCAGTGTCTGTGGTCAGAGGAGGTCAGAGCCTCTGGAGTCTCCTCCAGTGTCTGTGGTCAGAGGAGGTCAGAGCCTCTGCAAACAGCTTTACTGAGCTGCTCTGTCACTATCTCACCTCTGCCCCACATGGGGCCACCGCCCTAAAGGCTCCTGATTGGCTGTTCAGATCTGTCAATCATTTCCTGAAAGAACCAATGACTGAAGAGCTTTTGGCGTGCAGCGCTCGCTCGGACATGTGTAATACGCCGCTAACTGGACGCCTCCTTTTGTTCTGTGAGCTGTGCCCACTGCACCACAGCCCGGATCATCTCAGGGATGGTCTCATTTTGTAGCTTAGAGTCTGAGGAAAACAAACAGACCCACAGCGCTAACAGGAGTGGACGCTACGCTAGGCTAAAGGATGATGAGGGACAGACATGTTTTCATGCGTCGTTCATCCATTCAGACAAACACGGACTTTCTGGATTATTTCCCCACATGGAATTATTTTATGAAAAAAACACCTGGATGTTCTTTTTCTGTGACTGTTCTGGACTAACTGAGCTCAGCTGTTCCTGGACTGAAACAGTTTTGGACAGAAGCGGCTCAAAGGTCAGAAATGTGCATTGTTGTTTTGATTATTTTCGGGAATTATAAGTTCTGGCTCTTCGGGCTGTGCAGCATAAATGATCTGGTTGTTTTCCTGAGGAATGAAGCTTTAAACGATGTGCAGCAGCTCAACAGAGGAAATAATGAAGCTGAATATGAGACTTGACTCTAATGTTGTGGAATCGCCCACAGGCGGGAAGAGGTTAAGAAAGCTCCAGACATTTGCTCCTCACATGTTTCTCACCTGCCCTCACCTGTCTCACCTGCCCTCACCTGTCTCACCTGCCCTCACCTGTCCTCACCTGTCTCACCTGCCCTCACCTGTCTCACCTGCCCTCACCTGTCCTCACCTGTCTCACCTGCCCTCACCTGTCTCACCTGCCCTCACCTGTCCTCACCTGTCCTCACCTGTCTCACCTGCCCTCACCTGTCTCACCTGTCCTCACCTGTCTCACCTGTCCTCACCTGTCTCACCTGTCTCTCTGTCTCTTGTTTCCTCAGAGCTTCGGTCAGTTCATCCTCACTCCTCACATCATGACCGGAGCCAAGAAGAAGATGGTGGTGATGCACCCGCTGCCCCGAGTCAACGAGATCAGGTCAGTCCCGGTTTAGTCCCGGTTTAGTCTCGGTTTAGTCCCGGTTTAGTCCCGGTTTAGTCTCGGTTTAGTCTCGGTTTAGTCTCGGTTTAGTCTCGGTTTAGTCCCGGTTTAGTCTCGGTTTAGTCCCGGTTTAGTCCCGGTTTAGTCCCGGTTTAGTCCCGGTTTAGTCTCGGTTTAGTCCCGGTTTAGTCCCGGTTTAGTCTCGGTTTAGTCTCGGTTTAGTCCCGGTTTAGTCCCGGTTTAGTCTCGGTTTAGTCCCGGTTTAGTCCCGGTTTAGTCCCGGTTTAGTCCCGGTTTAGTCCCGGTTTAGTCTCGGTTTAGTCCCGGTTTAGTCTCGGTTTAGTCCCGGTTTAGTCCCGGTTTAGTCTCGGTTTAGTCTCGGTTTAGTCCCGGTTTACTCCCGGTGTAGTCCCGGTTTAGTCCCGGTTTAGTCTCTGTTTACTCCCGGTTTACTCCTGGTTTAGTCCCGGTTTAGTCTCGGTTTAGTCCAGGTTTAGTCCCGGTTTAGTCTCGGTTTAGTCTCGGTTTAGTCCCGGTTTACTCCTGGTGTAGTCTCGGTTTAGTCCCGGTTTAGTCCCGGTTTAGTCCCGGTTTAGTCTCGGTTTAGTCCCGGTTTAGTCCCGGTTTAGTCCCGGTTTAGTCCCGGTTTAGTCCCGGTTTAGTCCCGGTTTAGTCTCGGTTTAGTCCCGGTTTAGTCTCGGTTTACTCCCGGTTTAGTCTCGGTTTAGTCCCGGTTTAGTCCCGGTTTAGTCTCGGTTTAGTCTCGGTTTAGTCCCGGTTTAGTCTCGGTTTAGTCTCGGTTTAGTCCTGGTTTAGTCCTGGTTTAGTCTCGGTTTACTCCCGGTTTAGTCTCGGTTTACTCCCGGTTTACTCCCGGTTTAGTCCCGGTTTAGTCTCGGTTTAGTCTCGGTTTAGTCCCGGTTTAGTCTCGGTTTACTCCCGGTTTACTCCCGGTTTAGTCCCGGTTTAGTCCCGGTTTAGTCTCGGTTTACTCCCGGTTTAGTCCCGGTTTAGTCTCGCTTAGTCCCGGTTTAGTCCCGGTTTAGTCTCGGTTTAGTCCCGGTTTAGTCCCGTTTAGTCCCGGTTTACTCCCGGTTTAGTCTCGGTTTAGTCCCGGTTTAGTCCCGGTTTAGTCTCGGTTTAGTCCCGGTTTAGTCCCGGTTTAGTCCCGGTTTAGTCCCGGTTTAGTCTCGGTTTAGTCCCGGTTTAGTCCCGGTTTAGTCCCGGTTTAGTCTCGGTTTAGTCTCGGTTTAGTCCCGGTTTAGTCCCGGTTTAGTCCCGGTTTAGTCCCGGTTTAGTCTCGGTTTAGTCCCGGTTTAGTCCCGGTTTAGTCCCGGTTTAGTCTCGGTTTAGTCCCGGTTTAGTCTCGGTTTAGTCCCGGTTTAGTCCCGGTTTAGTCCCGGTTTAGTCTCGGTTTAGTCTCGGTTTCGTCCCGGTTTAGTCCCGGTTTAGTCGGTTTAGTCGGTTTAGTGGTTTAGTTCGGTTTAGTCTCGGTTTAGTCTCGGTTTAGTCCCGGTTTAGTTCGGTTTAGTCTCGGTTTAGTCCTGGTTTAGTCCCGGTTTAGTCGGTTTAGTCTCGGTTTAGTCTCGGTTTAGTCGGTTTAGTCGGTTTAGTCTCGGTTTAGTCTCGGTTTAGTCCCGGTTTAGTCGGTTTAGTCTCGGTTTAGTCTCGGTTTAGTCCCGGTTTAGTGGTTTAGTCTCGGTTTAGTCGGTTTAGTCCCGGTTTAGTCTCGGTTTAGTCTCGGTTTAGTCGGTTTAGTTCGGTTTAGTCTCGGTTTAGTCTCGGTTTAGTCCCGGTTTAGTTCGGTTTAGTCTCGGTTTAGTCCTGGTTCAGTCCTGGTTCAGTCCTGGTTTACTCCCGGTTTAGTCCCGGTTTAGTCTCGGTTTAGTCTCGGTTTAGTCCCGGTTTAGTCCCGGTTTAGTCCCGGTTTAGTCCCGGTTTAGTCCCGGTTTAGTCTCGGTTTAGTCCCGGTTTAGTCTCGGTTTAGTCCCGGTTTAGTCTCGGTTTAGTCCCGGTTTAGTCCCGGTTTAGTCCCGGTTTAGTCTCGGTTGACTCGCGGTTTAGTGCCGGTTTAGACGCGGTTTAGTGCCGGTTTAGAGCCGGTTTAGTCCCGGTTTAGTCCCGGTTTAGTCTCGGTTTAGTCCCGGTTTAGTCCCGGTTTAGTCCCGGTTTAGTCTCGGTTTAGTCCCGGTTTAGTCCCGGTTTAGTCTCGGTTTACTCCCGGTTTAGTCTCTGTTTAGTCCCGGTTTAGTCCCGGTTTAGTCCCGGTTTAGTCTCGGTTTAGTCCCGGTTTAGTCCCGGTTTAGTCCCGGTTTAGTCCCGGTTTAGTCCCGGTTTAGTCTCGGTTTAGTCCCGGTTTAGTCCCGGTTTACTCCCGGTTTAGTCTCGGTTTAGTCCCGGTTTAGTCCCGGTTTACTCCCGGTTTAGTCCCGGTTTAGTCTCGGTTTAGTCCCGGTTTAGTCTCGGTTTAGTCCCGGTTTACTCCCGGTTTAGTCCCGGTTTAGTCGGTTTAGTCCCGGTTTAGTCGGTTTAGTCGGTTTAGTCCCGGTTTAGTCTCGGTTTAGTCTCGGTTTAGTCGGTTTAGTCGGTTTAGTCTCGGTTTAGTCCTGGTTTAGTCCCGGTTTAGTCTCGGTTTAGTCGGTTTAGTCCCGGTTTAGTCCTGGTTTAGTCGGTTTAGTCCCGGTTTAGTCTCGGCTTAGTCCTGGTTTAGTCGGTTTAGTCCCGGTTTAGTCTCGGTTTAGTCCCGGTTTAGTCCCGGTTTAGTCCCGGTTTAGTCGGTTTAGTCTCGGTTTAGTTCGGTTTAGTTCGGTTTAGTCGGTTTAGTCCCGGTTTAGTCGGTTTAGTCTCGGTTTAGTCGGTTTAGTCGGTTTAGTCCCGGTTTAGTCTCGGTTTAGTCGGTTTAGTCGGTTTAGTCTCGGTTTAGTCCCGGTTTAGTCGGTTTAGTCCCGGTTTAGTCTCGGTTTAGTCCCGGTTTAGTCGGTTTAGTCGGTTTAGTCTCGGTTTACTCGGTTTAGTCCCGGTTTAGTCTCTGTTTAGTCCCGGTTTAGTCCCGGTTTACTCCCGGTTTAGTCTCGGTTTAGTCCCGGTTTAGTCCCGGTTTAGTCTCGGTTTACTCCCGGTTTAGTCTCTGTTTAGTCCCGGTTTAGTCCCGGTTTACTCCCGGTTTAGTCTCGGTTTAGTCCCGGTTTAGTCCCGGTTTAGTCCCGGTTTAGTCTCGGTTTAGTCCCGGTTTAGTCCCGGTTTAGTCCCGGTTTAGTCCCGGTTTAGTCTCGGTTTAGTCCCGGTTTAGTCCCGGTTTAGTCTCGGTTTAGTCTCGGTTTAGTCTCGGTTTAGTCGGTTTAGTCCCGGTTTAGTCTTGGTTTAGTCCCGGTTTAGTCTCAGTTTAGTCTCGGTTTAGTCTCGGTTTAGTCTCGGTTTAGTCTCGGTTTAGTCTCGGTTTAGTCTCGGTTTAGTCCCGGTTTAGTCTCGGTTTAGTCCCGGTTTAGTCCCGGTTTAGTCTCGGTTTAGTCTCGGTTTAGTCCCGGTTTAGTCTCGGTTTAGTCCCGGTTTAGTCCCGGTTTAGTCTCGGTTTAGTCCCGGTTTAGTCCCGGTTTAGTCCCGGTTTAGTCCCGGTTTAGTCTCGGTTTAGTCTCGGTTTAGTCTCGGTTTAGTCTCGGTTTAGTCCCGGTTTAGTCCCGGTTTACTCCCGGTTTAGTCTCGGTTTAGTCCCGGTTTAGTCCCGGTTTAGTCTCGGTTTAGTCCCGGTTTAGTCCCGGTTTAGTCCCGGTTTAGTCCCGGTTTAGTCTCGGTTTAGTCCCGGTTTAGTCCCGGTTTAGTCCCGGTTTAGTCTCGGTTTAGTCCCGGTTTAGTCCCGGTTTAGTCCCGGTTTAGTCTCGGTTTAGTCCCGGTTTAGTCTCGGTTTAGTCTCGGTTTAGTCTCGGTTTAGTCCCGGTTTAGTCTCGGTTTAGTCCCGGTTTAGTCCCGGTTTAGTCCCGGTTTAGTCTCGGTTTAGTCCCGGTTTAGTCCCGGTTTAGTCCCGGTTTAGTCCCGGTTTAGTCCCGGTTTAGTCTCGGTTTAGTCCCGGTTTAGTCTGAGTGTGATTTGTCGTTTGTGTTTCAGTGCTGAGGTCGACTCGGATCCTCGGGCGGCGTATTTCCGACAGGCAGAGAACGGGATGTACATCCGGATGGCTCTGCTCGCCACGGTGCTGGGACGATGAGCCGACACACACACACGATACACACACGACACACACACGATACACACACACACGACACACACACACGACACACACACGACACACACACACACGATACACACACGACACACACACGATACACACACACACGATACACACACACACGACACACACACACGACACACACACGATACACACACGACACACACACGACACACACATGATACACACACACACACACGATACACACACACGGGTTAAAACGACACACTCTACACATCCCTGTGTGTTTACTCTGAATTCTCTTTTTTTAATTTACTCTGTGGTTATTTAGAAACTGTCACTCGATCTGCACCTTCCCCTGCAAAGGCCCAAACTCTCCCCGTTTTGTCCCCGTTTTGTCCCCGTTTTGTCCCCGTTTTGTCCCCAGGATCATTTACTTTCTAACGCACCATCGCTGAAGTGAATCGTACGGTTCTAAGTCACAATACTCAGATTTGGTTTTGATTTTGGGTTGTGACGTTTCGCTGTGGTGGAGACGAATGGACCAAAGTTTTGTTTTCAGTGTCCAAATCCTCATCGATAATGTAACGTGACCTCGAAATGCTTTTCGTTTTTCTGTCAAACTTTTCAATAAATAAGAGCAAAGGGAACGATCTTTGTGCTGTGGTCTTTAGGTTTAAACGCAGTGAGAGTTTAGGGGGAAACACGTCTGTGCTCAGAGCTGCCGGGAAATGGAAACGGATCTAGAGAAAGGACAACGTTTTTTTGTTTTTCTTGCAGATTTTCAGATACAAAAACACATAAAATTACATGAAAATAAAATAAATGTACAAAAAACACAATAGTGGATAAAAACATTCACATAAAAAAGGGGCAATTTCAAAGCTCTAATTTATAGGATTAAATTAAAATCATTTAAAGAAGATTAGCGAGCAAAAAGTTTCAGGTCTGTGTGGTTTGGTTTAATCTTAAAACGACATTTGTGAATAAAATTATTACCTCAAATCAATAAATTGTTGATACCGAATTCTTTTCTTTTCTCATCTATTAATTCACCAAATTGTATTTTATTTTTTATGGTTAGAGCAGCGACTGAAGCCACAACTGAACATCAAAAAAATGTTCCAAATCCTCCTCCCCGTGTCACAAAACACATTCAGATTTTTTCTTTCAGGAATTCACTGGTTGGATTAAAATTTTATTCAAAATTTAAATTGTGTCTGCTTCACGTTAAGGGGGAAGTGGAAAGGAAAGATTGACTTAAACTTGATTGATCCACAAGGGACATTATTTGGACACAGAAGTTTACACATCACAATATAATATAACAAAGAGAAAACGTATAAATGATGATAACAGATTCTAAATAAGCAGCAAAGAAGAGCAAGTGTCAAATAAGACAAAATTATATAAATGTAAATGTACAAGTCAAAAATAAAATAAAGATGTAAGAAAGTAGAAAATCTCAGCTATAAACATGCAAATACTTAGTACTTCGTAGAGAATATTTGATTCTAATCATTTAATGAGGTTTTTTTTTTAATGTTTATAATCTCTTACGTGATTTGGGGACGCAGTATATTCAGTTCAATTAAATGTTATGTATATAGCCCAGAATCACGAGAGTTGCCCCAATGGGCTTCACAGTGAAAAACAAAATAAAGTATATTATTTTAATTAAAATAATTATTATGGACATGTTAATTTTGGAAAATAACCTAAGTATTTTTATTTTCCTCCGTGTTCCGCAGTAAAAGTTCGGTCGTGGAGATGCCGGGGATTGAACCCGGGGCCTCATACATGCAAAGCATGCGCTCTACCACTGAGCTACATCCCCGCGACAGTCTCTGCCTCCGCCTGCGCTTATATTCCTCACGCGGAATCAGTTTTATTTATATTTATGCGTCTATAAACACGGGAGCACAAAGATGACGCTTTAATACTTGAGCCTGAGCAGTTTTCTGGTGATTTAATCGCGCTAAACTTTTGTTTGTGGAAGTTTCTTTGGCGCCGCCGCAGTTTGACGCTGAGAGGAGGCGTGAGTGCGCATGCGCAGGCGGATAGCGGGCCGGGCTGTGCGGCTCCGGAGTGAACGGGGCTTTTTCTGCGCATTTAACCTGAAATAAGCGCACAAATCTCAGGCCTCTATGATCCAGCCAAACCGCAGCGACTCCCACAAAATCCGGTTTACAACGGTAAGAGATTCTGCGCTTTAAAGCTGCTCTGGGCCGCTAGCTTTTTGTGAGAGCTGTCACGTATCCTTCCGCCGGACTCCGCTGAGAAATGCGCTGGTTTAACGTCAACTAGACCCTGTGAGTCAGTCCGTAAAGAGCGCGCACCCCCACAAAACATCTTTCAAATTCTACACTCTGTGATGGAAATTAGAGCATTTGTTTAAGCCGAATTCGCTAATATACCATTTCTAATGCAGGTCAATAAATCCACAAATGTTGCTTAAAATTATCTTGTCAATATTTGTGGACATGTGTAGAATTTGCTGAAATGTGACGCCATTTTTAAATCAGTGGGCGCACGTTTCCCCGTCTGCACCGTGAGCTCAGCGCGTGAACAAAGATGGAAAATGCACCATTACATCCTTCATTTCAAACTGTACTTTACGCACTGATTTTACTGTAATTACTAAGTAAAAGCCGCAATTTCCTTCAGAAATAATTCCAAATCAAACATATTTGACAGGTTATACGGGTTATTACTATGTAGTGCAAAGAATCCTGAATGAAAAGCAGCAGAATGTGGAGCTAAAAGTGCTTTGTGTTTTCATTGACTGGGTGAAGACACAAGTGACTGTCCCAGTGTCGGGATTAGCAGCGGATTAAACCAAGGACACAGAAGCAGGTTTGACCCGCTCCTTCTCAGAAAACCTCCTAAAAACAGCTCAGCACCGTGGACTTTAGACTTCTACTGCTGCCTGTTTCAGCCGGAGAACTCTGTAGGACTCCTGAACCTGCAGAACTCTGGAACCTGCAGAACTTGGGAACCTGCAGGACTCCTGAACCTGCAGAACTTGGGAACCTGCAGGACTCCTGAACCTGCAGAACTCTGGAACCTGCAGGACTCCTGAACCTGCAGAACTCTGGAACCTGCAGGACTCCTGAACCTGCAGGACTCGGGAACCTGCAGGACTCCTGAACCTGCAGAACTCGGGAACCTGCAGGACTCTGGAACCTGCAGGACTCCTGAACCTGCAGAACTCGGGAACCTGCAGGACTCGGGAATCTGCAGAACTCTGGAACCTGCAGGACTCTGGAACCTGCAGAACTCTGGAACCTGCAGAACTCTGGAACTTGCAGGACTCTGGAACCTGCAGAACTCTGGAACCTGCAGGACTCTGGAACCTGCAGAACTCTGGAACCTGCAGGACTCCGGAACCTGCAGAACTCGGGAACCTGCAGAACTCGGGAACCTGCAGGACTCTGGAACCTGCAGGACTCCTGAACCTGCAGAACTCGGGAATCTGCAGAACTCTGGAACCTGCAGGACTCTGGAACCTGCAGAACTCTGGAACCTGCAGAACTCTGGAACTTGCAGGACTCTGGAACCTGCAGAACTCTGGAACCTGCAGAACTCTGGAACCTGCAGGACTCCTGAACCTGCAGAACTCTGGAACCTGCAGGACTCGGGAACCTGCAGGACTCCTGAACCTGCAGAACTCGGGAACCTGCAGGACTCTGGAACCTGCAGGACTCCTGAACCTGCAGGACTCGGGAACCTGCAGGACTCCTGAACCTGCAGAACTCGGGAACCTGCAGGACTCGGGAACCTGCAGAACTCTGGAACCTGCAGAACTCGGGAACCTGCAGGACTCTGGAACCTGCAGGACTCCTGAACCTGCAGAACTCGGGAACCTGCAGAACTCTGGAACCTGCAGGACTCTGGAACCTGCAGAACTCTGGAACCTGCAGAACTCGGGAACCTGCAGGACTCTGGAACCTGCAGAACTCTGGAACCTGCAGAACTCTGGAACTTGCAGGACTCTGGAACCTGCAGAACTCTGGAACCTGCAGGACTCTGGAACCTGCAGAACTCTGGAACCTGCAGAACTCGGGAACCTGCAGGACTCGGGAATCTGCAGAACTCTGGAACCTGCAGGACTCTGGAACCTGCAGAACTCTGGAACCTGCAGGACTCTGGAACCTGCAGAACTCTGGAACCTGCAGGACTCTGGAACCTGCAGGACTCCTGAACCTGCAGAACTCGGGAACCTGCAGGACTCTGGAACCTGCAGAACTCTGGAACCTGCAGGACTCTGGAACTTGCAGGACTCTGGAACCTGCAGAACTCTGGAACCTGCAGAACTCTGGAACCTGCAGGACTCGGAGTCCAGACCCCATCTCCTCAAACATCTCTCACTCACAGAAGACATATTTATTAGGCTCAAAGGGCTTTTATAACGAAATTATCCACGTTTGTAATTTAGCCACAAAAACCAAACTCCTCTGGACCAAAAGGAGAAATGCACCAAAGAGTTTATGATGAGGTCTTAATTTAAGAGTAAAACCAGGACCAGACCAGAGGGGAAATGGACTTCACTTGTTTTTGATCTTCAGCCCAGGATCATTCTGGTGTAGACTTGGTTTTAACCTGGTCTGGTCCTGGTCCTGGTCCTGGTCTGGTCCTGGTCCTGGTCTAGTCCTGGTCCTGGTCCGGTCCTGGTCTTTTCCTGGTCTAGTCCTGGTCCTGGTCTAGTCCTGGACTGGTCCTGGTCTAGTCCTGGTCCTGGTCCGGTCCTGGTCTGGTCCTGGTCCTGGTCTGGTCCTGGTCTAGTCCTAGTCCTGGCCTAGTCCTGGTCTTGTCCTGGTCTTGTCCTGGTCTAGTCCTGGTCTGGTCCTGGTCTAGTCCTGGTCCTGGTCCTGGTCCTGGTCTAGTCTTGGTCTAGTCCTGGTCTGGTCCTGGTCTGGTCCTGGTCCTGGTCTGGTCCTGGTCCTGGTCTGGTCCTGGTCTGGTCCTGGTCTAGTCCTAGTCCTGGCCTAGTCCTGGTCTAGTCCTGGTCTAGTCCTGGTCTAGTCCTGGTCTAGTCCTGGTCTGGTCCTGGTCTAGTCCTGGTCCTGGTCCTGGTCCTGGTCTAGTCTTGGTCTAGTCCTGGTCTAGTCCTGGTCCTGGTCCTGGTCCTGGTCCTGGTCTGGTCCTGGTCCTGGTCCTGGTCCTGGTCCTGGTCTGGTCCTGGTCCTGGTCCTGGTCCTGGTCCTGGTCCTGGTCCTGGTCTGGTCCTGGTCCTGGTCTAGTCCTGGTCCTGGTCCGGTCCTGGTCTTTTCCTGGTCTAGTCCTGGTCCTGGTCCTGGTCTAGTCCTGGTCTGGTCCTGGTCCTGGTCTAGTCTGGTCCTGGTCTGGTCCTGGTCTGGTCCTGGTCTAGTCTGGTCCTGGTCTGGTCCTGGTCTGGTCCTGGTCCTGGTCTGGTCCTGGTCCTGGTCTGGTCCTGGTCTGGTCCTGGTCTAGTCCTAGTCCTGGCCTAGTCCTGGTCTAGTCCTGGTCTAGTCCTGGTCTGGTCCTGGTCTAGTCCTGGTCCTGGTCCTGGTCCTGGTCTAGTCTTGGTCTAGTCCTGGTCTAGTCCTGGTCCTGGTCCTGGTCTGGTCCTGGTCTGGTCTGAAGTGAGTGGAGCTTTAACCCTGCGTCAGAACAAAGCTCTGATTGTTCTTCTAAACGAGACTTTTGTGCGACTCCGGGATCCTGCGAGGACCAGAGCGACGAGGATCCTGCGAGGACCAGAGCGACGAGGATCCTGCGAGGACCAGAGCGACGAGGATCCTGCGAGGACCAGAGCGACGAGGATCCTGCGAG